>VWZT01008397.1:415291-435577 GCA_013397055.1 Pachycephala philippinensis | reverse complement strand
ATTGAGGTGCTGAAGTAAGTCCAAAGAAGGGCAACAAAGCAGATGAAAGGTGTAGAGGGTAAGTTAACTCCTATGAGGAGAGGCTGAGGGAGCTGGGGTTGTTTAGTCTGGAGAAAAGAAGGCTCGGAGGGACCTTATCACTCTACAACCACCTGAGAGTGTACCCAGGTGGGTGTTGGCCTCTTCTCTTAACCAACCAGTGACAGGATGAGAGGACACAGCCTCAAGCTGTGCTGGGGGAGGTTCAGTTTGGACATCAAGAAGAATTTCTTCACTGAAGAGACGATCAGACATTGGAATGGCTGCACAGGGAGCTGGTGGAGTCATCATCTCTGGAAGTGTTCAAGAAACAACTGTATGAGGCACTTAGTGCTATGGTTGAGGTGACATGGTGGAGATTGGTCAAAGGCTGGACTCAATAATCTTGGAGGTCTTTGCCAGCCTTCATGATTCTATGATGTCTGTAGCTCAATACAAATAAAGTGATCTTAGAAATTAACGATAAAAGCATTCTGAGAACAATAAATAGCTTTGTGTAAAATAATAACTAAACTAATGAATTTAATTAAATAATGAACTTAATTAATTCATTAATTAATTAACAAAGCACAGGAAAATATAAGGTTCTATGTACTTTCTTTCTTTTTTCATAAAATACTTGTTAGGAAAACCCTAACAAAAGTAAACTTTGATGGTACTCTACACCCACCACTTTAATTCTGTAAAAGCACAGTCAGTAATCAAGCAAATGTTACTGTAAGAGCATTACAGTAAATACATTACTTATTCATAGGCTAAATTGAGTATAATTAAATTATACATTCTGATGAAAAAGAGACATTTTTATTTGACATGCTGATTTAAAAAAAAAAAACAACAAAACAACAAAAACAAATCATTTTTGTGATTTGCAGAAAAAACACATTCCTTGACAACATTTGGAGAAAACACAGAGAGAAGCTGACATGTTAAATGTTAATTTTTTCATAGAATATTAAGCTTTTTCACCCTTATTTACATTTTACTTAACCACAACAGTGAGAGAAAGTTGTTTATCTATGAATACTGTTTGCTGAGTTAGGTTGGTGGCTCTATTTAGTCTTGAGCTACCACACAAGTCGTCATTACAATTGACAGTATGGAACTATTATTAACAGACAAGCTAAAAACTGAACAAACCAGAAAAACTAATTTTCATTTTTACATCAAATGGAATTCTTTCCAGTTGCCTAGATAAATATGTTGGTAAAGTATGATGAATTTCAAGAACAAGTAAAACACTTAACTTCAGTCAATCTAAAATGCTTGAAAACCTTTGATTTTCCTTAAATATTTTCAGGTGTTTAGAGACAATTCTGATAAATTAACCTATAGAAGAGTGCGATGGATCCCTAGCTATATATCTGGTTAAATGCAATGGTATTTTATCATGAAAACTGCAAACTACCATTTTTAATCATTAATGTTTTACCGAGTGGGAGATAAGTTTCAAATTCCACTAGAAATTTGAACATAACAATACATTTTTTAGTAAAAACTAGTGTTTTGGAGAAACAATAAAACTGAAAATTATTCACCATTGGCCTTCCCCTTTACTGAATAATTTATGACAACCACACAACTCCAGAAGTCTGTGAGATGTGATACACTAACCATATGCAGGGAAGTTGTTTGATGATTTATTTTTTTTCCCTAAATATTAGTTGAAATTAAATTAAAATATTAAAATATTTTCCTCTAAATTCTGCCTCATTCAACCACATACACATTTATGTTGTTTAATGTGATCTGATTACCAGAGAAAGTTCTTAGTATGAATCACACATTGTGAAAAATGTTGTTCAGTATTTCACAGAATTAACTTACTCCGTGAGACTTTTGTAACACAAAAAACCATCTTCAGGATGCCAGTCATTATGAGGTAATAATTCGAAAAATTAGTAACACGACTTCTGCCAGGTAGCCTTAAGGATGCTTTGTTTAATTCACATTCACTGTAATTTGTTGCTCAATTATACCTCTGATCACTTGCAACTGCAGTCCTTTTGGTCAAAAGCAAGCCAAATTTCTACTCACACTGCAGACTGTCTGCCAACTAAACTACAGAATATAGAGAGGTTCATTTTTACAAGTGCACACCATCACCATCCTACTATAGCACTGAAATGGCAATGAAAGAGTGCTAATATGATTACACTGTGGCTAAGTGCTATGCAGAAGACTGGATACTTTAGATTACACTTTAGACCTCATCAAAAGAGATTAGAACAAGACTATAACAAAAAGTCAGTCTGTTACGACAGAAGAAAGTAAAGAAAGAGTAAATAAATCTTCACTTAGGCTAGTTACAGAATAAATACTGGTTACAAACCTTTATAACATGTTTTCTTTACCTATGTTCCTGACAAATTTTATAAAATACTTACGAAATCATGTTCAAAAAGATGACAAAACCCAAAAAGCTGACTTCCAAAAGAAAATAAACAGAAGCCAAGATACACAATACTACATGAAGCTTCAAAGGTTACATATACAAAATTTGCTTTCATTAAGAAGAATTAACTTTCTAGCATTATTTTCCTTTCATGGAGCTTAATAAAGTAGGTCTGGTTAACTTAATGTTTAAAAACTGCATCTCCCAATGATGTTGGTTAATTTATACATCAAGCTTTGCTCTAGCCTACCAATACAATTATACATTCAGCCCACATTTGTTCTAATCACCATCAAAAATAATTACAACAATATAGCTACATAGAAGCTAGCTGCATGTATTTCTCCACATAGAAAACCTAGCCATTAACAAACTTCTTCCAACTTAGTCCTGGAGTTGCAAGTGAAAAATAGCTAGCATTCAAATGGTACAAAACCCAGAAAGCACTTAAAATCTTGCATTGTAATATTTATTAGTGCCATTAGGATGCTAAAATTTTACTTGCATTTACTTACATTGCACCAGAAATCTACACAATCTAGAAATGAATAGTAAAATCATGTGGCCCTGTTAACACGAATTACATTGCTACTCCTTCTTGCATCAAGGAAACGTAATTATATATTTTTAACTCAAATTTTATATAGCAAATACAGAAAGGTCTGCAGGCTATCAGAGAGAATGATAGATATAAGATACACTGATTACAGAGCAATAGTACTGATTAAAAAAATCAGATTTATACTGGGATAAGATGTGCAATTAATCCCTTCAAGAAATGGTGGAGAATTAAATTTTAAAATTATGGAGTGTAAAAGAGTTATGTCACTTGATTGTCACTCTCAAGGAGCAGTGAGTTGAGGTAGAAATGAGTTCATCCATGACCCATGATCTTAATGAGATGGAGACATTCATAAATGTGATGTGTGGCATCTAATGCCACTCAGCAGTCTACATCGAATTTTGAGGAAGGCATTCAGAAATGTCTTGACAGGCTGGCAAAATGAGTTGACAGGAATTTAATAAAGTTCAGCTATAGTAAATGCAAAGCTCTGCACTGGAACAGTTCAGGCCAGGCACTGACTGGCTAGAACGCAGCTTTGAAGGAAAGATCTTGGGGGATGTCTGTGAACAACAAGTGGAACATTTGTGTACCCTTGTGGCAAAGATGAGGTAACTCCATTCTGGGGTACATCAAGAGTGTTGAGGGGACAGAAGATTCTCTTTTATTTGTTTTATTATTAGGTTTGTGAGACTGTATTTGAGAATACGGTCACAATTCAGACTACCCAGTACAAGCAAGACATTGATATATTGAAACAAGGCTGGTGAAGGCCACCAGTATGAAGAGAAGGCTGGAGTGCATGACACATGAGGAGAGGGTGAGAGAAACTTTCCAGCCTTAAGAAGAGGAATCTGAAGAGGAATCTCATTGCTGGCTTCAGTTACAAGCACGAGAGCACAGTAGATATGAGTCAAGCTCTTTGCAGTGATGCACAACAAAAAAAAGAAGAGGCAATGGTCACAAACTGCAATAAAGGGAATTCTGATTTGACTGTAGAAAAATCGTTTTCATAATGAAGGTAGTCATTGGAACAGCTTATCCAAAGATGATGTAAAATCTCCATCCTTGAAGACAACCAAAACCCAGCTGGACAGAGTCCTGAGCATCCCAATGTAATCTGAATGTAAATCACAGTTTTTAAACTAACATGAAAAATGAAGTGTAAATGCGCAGGCTGAAAAAACGTTCTTAGTCCAAATGTTTTGCCCAGCTTTTTATTTTTGGGAAAAATGATCAAATAAATAATTAAAGAAACCCAGCCAAACAACATACTCTCCTACAGAATTTGACTTCTCTGCCAAGAACCTAAATCAGGGCAGTCAGGCTTTCAAACTTGGTAACAGCTTTCAGAGTGCATTAGTCTTGCTTGTGAACAATTTCCTCTCTGGCACAGCTCAGAGGAAGATATCCATGCTTACTTCATTAAACCTCTCAGCAGTGTTTGACACTGAAGATCACCATGTGCTGCTGACTTGCCTGAGAGACTGGCAGAAATGAGTCAGTCACCCTGAACTGGATAGGTCAACTCCTATCAGTCAGATTTCAAGACAATTCTGATGGGTGGTTTCTTTCCAGCCCTGGAAGCTTTTATTTGTGTAATGCTACAAGGACTGGTTCTATACCTCTTGTTTTGTTTAACACAAAACTTTATGAGAGGTCTTGAGACAACATATTTCTTTAGTGGCAACAGAAGCTATAAGATTCCTTATTTTATTTCATTCCTGCAAACACAGATAAACTTGCGAAAAAACCATAATGCATTGTTAAAAAAATGCTGGAATGAGTGAAAGAAAGGGTTGGTACGGTGTGAAAAAAACAAAAGACACTGAGGGCCAGAAATTGCTGAGAAGTTTGATGAGGTACACGTATGTCGTACTTGTGGCTGTGCTAGAAAGGAACACTTTATCAGGAACACCAGTACGCTCTCAATGCAAGATTGAAGAGATGGCCAAACCTAAGTCACTCAGGCCCTCCTGCTTCTTCACTGAGCATTGCTCCACAAACAGTGCCATCAGCCATCCGCACACACACGCTACCGCCACCTTGGTTTTCCTGTTTTCCAGTTGTACATCGATGTTATTATCTACATGTTCACTTTCAATCTGTAATGCAAAAAACTGTGGCGAAGGATGACATGACAGACTCAAAAAATTCCTTCTCAAGATTTTTATGTTATACTTCAATTTGGAGTTCAAAGGATAAGTGTATGTATTATAGCTTCAGACAACTAAATAGAAGTTCTGCTTAGTAGGATTATTTAAATATTAAGAAACCCCATCACTTGTGAAGTGAAAATGGGAAGATTTTTGTCTTTTTTACATTCCATTAAGGTTTTTGTATCCAAATTCTGAAAATATCAAAACTTCACCTATTCAAGTCTTTAGCAAAAGCGCGATTTTTTTTCAGGTCAAAAAGTTGTATTTTGCTAGCTGAATTTTGGTTGCAGCATGTGTACAGTAAATCATACTGTTTTGAGAAAAAAACCCCAGTATACATACAGGGCTTATAGCAAAAAACAAACAAACAAACAAAAAAACCCCAAAAACCAAACAAACAAACAAACAAAAAAACCAAAAAAACTTGTTCCATCCTCTATACTCTTTACAGTGAAAGTTCTTGGCTATCAATTTCTTTTCAATCTTTAGTAGTTACAGAAAACATATCTAGTAATTAAAAAGCAACATTTTAATGTAGGTTGTGAATCTATTTAGAACACTAAACAAAAATAATTATATACTCTGAGAAAATAAATTAAGTATCCAATACTTAAGTACCAGTTAATTAAATGAATGCAGAGATCACTGAATAAATGGGTTTTTTAAAATAATGTAAAATTTATCTTTATCAATATGTTAAGAATTTATTATCCCATGACTGTATCTCACCTCTGTAATTCATGCCATTTTATTTTTAAAACAAAGTTACCTAATGAGAATTTTCCATAAAATGCATATTCTTGGAAGACTTCCTTTTATTACCTTTCTCAAAATACAAACGGTGAATAAGATCTGGGAAGTTAAGTGGTATTTCCATGTTATTAATTGTTCTTCACTTACATAAGTAGCAAACCCATGTTCATCTCACATGTTTACTCATAATAAACATAAACTAAAAAAACATATTTTATAGTAAAGAGCATTGATAAAATGATTTTGGTCTTTTTCTCACATGTGAACACTGATATTTGGCTCATACAAAGCAATTGTTCCCTCTACCTGCCTTTTATCTACCACTTAATTCTGTTTTATTTATAAGAACTTGATGTCTTAAGGTCTTTTTTCATTAATACTACACAATTTTTTTATATAATAAAATCTTCGATATACATTACAATGCTTAGATTTACTGGTAACTTTGCAGCTGGAATCTTTGCAAATTAGAAGGGTTACCATGATTACTACCTTCTTGTGTTTTAACTGTGTATCAGAAACATTTAGTAATGTTTCTTAAATGTCATACCCTTTTCACTAAATTCATGTTTCTAGAACATTAAAATCAGGAGGTTCAACAACAGGACCTAATAAACACAATACTTCCTGGTTAACTGCGATACTTAGTGACAGACTCTTGAGCCTTTAGTCATGTGAAATACCACCTACAGGCTAAACATGGGAGCCAGTGAGGAAGTCAGAGGTTTCTCCTCTGTCACTATATGAAAATAACTTCTACTTTTTAATGAAGTTCAAGAAGATCTGCTTCAGATATTCTGATTCTACAAGTTCTCTACTGTGCTGCTGATGCCCTCTGTCAACTTTGTTGATACCAGTCAATTCACTGAAAAACCACCAAAGTCGCTAATGTTCTTGTAGTTCCAACACTGAAGCCGAGGTTCTGGGAGAGACTGTTCATTTTCACAATGAAATTATGTAACTCAGTTATTAAGTGTTCATCTTCAAGCAATGGCTTCTCATTGAAAGGAACTCAATCTTTCTCGTTTGCCTGATCCATTTGTGACATTGCCATAGCTCCATTTTATTTAGTTCCTTTGTAATCCCATTTTTTTTGGTGGCAAATGCATATGGGTACCTGTTCTAAAAGACCTTCGAAAGGAAACAAGGCTTATACATCCATGCTGTGTGTACACTTGCCTGCCTTCATTCCCAAAGATGTGTATGGACACTAAGGAAGCATTAGCAGAGAGATTCTCCAGCTCTCAGCATTTTGTGAGCCCTGTCTTTCCCATGCAAACTATTCAAAACAAATGCTATGCTTTTTGGTAAACGATCTACACTTGCAAGCAGTTATGTAATGTTGTTATGATACTGACTAGAGAAATATTTAGAGATAGCCTGGCCAATCACTCCAAGGGGTAGATGGCCAGAGGGTCAATTATCTTATGCCACTCGATACACTTCTTACAAACTAACATATAAAAGACCTTTCTATTATTATTAAATTCCTTCCTCTATTCTTGAGCCTGGACTCCGTGTCTTCATTCTACCCGTCCTCGGTACAATAGCGACAGATGTGCATCTGTTGGTCATTTTAAACTGAATTTGAGGAAAAGTCAGTTTCAATTATAAACAGCTACTCTTGTGTTTTTTGGAAATAATGGAGAACATAGAAGGGTGCTCCGAACAAGAGGCTTGTTTGTCATGTTACTAGACACCAAGTATTTTATTAAAAAGGAAAAGGAGAAGTTTAATTTTTACACTAATCAACCAGAAAAAAAAACCCTGCAGGATATCAGGCTTTGTTAGTTTGAATAATTGGTACCTAGTGCAGTAGTTTATTTTCACTTTGTGGTTTTTTTCATATAGTAACATAATCTTCTGTGGTTAGGCTGTAAATTTTACATGGCTCTAGAGCATCCTTTTGAAAACATAAGAACCATGACAATATTTATGAAGATCTCCCTTAAACACACACTTTATTTCCTTTCTTTGGAAAAGTATGATCCAAAATGATAATTTTGATCAGACAGTTTGTAACTTGCAAAAAAACAAGACACTGTAATAGCTCCTTAATGGATACCTTGTGAACTACTCTGTCTCTTAGAGCGGGTCTATGGGACCCTGAAGTAAAGTTAATATATATCTAAAGCTGTCAATTAGACAGGGATCAAGAAAACAGGGAAATAGACTGGGAAAAGAAAGTATAAAGAAACCTAAAAATATAGGCTAAAAGAATCAGTACTAGATACTACAGAGGATTACGGAATCCCCTCATATAATGAGCATATTACACTAAGTGGAATTTTTTTTCAACTCTCACTGGGTAATAACCAATATTTACATGATAGCATTTTCTATAATACCTGATGAAAAGCTTTCAGCCCATTGAGTTATCCATAGTACAAACCCAAAACTGGTTTGAACACCAGCCCCCAAGACCAGGGTAAATTCAAAGAGCCTAAATTAGGCTTTGAACCCAGGCTCCTTCAATGCTGGTGAAGAAAATGAGACACTTCAGTAAGTTTAAGTGCTGGAAGACATGCTGAATACCTACAGAACACTGAATACAGGGATGTATGTGAATTTCCATACCTCTTTGGAGTTCAGACACTTGAGTCAAGACTATAAAAGTGGTATTTCAGACTACTGAAAATGCAGACCATGAAATTATTTTCTGAAGACTAAAACCTGCTTTCAGGAAGGTCCCTTTAAATAATATTGCATTCTTTTGCATATTTATTTAGGAATCAGAATACAAGCTCAAGAGGTGATGATTTTGTTAATTTCTGTGTTAAGAACACAGAACTCAGTTCAAAAGTACTTCTAACACAAGGGAGTCTCCCTCCAGCCCACTGGGAAGAGCATTCCGTCAGGAGTCAGCTGATTTGCATTCAGCCTAAGTATGAACTCTAAACCGTGACTTCAAGCAGAAAAGGTCATATGCATATCTCAGCTAAAGGGGCTCTCAGAGGAACCGTTTCGGCAATCAGAACAAACATTTTGCTCAGAAATGCATAGCCTTGTCGTTGGCTAAACATTTGTGCCAAAAACCCTTAGGCAGGTTTTTTTATCAATCTTAAAAGAGATTAACTTAAAACTAATAAAACTGAAGAATATTTAATGGTATAAAAGAACAAGAGCTCAAAGTGTTCCACTTGCCAGAAGCAAAAGAATGAATAGGATAAAATAAGGACAATAATCACCTAAATCCTACCAAACGATGATCTGATAAAGAACAATTAAATGAATATCAAATGAGGGAAAAAAATCTAGCATTAACTGATTTGTTAATGGCGATTTGTAATTACCTCTGCAAATATATTTTAATATTTTCAACCAATACGCACTTTTTTATTACTGTCTAATGCAACACTGTACAATAGAGGAAGAATTGTTCTATTGCTAGTAAAGGGTCATTTGTTTTCTCACTTAAGCTGAAAAATATTTCAATCCTATCTAGTATCAGGAAAAAGGAAAAATGACAATCCAAACAAAAAACAAATGTGTTAAAACACAGTAATTTCTTCAATAAAATTTACACCCAAAGGTCTGAACATTGTATATTATTGACAAGCACAGTATTGTCAATGGCTGGCACTCAGTTAACATTTCTGTTATAAAGATTCCTTCGTCAGATAACAGCAGACAGAACAGTTTGTGAAATCACCTGCAATCTTAAATGCATAACTCATTGATTTCCTACTGATACATTGGAACTTATTTTACCTTTTAAAATTAAAGTGATGGATGTTACACAATTTTAGTGCACTGTCTGAATCCTTCATTCTAGATGAACAATTGGATGACCGAAAGCCTTCAGAAGCTATCAAATAAAATATTAAAACTTGATTGTTGTCCTGAATAATAATATTGTAATACATCTTGAATATGCCCAAAGGCATACTAGAAGCTTATAAAATAATCATGACTTAAACAGATTTTAAGTAGAAGGCAGAAGCATGCTAAAATTTTACTTTTGTGGATTTTTAAAGATAGTATCTCTCTCTAAGTCGTTGTCTCATTCTAAAGTATTTGCACAGTGAAATTTGATTAATTTGTTATAATTTCATATAGGTATGGACTGCAAATTTCTAATAGCATTGCATTGGTTAAGTTAAGCATTGGCATAATTTAGAGATAAAACAAACTCTGACACCACCATCACCTTTGAGTTGCCTTACTTTCTAAAAAAACCCAACGTATCTCCTAGCTCAACCAGAAGTTATACATGATATACAGAAATCACTTTCTCAATTTGACAGACTGCATTACACAGGAAATAAAATCAAGTTGTAGTAATTGTTCCTCTGACCTTTAACTATTAATATAAAACCTGATGAATTAAATGAAGGTCACACAAATTAGAAGGGCATGAGATAGACAGTAAAACACTGTATAAAAAATATTAAAAATCAGCTAATACACATATACTTCCTGTGAAAAATATTTCCCAGTCACGCCTTACAAAACTGCAATTTAAAATTATAATGAGCTCATTCCTTTGGGATTTTTTTTACAGTAAAAATTATTATATAGGGTATTTTAATAGGGTCTGGGTATAAGCTTTACCTTCTCTAAAAGTTTTCTTGCCATGTGGAACTACCCTCCCCCCAAACACCCACCTGATGAACATCACTGCAAGGGAAATCCATTGATACAAAAAAAAGACACCATCTGGAGGAGAAGTAAATAAAGTCAGAGAAAAAGTGAGCAAAAACAGCAGATAAGAGTGCAGAGAGATCAATAGACCTGCTTAGGAAAGTAAGAATGTAAGTTTTCCACTTCTATGAAAAACTAAAAAAGGTTTATCAAATTCTGACTACAATGTCAGTAAAAGTACGCGTGCACCTTTGCCTAAATAATTTTAGCTGAGAAGATATCCAATACAAAACGCTAATGTCACATTAAAACATCATCAATAGGACAGTAAAAGAAGCCAGGGTATAATTCTTTTTTCTAAAATTTTAAATGTAGACCACCAGTCTTTATAAGTAAGTGTACAACTACTAGCCTTGAAACAGAAAACTTGGATCATAAATTGTGTCCCCTAATTCTATGCACCAAGACTTATAAGGAAAGAAAACTAAATCCAAAGCTTTCAGATTTTTTAGAACACCACACTGTTATAAAAAGGGTCTGTGGTGGCCACACTTAGTGGAGCATCCGGGAGTGGGACCGTGCATAGGGGCATGCACCAGCCTCACATGAATGATCTTGCACAATCCCAGTCTTGCACAGATTCTTGCATCCTAACTCTTTAGCCAGGATGTTCCTTGCCCACAAGCCCTTGCACACTCCCTCCCTTGCAGAAATTCTCCTTCCTTGGGGCTTTCCTCACTCACTTTCTTAAATTAAAAGAAAAAAAAAAATTCAGGAAATAATATTTCATTCCATAAATCATGGGCTTAATAATATGGCTGTCATTAAGACAAATCTTACATGGAAATAACAGAAAAGAAATCCTATCTGAACAATTACTGAAATAATGAAAGATCTGCTAAACTTAGAAGACCTAATACCTACAGATATTTTTAAGAACACCTAGTAAGTCCAAACAACTTATGCAGAAGTAGTTCTTTCATATTATAATGAGATGTAGAGCAAGACAATAAATATTAAAAACGCTTATGTGATAATAGCAAAACCAATGGATGTCTTAAGCATTTAAGATGGGCAATAAAAGACTGTACTCTTTGATCTGGATTTTTGTCAGTTTTTGTGCAGAATACTGTGTATGGCCTACCAGCCACACAAAACATTAACATGCTTATGACCAATGAAATAGGGATCAAACATAACTTTAAACATGTATTCTTCCTCCAACTAGTTGTTACACAGGAAGTTAGCAGTATGCCATGCTTGCTTCAAGAGTTTTCACTGCACAGATATTACTATAATGTATTTTATGTTTTAACTTTGTCACATTCTGCAGAATTTTTGTACTTACTACAGTATACACTTTTTAAAAATGTCTTTCATTACACAAAAAATCCAACCAACCAACAACAAAACGCCACCAAACAAAGCTAGTCTGGATCTTAGTCAAGCTAATGACATACTTCTATTATGAAACTGAAAACAAATCAGTATTTACTCTTGCTATCAAGAACTTGACATCACCCCTTAAAGAAAGATGGTTGAAGAGTAATTTTTTAAAAAGAAAGATCTTACATTAAAAGAGATCATCACAAATGTATGAAAAGCTAAATTATATGTTTACCATCCTATTATAATTGAGGAAGGTTTTATTATCGTATCAGAATCCTGGTTTTTTTCAGGCAAGAGGCCCAACACAAATTCCACAGAAAGTCTGACTAGAATTAAATTGCTCTCAGGAGCAATTCCTTTATTTGCAGGCATCCCCTCAACTTAAATGCATCAGAGACCAAACTTTGCAACTATTAGAAACATTATATTTGTAATGTATCTACAGAATCAGAGTGCAACTATTAAACACAAGATTCCATAATTCAGCCTTCAGTACATTGTGACCCCATACAGGAGTTTATAATTTCATCTTATCTGACACGTATTTTATCTAAGAAAGGAAGTTATCAGCGCGCAGTAAATTTTCCAGCAAAAATTATCTAACTATGCTATGAAAATGAAAAGCTATGCCAAACTGCTTATAGGATGTCAAGTATATAAAAGAATCAACTATTGCTAGGTGGAACCAGTCAGTCTTTCACAGCAGTTTTTCTATGACATTGTCTAGAAATTTTATCAATGTACCAATAGTATTGTTTGCTACAATTTTTTTTTGACCTTGAAATAATTGTAATTTCAAAATGGTCAAGAAAACTTAATGAAAAAAATGAAACCTCTCTGACTCCTTCAAAGTCTTACCAGGTAATTTCAGTTAAACATACACTAAGCATATATATTACCCAAAGTATCAGTTATGAAAAGAGGGAAAAACTTCATTTCCATGGTACAGACTCCAGCACTCTCTGCCTGTAAAGTCTGGGAACACAGCCATAGGAAAAATCATACTGTGTTAGTGATCACCTAGGTCCCCGCTTTAGGGAGTCTGTTCCTTTTCTGTTTCCCTACTCCTTTTCCTAGTGCACATGCCACTGTGCTACATCTCCTGTCTCCTTCATCCACTGAAAGCTTCCAGTGTTATTTAAGTTTTAGCAGTGACAGGAGGAGACTATGAGACAAGGGACAGTATCCAGAAGCTGACAGCTACAGACATGGCCAGCTGCTCCAATTCCTTGAAGCATTCATTGCATACTCGGCAGCAGCACTCCCTGCACTTTTGCAGCAGACCACATTAGAAGAATTAGCTGCAGCTGATCTCATCTAATAAGCACGTGCTGCTGCTACCCAAGCACTGATGCAGGCTTACTCATTCAGAAATTACTTACTGTATTCAGAAAGCCAATCTTAGGTTTATGATGTAGTTCACTATTACAACTGGAACAATATGGTGTTATATAGTTTTTGTGAGGGTCAGAAAGCAGTTGTATTCATTACCCCCTTGACATCTTCAGAAAAGCAGCAAATATATTAAAGCAAAAACATTTAAATGCCTTTTCCTTTGTCCAAATAGAAAGTAAATTAGTCATCACTAACTTGTCTGACCTTAGCAGCAGCAAAGCCATGTAGTGACCACAAACAACCATAATATGGAAGAAGTAGAATCATGGGAAAATTCCGGTTGAAAATTACCCCAAGAAGCCTCCAATCTCTTTGTCCAAGCATGGTTATCTCAAAACAGGTTGCTCAGGGCTTTTTTCCATTTGGGTCTTGAAAATCTCCAAGAAGACTGCACAGCTCTGGGAAACCTGATGCACTGCCTGACTGTCCTCATTGTGAAAAACCTTTTCACCATCATGAATACCTTATTTCAACACACATCTCTTGTCCTCCCATCACTAGAGAGAATAGCCTGGCTTTTTCTTCCTTACAGCTTTCTCACAGCTGTTGGGTCACTAGGTC
This sequence comes from Pachycephala philippinensis, assembly GCA_013397055.1. NCBI lineage: Eukaryota > Metazoa > Chordata > Aves > Passeriformes > Pachycephala > Pachycephala philippinensis. The sequence goes on along the minus strand of VWZT01008397.1, from coordinate 421,740 downwards.
TGTTAGGACCTATTACCACGAGGTATCCTGGTACCTTTCTCTTTTCCAGGCTGAAATACAGTTCCCCTCAGCCTCTCCTCCTGGAACATGAGCTCTAGAACCCTGACTTGATGGATCTTCACTGAACTGACTTCAGGTAGCATCCTAGAGCATTCCCAGTCAACTAACAGGGAGAAGACTATGACAAAGGCTGAAGCCTACATAGAGTACAGGATTTTTCTTAAATGAAATTGAAGATACCAAGTTAAAAGAAAGAATATGCACATATGTGTCCATTTCTTTGGAAACCGTTCTGGAGACTTAGTGCTGAGAAGGGAGTATGGTAAGATGCTTTCTAACTAATCTCTTTCACATTTTCAATTGGTTGGCTCCAGAGGCATACTCAGCTCCATGTAGGAAATACTGACTTTAGATAATTCCCTACACAGCAAGTTGACAGCTTAAAATCATGTTCGGAGACTATTCTTACTAACTATTGTCTAGTAATTTGTTCCAAATTCCTACATTTGCAGTAAGAAAATCTCAGAACTGAAAAATGCCCTCCTCATTTAGAGAAACAGATGAAGATACTCATATACTCAAACCACTGCAGGATTTTAACTTGTATGAAACCTGTAAACAGTTTGCAAAGTTTAAAATAGTTTAATTCCTATGCGAGAATGGACAGAATTTGACAACTATCTCTGTAATCATCTCCAGTTATTATTTTATTCATTAGTTCATAAAAAAGTAATTAGTAGAGGAGTTTTGAAAAAGCACTGCCATAATGTTTTAAAATCAGTTTACATTTACCTTCTCTAGATATGAAACTTAAAACTTCCCAAGGTCTTTTTCTGTGTAAAATATCATGAATCAAATGAAGTGATTTAAGACAAAAATTGCCAATCAAACCACAAAACAGAGTCTAACCAATAATTTGCTTATTAACTATTTTAAGTCATATAACAATTATAACAGAAGATTTACTGGAGATTCAAATGTGTAACAGATTTTCATAAACGAAGCACCATGATTTGTTCATGCTTATGGTAAGAAACAGATCTTTTCATCCTCACACTGCAACTATGAACAATACCAACTTCTCACCACATTCACAAAAATAAAGTGCTGACTTTGAAGTCTTTTAATATAAGAGCAGTATGATTAAGCCATCTAGGTTATAGCTGGAAAACATAATATGAAATAGAAGCTTTTTGATGAAATTACAGCCTTAAGCATTAGTATTTTTTCTGTATATTCTGCTTTTACATTATACTATCGAACAGGTCATTACAGTAAATACAAGCATGGAATTGGAAAGGAATGTAACTTTATGAGGGGAAATAAAAACCTCCTCGTGTTGAAGCTTTTCATGTTTGAACCTAATGCAACTGAAGTGCCTCATCAATCCAGTGGGATGACTGTGTACTGGCACAAAGGAGGAGGTACGAATAGGTAGCAGAGACAGGCAGGGCTGTAGCAGTGAGGACTTTTGTGAGCTTACAGTGTTACCAAAATGTATGTCAAGTCTGCACTGCTATTAAAAAAAATAAAGTTGAGCTGCTTTTAATCTAGGTCTAACCAGGGCCCCTGTCCAGTTCACTGCAAAGCCATACAAAGTTCATATTGCACAAAGAATAAATGTCCAGGGATGAAAACACCTTTCAGTTGTGGTGTAAGTTTATGCTGCTGTAAATGCTTGCGGAATTATCCTGCTAGAACTCGATACCATAACTGGTTTTAAATAAATTAAGACTACGATGGTGCCAAGAGGGTACATTCCCACACACACAGCTTGTGATGACATTCTCCTGCTTCCTTTCTCATTGCATATATTAACTTAAGAGATGTTACAGCTGATCCAACTTACTCTATATTTGCAAGAAAGAACAATGTCAGTGCAAAAGGAGAGATGGAAGCATGCAGTCAGGACAGGGAGAAGGGCAAAACAGATGAACTTCATTGACGCAGAAACTTTGCTTGCCTCAATCCCACAGAGAGTGGTTCAACACTGCGAGCTTTAACAGGCTGGAGTATTTTCAGCAGGATCAGGTCTCTGATCAGCCAACATTGTACAAATGAGGACACAATAAGGAGCAGCAGTACTAAACAGCCTGAGAGAGGAAGAAGATAGGATTGCCTTCCAGAGCTCTGACAGTTTAAATTGTCTCACAGTGTTCACTGAAGTGCACTCGTAGATTGTACACAATTGCTATTGTTAAACCGGAGCAGTGCCTCCAACACAGATGTGCTACTTCTCAATATACATTTATCAAAACACTCCTTTAACTTGACATCTGCTTGCCCCAAAACACAGCTTTTTTCAATAAATTAGCTGTTATAATCAAAAGATACAACTTCTTTCTCATATTCTTTCCTACAGCCTCAAAATCAAATCAGAAACTTTGACTGCTACAAGGTAAATAACTAAAGTAGTCTTAGTTACACAGTGTGGATGTAATATATGATGTGAAATCAAAAGTTTCAGAATGTAAACAAATCACATTATGGTTAAAACGAAACTCTTCCTATGAGTTATTATCAAATGGTAAAGGGTAAGAAAGCCCTTCACAACACACAGTACTGAAAATGGTTTGAAAGAAGTGTTTAAAGTACAAAGATTGAGAACTCATCTCCATACATACAGACTGTGGACTCCTAAATGAGGAACAGAATAATGAAAATCCAGAGCTGCAATGCAAATAACAATTTTTCTGCTTATGAGTAATTACACTTCTTTTAGGAGACTAAAGCTGTGTCCTACACATAGCTAAGACTCTCTAAAGGTTGAACAGCTGCTTTAGTTTTAGAAATCCAGAAACAAGTCTTAGCATCCCCTCCTTGCCAAGGCCATCTAGTAAACGTTCTCATTCTATCCCTGTGGCCTGTTCCTGGAGGCAGTTTCTGGCTGATGTCACAGAACACATGTATGTAATAGTAATCTTTTAAAAGCTGGGAGACAGATAGGAATTCCCTTTCTACTATTTCCTTTAAGTACTAATATGAATCCTGTCAGAAAAGTGCTTTTACCACTAGTGCATTACAGAAAAGGGGCACACTAACACTTTATTCTCTTATGTACAGTTGCAGAAAATAGGAAAATATCATCTGGAGAGGATCAGAAGTGAACAGAGATATCTTCCTGCTGTCCACATTCATGTTCAGAAACTTCTATACATGCTAGTCTATATATTAATTTTTAATTGTATTCCTAATTCTACATGCAGTACCTCTGAAGTAAGAGCACATAACATTCTTGATTTCACTTGAGGACAAAACAATTAAAATGTAAATGTAGCTTGTTAGTATAGAAGACCTTTATTGAATCTTGTTTTTAATCTAAAGTGCTATATAAATTTACAGTTCTGGAATAACTTCAATACTTTATTTGGTTCAGGAACATTTTTAGGTGAATATTTAAGCATTGTATTTCAATAAGCAAGTTTTAGATTTTGCAAGAGCTGAGAAAAGTCTTAAATATTGTATCTACTTAATTTCTGCACTTACTACTGGCTATGAAAGCAGACTTTATTCAGGAAAATTCATGAAAAGCAGCTTAGTAAAACACTCCTTGCCCAAGCAACATAAAAGAATTCTAGAACCTTTACTACAATATTTATATATGTAGTCATATATGCATAATGGTAATCTGTTAAGACTCTACACTAAGGGTTTAAGACTAACTGCACGCTCGCACCAAAGGCTATTAATCAATACCTCATTGTTTGACCTGGAGATGCCGAACACGTTTAACCCTATGCCTTATCATGCTGTTAACGAAAAGAATTACGATGTCTTAACTAGATATTCCTGCTGTGCTTTCAACCCTCCAGTCAACTCCTAAGCCTTCCATGAGAACTTCATCAATGATGTCAACCTCTGACAAGTGAGTACTTAATAAATCTGAAGCTCCATTTAACCAGTAGTTGGAAAAGAGAAAAGGAACACCCACTTCTGCACAGACAGAGTGGCAGTGAGATATTTCTTACTCTATCCTGATTTTTTTGCACACTGACTGGAAATGATTCTGGTGGCTGTCTGACCTCAGTTGGAGCTTTTGCAAAACATAGCCCTGGCACTATGAATCTCCCAAGACCACTAAGAGTTTCACTGCTTCCAGTTATGAGTTGAAGGTGTGCAGCAGGTCAGAACACCACAAACCCGACCTCTGACAGGGCTGAGGGGGCAGGCAAGGCAGCAGGTGAGCAGGGCAAAAACAAAACAGGTTGCCCAGAGAGGTCAGGCAATCTTAGATGTTGGGGGGTTTCACAGTTTAGCCAGGAAAACCCATCACTGACCTGATCTGAGTGCTAGTAACAGGCCCACTGCAAGTGGGAAGTTGGATTAGATGATTTCCAGATGTCCATGCTAAAGAAAGTTATTTCTGTTACTTTGTGAGCAGCTCCAAAGGCAGCAGATTTACCTGTATGTAGTTGCTTGATGACAGTATCACATGATTTAATGTTCTGTTCACATTTAGGAAGTTAGAAATGCAGCCATAAAAGATAATATTCGATAAATATTTAAAAGGAAACCTAAATTCTGATTAAACTCATAGTTATGTTTACAAGTCACAGCTCCTTTTTTAAAAGTAAATACGTATTTCTCAAACTCCACTGAAACTACTGATTCTTCCAGACAAAATCGTCATTTTCATATCTAGGTGTAAACAAATATGTGCAAATATCCATTACTTGAATATTTTCCAGAGAACAGGAAACATATTTTAAAAATGAATTCTTAAGGTTGCTGAAGAATTATAGTCTATTCCATGCATCTCTAGAATAAAAACAAACAAGCCAAACAATCTTTAAAACAAAGGGATTTTTGGTCATGTTCACCTTGTGTTTTTCCAAGTAAGGTGAAACATGTTTTAGTTTTACTAAAGAGGAGAAACTTTTTCCAGTACACAAGTTTTACTCTATTTAAAGTGTGTTTAAAGGTGGACTTATTTGGGGTTTTAAGAGGATGCTCTTGCAGATAAGAAGATCAGAGAGACTGCTCCAGGAAGACCACTTCAGCAAAACTAAGGGGAATAATGTATTTCATAACTGCTGTCAGAATAGTCTATAGATTTAAAAAAACTCTTGAGGACTTAAGACTTTGCTAACACCTTGGACTGTGTCCAAATAAAAAAAAAAATACAGTTCAGGAGTTTAGGCAGAGATGGTAATATTACCTCATCCACTTACATGTAGAACATTTGTACTCTGTAGTAGTTGAAGCTTTTGTAACGCCTAAATTCTGATAAAGTTAGACAAATAAAAGTATAAAGTATATAGATATAATATATCTATGTAAAAGTATAAAGAGATTTGAAGGGCCATTATACTAATATTTTAATTCCCAAGCCTCCAAGTTCATTAGAAATTGCAACTGTAACTTAAAATGAAGCTTGCTGGATCAATTTCGCTGTCTTTGAACTACAAGTTGAAGAACTACTGTTTGTTTCCAGTTTAGCATTCTCCTAGATGGTGTAGAAACTTTTCATTATTTTCCAAGCTTGTTTTAAAAACTAATCTATTTTCCAGATCTCTGCCATCCTATTTGACATTCACATCAAATTTATACACTGTGCCAGTGTACGAAAACTTTTGAGAAATACTGCACTACCACTTGACAGCATTTTGCCAAGTGGGAGGCAGTTAGCCTCACACCCAATTCCATAGGCTGGCAGCTTAATAGGATGTGCACTGCCAATATAAAACCATACAGAAAAATTGTGGCACCAAAGCAAAGCACTTAGTGATCAAAGCATCATGACTTCCGTAGGCACAGACAGTTACCTTGTGATAATACTTCTGCAAAGTCTGAAGGTAATTTCAGTAACCAGCAAACTCCAGATAAGGTATTAGCAAGTTGCACACCTTCCTGACATGCTTTATTCACAGCTCTACCTTGCTATGCTTCTTGGACACGTTGAGTTAATTCGTATCACCTCTATGCTAGCAGCAAACGTACCACGCTGTTTTTCATCATGGCTTTAATACTGAATCCCTCGCAGGGCTCTTGCTTGTCCTGCTGCTTGTCCTGCTGCTTGTCCTTCTTCTTGTCCTTCTTCTCCCGCTGCCGGGAGCATCTTTCACATGAGGGCTTGGCGGGGCCCGGCCCCCCCTCCTCCACTACCATCTCCCCACCGGCGCCCGCGACGGACCGGATGCAAATTATGGACTGGAAAAAACAAGCGAACATCAGCGCCCCGTGCCCAGCGAGTTAGAGCAGGCAGCAGGTCCAACCCTGCTCCCTCCACAACCAGCGGCAGCCCCACGCACCCGCGCCGCGCCTTTCCTGCCCCTCACAGGCCACCTTCGCCTGCCCCTCGCCCCCAACCCCGGTCCCGTTCTGCATCAGCCCAGCTCGTCCCCCCACCTCCGCCGTGTCCAGCCCTCCATCACCACCTGATGTCCTTGTCCCCCGGGGGGTTCTGCCCCCCGCCCGCCGGGTCCAGCCCTGCGGGTCCCTCTCGGGGG
>VWZT01008397.1:388381-404789 GCA_013397055.1 Pachycephala philippinensis | reverse complement strand
GGATTTTTTTTTTTTTTTTCCTTCTCAGTTGTGTAGAGTTTTACATTAAAAATCCCAAGTAACATTCAAATACTACTAATAATTATTGTTTATGGTATAAATTATATTTGGTGACAGACTTAAAGTGTTTCTTGTGATGCACTCCACTTCTGAAAGCCTGGCATTTCCCTACTTTCATCTGTCAGTGACAAGAGTTCCAACATATGTTTTCCATTCCTCATTTTTCAACATTAGGAAGTCGGTAGTTCTTTTTAATGTAAATAAAATTGAAAAAATTAAGCACTCTGTGTGGGTAATAGTAGAACTATTGCTGTAATTCTGGTAGGAACCTCAGATGTCCTTTTGTATCAGTGTGTGCAATGAACATTCAGTGTCAATTCCTGTTTCATTTCAAATGTGTTATTTCAGAAGTGTTCATATGATCAGTTTCCTGAACTAGGAAAGCAGACAGTGAGCTCTAAACCTATTTAGGATACAATTACAATACATAAAAAATCAGATAGTTAGTTTCACATGAATGTGGATTTTGAAATCTTAGTTCAGTTCTTGACATGAATTAGAATAGGCAGCCATTTGAGGACAAAGGACTGTGTACAGAGAGACTTTTCATTTACTTTGCCATTTGTGCAAAGGGGACATTAGGATAAAAAAGTCAAATGTTTGGGTTTTCTTGTTCATTTTGTCTACATGAAACTGTTATGCATAGCTGCTTGCTGTGTGTTGTTACTATAGAATTAGACTCTGTTAATGCAACAGCGATGTTACAGTCAAATAAGACAATGCTAATTTCTTCAAAAGGAAAGTTGGGATCACTTTTATTGATTTCCAGCTGGATTTAAAAATCACCTATCTTAGAAGAAACAAGTGACTTTTTGAGAAGGCTTCTCAACTATTTCCTCCATAAGACAGTAACAAAATTCTGTTTGTCCTTGGTATTTATGTCAGGAAACACAACTTTCCTGGGCTAATACAATACTGAACAGAGAGCGAATGAGAGACACCAGGGAATAGTTACCGTGTAGATGATACAGAATCAGTACCCAAAGGCCTGGCCTTCTTCGTTTTTGTCAACATTATCAGAAACAATTCATCTAGAGTTTGTCTTTAAACATATGTAGATAATGTGTCTATGGAATGATGATACAGGCAATAAATACAGTCTCCTTTCTTCTATGTCGAAAGTACAGCAGTGAACCATTTAGTCCCATGTGCCTCTGAAGCTTTGCTCTTTCAAGCTTTTATCTGTTGGACACTGACTGCAAATTACAAGCCACTCACTAATACTTTATTTCTTAATACCAAAATATGCTTTTGGGGGGACAAAGCAGTTAAAACACTAACCGTGTTTTCTCTTGTTACTTTAAAGACGAAAAGACAAATTTTGATGTTTCATAACACTAGAATTTTTTGTGCATAGGGCATTATTTTACTCAGAGAGCAGACTGAGCTTTTCAAGTGGACTTGCTTTCTTGCTACATCAGAATTAAATTTGTAAGGATAAAGCTGATTTTTCCATGGTGGTTTAGATATGCGTCAAAGCTAATTTTGTTCTATGGAGTAAATTATAAAATGAGTATCTAGTCCCTATCTTAATGTGTTTATATTGAATGCAATTTTTTTCCTGAATCTGTCCATCTAGTTAGTCATGTGCATTGAAATCCAAATGTTACTAATACATGACATAATACTGTAAGAGCCATCTATTCTGTGGCCATGAAGAATGAAGTCCTGTGGTCTTTGTGTCATAATTGGTGTCGACAGTAACTGCTTTATTAGTAGGTATTTTTTAACTATACTGAAAAGTGTTCCAATTCAAATCAAATATTTTTGCATCATAGATATGTTTAATGGGATAGACTCAGTTTAATCCTTAATTGAAGTAAAATATTCATTTTAAAAGGGTCTGTTTCAGAGTAATGAGAGCATAAATAGCTCTTATGCAGTACAGCTAAATGTGTGGAAATGTAACATTTCAAATCTTCAGATAAACCAAATTTCATTAGGTAGATGAAATTTTGTTGGTTTTACTTATCTATTAAATTAGCATCAGCTTTTACAAAGGAATGTAGAATTCTGGATTTAGCCTGAAAATTGTAAGGATTTAAATTCTTTAGCGCTTTTAGAGTCCCTGGGTTCATGGTAGGTGGCTTCTCATTTTAATGGTAACACTGTTTATCTGACTTTCCCTGTTAAGTTATTTCAATAAGAATGATGCCCTAAGAGTGATGCCCCTGTAGTGAACTAAGGAAGTTGCCATGAATTATTAATAACAAGCTGAGTTTAAGGTGATTTTATAGCCCCTTAAGGAGTTGGAGTAGTGTACTCTGTAAAACCATTCAGTTCACCTGATCTTGACACTGGAAGCATCGAAAACATATTCCTACTTGGTAACACTAAGGGGGAAAAAAGGTGACTTGGGAATGCATCATTGTTTAGCCCTCAATTATTTTTAAAAACCGGTAGTGTCTTAACAATAGATCAACCAACCTAAAACTGTAAGTTCAGGAAGAATTCTAGAAATAGTGAAATGCACAAAATTTGTTGCTGTTTTAAAGACCTAATAATGAATTTTTGTGTCTAAAATATTAATTTTGAAATGACTGTTTAAATGAGATTTTTCATACCTTTATTAATATTTGGCAATATGTCCATATTTCTCAATGATGTTTATTTTTAATGATTCGTCACATAAGTGCTTAAATTAAAAGCATAATGGTCTTTAATATCCAACCTGAATTTGGCTAGTTTCCCACTGGTCACCAAAAAGTATAACTAAGTATAACTAAGTCACCACAAAGTGCAACACAAAGAGTTTGTGTGTTCAGCGCCATCTATCTTTTCATGTATGCTGCTTCACCTGCAGTAGTTTGTACTGGGCAGTAACCATCTTAGCAGTGCAAGTTTGGACAAATTCTGTTCAGTTTTCTCATAAGATGCTGAATGTTTCACGTTATGTGCATGAGTTAATGTTACTTATAATGGCTCTTGACTGTAAACTATCATTCTTACATTAATGCTGGAAATGAAATTGTGATTTTACTGCAGCAAAAGCTTAAGCTTCTTAAGCTACTTAAATTTTGATAATATGTAGTAGTTTGTACATATGTTAGAAACAGGTACATTTCTTACAGAGTGAGCAGTTATTTTATCAGCCTTGCTGGGATTTCTGTTCTGTCTGTTTTTACAGTATATTACAGCTTCTGGGTCTCAAAGGTACGTTTAATTTTTTCACATTACTCCTCCATTTACAAACACACTGAAACTTCTAACACATAAATCAACAATAGTTCAAACAGGAAAAGCACTCATTTAAGAAAAAAAAGTTGCCCTCTGTTAGTGGGGTACCTTCGTTTTTCCCTTTTGGACACTTTTTAGGATTTTCTTTTCATTGTACTAAAATTTTCTTTCAGTAAAGATACATGAACTCTCAGATACATTAACTATTTCTATACAACTCCACTTTTGTATTCTTAACATGTTAATTTGCTTTTTTCACAAGTTGCTGTTTGGCTTAGTTTGAGTTATTTTTTAGGTTGTGTATATTTCCCCGTTATAGCAGAAAACTGTGTTACTTAAGCTTCAGCTGTTTAGATTCTTTTGAAGTTCAGAGTCTTAACATTTCAGTTAGAACATTAAAAGTTGGTTTGTAGATAATATGTTGTGCTGAAGTATGGTAGTTGTAAAGCTGGCACATATTCATCTCTGTTGCCCAGATTCTAAATAGGCAGGGAGCTTCTGGCCAAAGGTGAGTGCAGAGATGGGCAGTGATAGCTCAACACCCCCACCTTTGTTAAGGGACTAATTTTAAAAGTATTTGTCTGAGATGATGGCAACAGAGATGGAATTGTCCAGCTGGAGAACCCTTGAATTGTGAATTTTATTTCCTTCTTTCAATAACTATTATTTTAAGACTAGGTATTTATTTTGTCATGGCTCTTTTTATTATATTGTTTCCCTTGGGTTCAGAATGGCAGATTTCTTTTGTGTCATGTGTTTCATAGATAGTCAATAGATTTGAGAACTGCAAAATTAAGTAACCACACATTTATGCCAACACACTAAGAATAACTTAGGACCATAAAACTGTACTCTTTCAAGTCCAGCTAACAGGTTGATGTACCTGCTTGCTTTTCTTAAATAGTTGTATTGATTTCAGTGAGGGGAAACACTGGAACTATTCAAATATAAACTGGTGTCAGATTTTCAAATAAGGTGAAAAATGCTGAGTCTTCTTAGTTGCAGTAACATTTGGTATAAGAGTATATTAAAAGAAAAGAGCACATTAAAATTAGGCATTGTTTTTATAGGTTAATGTTGTTTTAATTGAATGAGTTTGTAAAATAGCAGTGTTTAAAGGCAAATTTTAATTTCACTTTCTTTTTAAGAAAAAAAGCACTGTTCATATCAAATCATAGGTTTCTACTAAAAAAGTGTTTTTAAAACTTGTGTTATTGCAAGGAAAGAATATAATTACATGTGTGCTTTGAACAGTCGTGTTCACAATCTGAAAAGTGAATTAGATTGTACGTTTGTCTCATTGCTGAAACAAATCTGTTACAGCCTAAGAGTAAGGTCCTTGAGAAATCAAGACAATGAGGTCAAAGAAATTAGTGTACTTTGGCAAATAAAATCAGTCTAGGTTAGCCTTCATAATATATTGGTAAAATATAGCCTGCTTATTTGAAACAGAATTTATTAATTTGGAATTGATTTGAGCATCTTCACGCACTGATGATGGTAAATCTAGAAAATTAAATGGAATGTGCAGTGTGAAATATGTAAGTGAATGAATATAAGCTGCAGAACGCGGTACAAACAATTACACTTTCTTAAGGTAGCATGGTGTATGTAGGTAAATATCTTTAGTTAGATCTCCTTATTTATGTTGTTAGAATAGTAAGAATGCCTCTAAGTGTGAGTTAATTACTAACCTTTTTGGTGGAAGTCTGGATCACTTTAACAGTAACCTTCTTTTGAATAGGTAAGTATGTATGATGGGCAAGTAAGGGAAGAAAAAGCTATTTTAAAAAACGTGAAAATATTAAAATTTGTTTATTCTACTATAATTCTAATGTAGACTTCAGAATACATTTTAGTTTGTTTCTGCAGAGCTTCTGTCTCATTCAGTTTACATTCAATGTGCCACTCTAATTTCTCCTTATTCAGTGTCTCAGACTGTGCCTACCTTGTTGTGTCCCGATTTGAAATCGGGATATATGATCTTGTCTTTGGTGACAAACACCGTGATATTGGAATGTTTCCCTCATACATTCTATCACTCCTTGAAACTGGCTTTATTTTCTTTTAATATTTCTTTATTGGGATATTTTTTCTGGATATTTAAAACAGTAAAGAAAAAAGGAATTGAATCAAGGTCTTTCAATAGGAAACAACAGACAATCTAAATAATGAACTGTCCTACACAGCTTACTTATAATATGCAGTCTGCTTATGCTCAGCCGTAAGCCACAAAACTACATCTGTCCTGTCAGCATCATTTTAGTTATGCAAAGAGAGGCATAAGTAGTTGGATTTGATAGTACATTTTCTTTTTTTAAACTTGCAAAAAAAAAAAAATTCCCCCTACTGTAAGAATTCTGGCTGTGAACTCTTGTTTTGTTAATCGAATTGTTACAGAACTTTGGAAGAAAAGTAGTTTTAAACCATGAGGAGTGTATAATGAAGTCTGAAGTGCTGTTCAGAAGGATATATACCAACAGTGTCAAAAGTACAAACAAAGGATTTTGGTTTTTCTGTATGCATTGCACCTTGCTGAGGGGACCTCAGTTGGTGAGACTTGGGTTTGGAGTATTAGCCTTCGAACTAATGTTTCCCCAAACTTACAAGTTATGCTAGTTAACACACTCCAGGATTATAAAAATCTAGAGCTTTTAGAATGTATTGAGTTTTTTAAAATAGCAAGTGCTCAAATTTGTGATAAAATACTGACTTCTCTTGATAATTTTATCCTGTATTTTCAGGCTTCCCAATTATGTGATTTGCTCTCATGCACCTCTGTTCTGACAAGCTCACGTTTGGAGGCAAATTCTCATACCAAGATTTTAAGAAAAGACATGGGAAAGCCTGGAAGCAAGGATGCTGTCCTATCCAGTCAATTTCACTTTTTAATGAAAGTGCTAAGTAATGTCTTCTAAAAATTTTTGTGTTTAGATTGCAAATATTTATTTGGTCTAAACTGATAAGCATTCAAAACTAGTTATCTAAGAAATGTAATCTACTTAACGATTTCTATTTACAGCCTAAAGAAAAATGGCCACATTAGCAGTAACCTTATTGGCAGTATTGGCAAAGTAGTGATTAAAATTATTCACTTTCTTAATTCTCAGTATGTTTGGGTAGTTCTTAGTAGTTGAAGCAATTTGTAGAGATATCTTTAGAAGGGAAGGGCTTAATCCATTGCAAACTTAGTACATATTCTTGTTAACTCTAGTTCCTTATAAACAGAAGGTTGTAAATTTTAGGCTAGGGCTTACCTGCCTTATGATGACAGAAATTCCTGTCTGAATACAAGTGAAATGAGAACACTTCTGTCAGCAAAGCTCCTGAATTATCTTTTTTCAAAGCATTGTGAAGAGAGGATGATAGTTAATTATTAGAAATACACAGACACACATATGTGAGTGTGAGTGTATCTGTCCATATATCACAGAATATGCTGAGTTGGATGGAATCATCAAGTCCAACTTCTGGCCCTGCACAGCACCATCCCAAAAGAGTCACACCATTTGCCCAAGAGCATTGTCCAAATGCTTCTTGAAGTCTGTCAGGCTGGTGCTGTGACCACTGCCCTGGGAAGCCTGTTCCAGTGCCCAGCCACCCTCTGGGTGAAGAACCTTTTTCTAATATCCAGCCTAAACCTCCCCTGACACAACTTCAGGCCATTCCCTCAGGTTCTGTCACTGGTCAGTGACAGAGAAGAGATCAGTGCCTGTCCCTCCTCTCCCCCTCACGAGGAAGTTGTAACTGCAGTGAGGGCTCCCCTCAGTTTCCTCCAGACTGAGCAGACCAAGTGCCCTCAGCTGTTCTTCATACAGCTTCTCTTCAAGGCCTTTCACCATCCTTGTTACCCTCCTTTGGACACTCTCTAATCACTTTATCTCTTTCTTACATTGTGGCACCCCAAAACTGCCCCAGCACTCGAGGTGGGGCTGCCCCAGTGCAGAGCAGAGCAGGACAATCCCCTCCCTTACCCGGCTGGCGATGCTGTGCCTGATGCCCCCCAGGGCAGGATTGGCACTCCTGGCTGCCAGGGCACTGCTGGCTCACATTCAACTTGCCATTGACCAGGATCCCCAGAAGTCCCTTTCTGTGGCACTGCTCCCCAGAATCTCATTCCCCAGCCTGTCCATACATCCAGGGTTGTCCCACCCCAGGTACAGAATCCAGCACTTTCCTTTGTTGAACTTCGTATGGTTGGTGATTGCCCAGTCCTCTGATTTGTTGAGGTCTCTTTGCAGGTCTTCTCTGCCCTCAAGGAACTCAACAGCTCCTCCCAGTTTTGTATCATCTGTGAACTCGCTCTGTGTCCCTTCGAGTCCTGCATCCAAGTCATTTGTGAAGATCTTGAAGAGCACAGGGCTGAGGGTGGAGCCCTGCAGAACCCCAGTAGTGACAGGTCCCCAGTCTGATGTCACCCCATTCCCTATAACCCTTTGCGCCTGACCCGTGAGCCAGTTGCTCACCCATCCCATGATGTGTTTATCCAGCTGTGGGCTGGACATTTTGTCCAGAAGGATCCTGTGAGAGACAGTATCAAAAGTTTTACTGAGACCAAAAAGATTACATCAACTGGCTTCACTTGATCAGCTAGGTGTGATCATAAAAGGGAATCACGTTTGATAAACAGGACTTTTCCTCTCATGAAGCCATGCTGGTTGTGACCAATGATTGCATTGTCCTCCAGATGTTTTTCAATACCTTCAATACCTATAACTTTACCAGGCACTGAAGTGAGACTGACAGGCCTGTAGTTAGCTGTTTATAATACATGATGGCCAATGTGTTGCTTTCACTGTGATATTAATTAGCAAAATTTTTAAATAACTCTCCGGTTTTTAACTCAAAATTAGTTTGTGCATGTTAACTTAAACTTTTTTTCATAAACAAAATATCTAATTTCATTTAGCAGTGTCAGTAGTTATGTATTAGGATGACTGAACATTCATATTAGTTGATTTGTTCTGCAACTCAGGTTGCAGTTTCACAATATATCTAACTTGTTAAAATGGGTAGGCAAAAGAAAAGAACAGCTAAATCATCTCTTCCAGCACCTTTCACATGCCAGTACTCTCACTTGTCTCCCTCAGTGCTGAGCTGATTCAGAAGGTATTCATATTTCCCTTTTTTTCTAGTTGTGGTGAGCTTTAGCTCCTTGAACTGGGCAACAACGTGTCCCGGTACATTCACTGCTCGCATAGTGAAGGATTTCTCCCTAAGACCTAATCTAACTCTGCCCTCTTTCAGTTTAAAGCCATTCCCCCTTGTCCTGTCACTACACACCCTTGTAAAAAGTGACCCTCCAGCTCTCCTGTAGGCCCCCTTTAGGTACTGGAAGGTGCTATAAGGGTGCTTTAGGTACTGGAAGGTGCTGGAGCCTTTTCTTTTCCAGTCTCAACATTTCCAACTCTCTCAGCCTGTCTTCCTGGGAGAGGAGCTCCAGCCCCTTAGTCATCTTCATGGCTGTCTTCTGGACTTGCTCCAGCAGGTCACATCCTTCCAGTGTTGGAAAGCCCAGAACCTGGATGCAGTACTCCAGAAGGGATCTCATCAGAGTGGAATAGATGGGGAGAATCACCTCCCCTTTACAGGCTGGCCACACTGCTTCTGAGGCAAGCTAGGAGTTGTTCCTTTAAACACAATAGAACCTTGAGAGTATTGAAGGTTATCACTTGTCAGAGCTTTTCTGGGAGATGGTTCAAAGCCACAGAAGAATTTCTGTTATGATTTAAGCCTGTCTCAGATATTTTTACTTGTGTTCCCAGTACTAGGTGTAGTTAGCACTGGATTTACAGACACCTGCAGAGAATTGCAAATGTAAAATGAGTAAATAGTAAATTAAATTAAATGCTCTTCTTGAGGGATACAAATGGAACAGTAGAGAAGCACTCCTGATTTTTACTGGTGCTTTGTTGAGTCATATGCTGTTTAGCTTGTAAAATTAAAGATAAAAATAATCCTGTAAGGTGTTGGTTTTTTTTTTTTAATAAGGGGCCAGTAAGAGCCTGCATAGGATTGAATGAGTATCCAGCCATGCTAGCAGTCTCACTTCAGATACTGATGTGCTTATTAAATATTCATTAAAAAGTTCTATGGTTTTTAATGAAATAATTGAATAATAATGTACTGTTCAGGCAGTTTTTGCTCTACCCTAACTGTTGGTTCTTACAATAGTAGACTTTCCATTCATTGTGGCTGTGGCTTATAGTAGAAGGAATTAAATCTCTGTAGCCTTTTTCCATTTTCATTCAGTTTATGACTCAATATAAAATTCAGTTTATTTTGTTGCTTTCCTTTGACATTAGTGGCTATTGGGTTTTCTGCATTTTGCACCTGATTTCTAAAATAATTAATACATTAATCTTCCAATGTTTTACCAAAGTTTCTTGTAACATTGGCTGAGAATGCCCTTTGATTAGACAAGTGTTTATATCTTGTGTAAATAAACAGTCTTAGTATCTCCTCATTTCTTCTCATGTGGTCATGTAAAATCCACACAGATTTTTCTTTCTCCTAAGATATTAACCAAAAATATTTTTGAATTTCCCGTTTTCTTTACTAGTTTTCCCTGTTGAAAGAAATGACAATTCTGGCCTGGCTTGTAATGAGAGTTATTATGAGATCTATTAAATATACATATTTGTATTGTGCTTTTAAGTTTTGGCATTTTATCATTTTAGAATGGGAAATTACTTTATGGAATTACTGTCCATGTTGAAAACTGGAATAGAAGGTCAATTTTTTTCTCTTAACCTCCACTTCCTGCTTTGCATTCAGCCTGTGCCCTGTCTTTGTGCCCATTGATATAAACAGCCACAAAAGAAAGGGTGGACAGATTTAAATCAGGACGTGATGCCTCTATGAGCTAGTGATGCATCCTGAACTTATTTTACATGAACCCACAACAATCAGTGTTTCTAAGAAGAAACAGAATTGGTGGTGGTGGTGAGAATTTCTGTGCCCTACAGGCTTAACACACCATCCAGCAATGAAGACCATTTAATATGCAAAGATACAAGCATAGTTTAATATTCCTTGGAAAGAGAAGAGTCCGTTGTGCATACATAGACAGGGTCACTAGGTGTTAAGTGAGCATATCTTCATATCTAACAATTTAGTGTTTTTGAGTCTTTACAAAGTCCCTGTGACAATGATATGCTTCATGCTGTGAGCAGTTAAAAGAAACTGGTTCTCGTATAATGAGATGGAGATTGATTCCTTAATATTGCTTACAAATTATGAAGATTTTGAAAACAATCTGTCAATATTCTCGATTTCTTATGAATATTCTGACATCTGTGCAGTAGCATTATAAGGAATGTAAATTTCAAAGCCTCCAATTTTTAGGAAATTAATTTAGGAAGTACCTTTAAATGATGCAAATGTTTGAAGTTCCAACCTGTCTTTCAACTTTTTCCTCTAGGATTGCCCTTTTATTGCATGAGAAAACAGAATTCTAATATTCCTTTTTTCTTTTTTTTTTTTTCCCTCTTTTCTTTTCTTTTTCCCTTTTAATAAAATTAGTGTATGTGAAGTAAGACAAGTGCCAAACCTTGTTCTTCATTCCAGCTCAGCAGCCTGGCTGGTCGGAGTACAGGAACTTGACCCCTTTTTGTTGATGTCTTGTGTGTTTCTCCCTTGTGAAAGAATACAATCTGCAAAGCCAGCATAGATAAAGAGCTCTGGAGGGTTGTGGTATAGTAGCGAGACTGTTTTGTGACCATGTTCTGAAGGCAGACCGCAGGTGACAGTATTATTTACTTTTGTTGCTTGGGGTCCAAAGAGAGAATAAATTGCTATTGATTTTTGAGACATTACAGTGAGGTGTCTGAATGCCTGCAGAATTGCTGGGTGGTAGGACACTCAGAGTCTGCATGGAGACTGCTTTGGAAAAGAATTTTTTCCCCTGTTGTTTTGGTTTGGTTTTTTCTTAATTTTCAGAACTAGCTGCTAGAAAATTTTGTTGTTTGTTACAAATATATTTTATCTCTCCTAAGAATAGAATTCAACAGCCATTTTATAACAATTTGAAATAGATGAATGGAGTTTGGAATACAGCCATCTGTGTACATTACTGTTAAGAAGAGAATGCTGAGCGTTGCATTAAATTAACCACTTCATTAAAGACATCTCTTTCAGAGGTATAACAATTTATAGGAAGAAAATCAGCTGTATGGAAGTGGAAATGATACACAGCTAACAGTTTTCCCCACCCTCTCCTCACAAAGCTCATTTGTGTGGACTAGTCAGGTTTGACATAATTAGTCAGAGGTACTTTGCCATTTGGGGGAAAAAGGAACCGGCTACTTCTGTTTGTTACTTTAAGATTTTACAGCTGTGCTACATCGTAGTGACACCTGCTGGGAGAGATCTGGAGGAAACAGCTGAAACCATGGCTGCTGCCCGTCAGCTCTGTTCCCTGAGTCCAGAGCGTGTTCCCGGGGTGGCAGTCCGGGATGACGCGCGGTTTGTAGCTCCCCTGGAGGGCATCTGCTGTCACTCCTCTCCGAGGAGCCTGACTCCCCTGCCACAGTCACTGAGCCTCACAAACTCACTCGAATGTCACTGTGCGTTTGGATCTCCCAGCTGGGACTTAAATGCACAGCACCAAAGAGCCTAGGTGGATGTGTAAATTAATGATGGAAGGTATTCAGAATGGTGCATCCCAGGAATTAACCTGCTCCACTAAGGGGGACATAAAACAAGATTTCCCTCTACTTTATTGATCAACATTTGTGTGTTTACCGTTCTGCAGTGATAATTAATGACTGCATTCATACCTGTTTACCATGGGAAGAGGAATTTCCTTCATGAAGAAGCTTTTCAGGATCAGCTTCCAAATATAAACAAACAGAATCTGATTGATTCTAAGCTGAAATAGTGTGAGGGAAGCTACAGCTTCATCCCGCCCCCAACCCGAATGCAGTGAAATTTCCAAGACTTTTATCAATTGTAACTTTCAGTTTTCAAATTATGTGGAGAACTGTGAAACTTGCAAACATTTTTGTACAAAATCAGTGGAAAGAGCAGTGGAATCATGTACTTGTTCCTCAGCTTCTGTAGCCTCATTTTTGCTTGCATCTGGTATAGTTCTCTGATTTATAGCTCTTGGTGTATTTGTCTTGAGATTTGCCTCAAAACAAGCTAGATACTTGAGCCTGAGAAATAGCTATCTGATTTCTGTCCAGGATACTGCCTCTCAGAGACTTCCTGAAGATTTATGTAAAGCAGTTCCCTGAACAAGAGCGCCAGGCTTTTGTCTGTTCTTAAAGCTGCAGAAACCTTTTTTGTTTCTTTTCACATTCTCTGCAATTGTTTTTCCATTCAATTAAGAAAGTTCTCAGAAGTGGCACGAAAACTCAAAGGCTTTCAAAGAGTTCCCCATAATCTTCCCTCAGCGCCCTCTCCTTTCCTTGCTCTGAGGGCTCTGTATTGGTACAGGATGATGGGTCTGAGTGAAGTTGTATTGCCATTGCTAACAATAGTGCTAGAAATTTTCTTTGTATTTCTGGGTATGCATGTTATCCATCCATAAAAATGGTGTGAAGTTCAAGATCTGGTTAATTGCCTTAGACAAAGAAAATACACTTTCTGGCTTCTGAGCAGTAGAGGTCTGTGAAAGATGAAAGACCCTGAAATTACCTTCCTTTATCTTTCCTAAGGAAGGGCTACTTGTATTTCCCAGACTGACAGACATTAAGCCAGCAGCCTCTCCATAACAGTGAAGCCATGTAACAATGAGGCTGTGCCAGCAAAGATCAATAACTGCCACTTAGTTGAAGGGTAACAGCCTGTTCCTACCTGAACCAGTAGTTTGCCCATGACAAATAATCCTTGAAGATAATCAGATCACACCACTTGATTTAATTCACTTTCTACAGCAGGAGTATTTGTTCAATGGACCACAAACCCCTCTGGTTTAGCATGACTTCATATATATTTGCTCATTCGTCTTATTCCAGACTATTAAATTTTGTTTCTATTTCTTATATCTAAAAGGTCTTGCTGTATAGCATTAAAAATAAGTTTTCCTTTAAAACATTCCCTACTTTAGCTCCCTACAGCAAGTCCGTAGCCTAGTAAGCACCAGCTTCCAGAGAGATAAAACTTAAAGGAAGTCCTGATAGTGTCATTTTATATCATCTGATGAGAGACTGGTGATGGTCTGCTCCATTTCTGCTGCTCCTGGCAGACTCTTCCATCCAAGAAATCTTTTACAGCTTACTTTCTGTGGAAGCTCCTGGACTGTCTTGTCCTGGGTTTTTTTGAGAGCTAAGAGAAAGTTCAATAGTGAATTTGTGGGAGCCAGGCCAGCCTGTATTTCTAACACTGATACTCTCTTGCTGTCCTTAGATTCTTCATTGTTGGATAATGAACTTCCAAACTTGTGTAATGGTGCTTGATCTTTATGCTTGTACTTATTTATTTAAGAAATGTTTTACTTTATAACATTTAACCTATGAAACTGCACAATGAATTTTATATATCTTCCATTAGGTATAGTATTACTGTTTGGCTGTGGAGGTTATTGTCCTTTACAACACGGCACGTGGTATGAAATGAGTTAATGCTGTTAGTCTGCAGAGAAACTATTTTTATGACAAAAAGAAAATTACTTTGAAAAAAATGTACTTTAATTGAAAACCCATTTAAGGGGTAAAATTATATTATTGATTATGATCAAAATGTCCCAGACGCTGATGAATTCATCAATTCCTGGTTTAGACGTGTTATAAATCTTTTAGTGGAGGCAAGTGAACGTGAATGAGGTGAATATTTTCAAATTATGGTGGCACATTACTTTTTATGTAGAAGTTTTTTGTTCTTTGCAATGTACCTGTGAATGGAAACAGCTTTTTAAGAGCTGCACTGGAAAAATAACACACAGTGAAATGTGCATTATAAATCAAGGCAAAATCAAACTGGTTTATGCCAATAAAAAGTATGTTTAAAAAATCATGACAAATTGTTTCAGAGCTTGCTGAAAAATTATTTCAATAGTTACTCTGCTAGAAGAAAAACTGTGTAGTAAACAAGTGTAAACAATTAAGGTTTCAAGTATAGTGAGAAATTAGACCAATATTTTTTATAGTAGTGTATGTTGCAACATCTTTTATTTAAGTTTCCAGATCAAGATTCATAAAGCAGTATTTATTTCCTGCATTAATTTGAAGATTATCTATGATGAATCTGCATTATAGACTAATAGCATTGTTTTTTGTGGCAATGACATAGTCTTGAGAATGGAAAATAGTCACCAGTAATTGTATTTTCCAAGATGTACAGCCCCTTAGTATCCATAGGAAATTCTACATGGAGTAGGTAGATCATAAATTATGTACATTTTTAAAGACATCTTACCTCTTCATAAGTTCCTGGAAAAATTAAGCTTCTTGTTCATGGCCTGAACACAGCTGATTCACTTAGATAGCATCAGCTTCAATTCAAAACACATTGTGTGACAGGAACCTTTCACACAGGCTGTGTGGGTGGTGAGAGAGCACAAACTGAGAGCCACGGATACTGTCTGCAAGCACAGCTCTCTGCTTGCATAAATGTATTCCAAGCTAGGACAGGGAAACTGGCCATCCCTACAGCTGAACCTGGCATGTTTTGTAGTGATACCAGATTCAGGCGGTGTTAGATACGGCTTCTTTTAAGTGCCAAGGCTGGTGTAAATATTAGGCTCTGATCCCTCTGTGCACACAGAGACTCAGTCACTGTGGTGAGAGTGGAAGAACCTTCTTCCTGGTCCTCTCTACAGCTTAGAGCTTTTTCCTAGAAAGAAGTTGTGGCTTCAGGGGGACCATGGCCTGGAAATCAGCAGTCAGATGAGTGATCTGATGACTACAGTATTGTATAAAAGGAGACTGAAGTAAAATAATTAGCAGGGTGCTGCTAGCACAGTTTTGCACAGTCATTTTTAAACCGAGCTGTGAGGACTGTGCCGTCTTGAACAAAGAGTGATGCTCCTGATAGTGTGATTTGTGATGGAAGGTACCTGTTTGCGATATTGCTGCTTCTTACCCCCATGGTGGTCTGCACTCTGTTTTCAAGGGTTTACAAATGTGCTACATAAACTGCACTGAGACACTGATGATGTTTTTGAGAAAAAGTTGACAATTTGTTTCTTTTTTTTAATTAGTCCAGTTCCTCATGTCCTAACCGAAAGACAATCTCCTGCTGCAGTGTGGCGAGAGCAGCAATTCCATAAATATATACGGTATATAAACTGGAGTGTTTGGAGCATGAACCTACAGACAGACTGGTTTTTATAATGAGGTCCTTCATTTATAACTTGTCTGCCCCACTGAAAATACTAGGCATCCTGTTTTGCTTTCTCAAAAGCAGATATTTGGTATACTTGAGTAAATACTAACTGAAGGATATTACAAACACTGGTGTGTTTCTTTGGTTTATTGTTTAAGGAAGTGCCTGACTGTCCAGAGGAGGTGGTGTACGTTCTTTACTGCCAGGAGATAGGAATAAAAAGGAAAATAGAAACAAATAATTTTTTTTTGTATGATACTTTTGTCAAATGGAACCCCCTCCCCCACCAGCCCCCAACTACCATGGCCCTTGTAAAGGTATTTAATTGGTGTCCAAATCTTAGAGTAATAAATTATAAAAATAAGATTGCGGGGAAAAAGAATTCATGTTCTCCTTGGAACTCCTGAACATGCAAATTCAGTCGTAGTCTTCTAATTCCTGCAGCAAATCCATCTGCATGTGGCTGTCCACATCAATCTGTTAATTATGCTAGAGATAGTCATGAATATCACAGAGCTGATAAGAACAGACTTAAAGTATTTGGCTGCTGAAGCTCAAATTAGAAATGAAGTTGAATCTGGAGTCTAAAATGCTTAAGAAAATAATAATAGTAAAAATAATAACAGTAATAATAATAATTTCCTGTATATAATTGAAAACAAAACGTAAAGATTGGAAAACAGGATGCATTTTAGTAAAAGTCAGAGTGCCACTACCAGATAAGTGGCTTCAAGAATGCCTTTGCAGGTTTAGCTGTCAGCAGTATCACAGGTACTGTCCAGACTTTACTTTCACAGTAAAACCGGCTATCTTCTATGTAACAACAGCTAGTGCTTTCAGAAAGTTGTATTTATTTAATGCCTCAAAAGGGATGCAAAACTTAGTAATGCTGTGGATTGTC
>VWZT01008397.1:275382-388294 GCA_013397055.1 Pachycephala philippinensis | reverse complement strand
GTTGGTTTTTGGGTTTTTTTTTGGTGGGGGGGAAGGTTTTGGGAGGGTTTTTTTTGGTTTAGTTTGGAGGGGTTTTTTGGTTTAGTTTCTTTTTTGGGTTTGGGGTTTTTTTTTGTGACAATCAAAGAAAATGTTAAAAAAAGTCTTTTTTGAGTATTTATGTTGCTGACTAACAGAAGAAATGCTCTACGTGATTTTGGCATTTTGATTAATACTTTAAATCTTACTTGTAATCTTCAGTTTTTCAAACTGGTTTTGAAAGTAACCAGACTCTTTGGGTTTCGGTTGTAATCTACTGAAACCATAAGGAATTATGTTGATTATAATCACAGGCAGCACAAAGGTCACATGAGAGGTATTGGGAGCTTCATCCAGTTTTGTTCAGGGATTGGCAAAACAAAGTTCTGAGGTTATAAAGCAGCGAAGGTGTGGTTTAGTAGAGCTTAAAATCAGGTGTTTTACTAACACAAAAGTAACAACTCTTAGTCATTATTGACTTGCATTGTGTTTGTAGCAGTGACCCAGAGGTGAAAGGCTCCACATCTCATTTCCAACCCTCTGAGCTATGTTGCCCTCCATAATTTAATTTGATGCAAAGCAATTATCAGGCAATTGATTTTCATTGATTGTGCTGTAGGACAGAAACATTTCTGTTGCAGCAGACAAGAACTTCTGGGATTGCCATCCACCCGTATTCACAGTAAGCAGAGAAATGTTTAAAGCTATGTAACTGAAGCTCTTAATGACCTTTGAGGTCAGTAGATATAATGTTTCTTTCTTTACTTTTTGTGCCAGTGTATGCCCCTTGACCTTTCTTAAGTTCTTTGTACTTTTCTTGCCCCTTATTTTTGCTTTCTTTTGGTTTGCATGAGTGCTTGCTCACTTACTTTCTCCCCGAGCCCCCTAACTCTTGAACATTTTCTAGTATCTCTTTCCCCCTTCCCCATTGCGATATTTTCCATTGCCACTTGACTTTTCAGTCTTCCTCTTACACACGTTTTCTTTCTCTCCTTACTAATTTCTGCCATATTTGGTGACTCTGTAATGCTTTTCTATGTGGATCCCCTTTCTCTATCTTTTGTCTTGTGATTCTCTGGTTCTCTTGCTACTTCCGTGAGGATTTACTTCTTTGCTCAAGGAGTTGTTGTCTCAGCCAGTGCTAATTTCACCTCCTTTGTACATCTGAATTGCACCTGTAGAGCTCTCTTCAGAAACCTACAGCACTAAGTGTAGGTCAGTGCTGTAATTTTACTCATGTGTGTTGTTGCTTTTATAGTGTGAATGCTTCATCTAACAGGCATTGAATTGAGATATGCAGATTGTTTCAGATGTCAAGTACTTCAATTTATAGCACAGTTGCCTATTTTTTCTGACTTATTAAGAACAAGAATGTATACCACATAATTTAATGCTGGGATATGATTTCTTACAGTCTCAATATAATGTATAGAAAGTAATGTAGCATAGATTTAAGAGTATAAATAAAGTGGAGAAAAAAAGAGAGATTTTTAAGAGCTCTGAACTATACTGAACAGTTAGAACTATATTTGCAAAATACTAATTTAGTTTTGTGGTTATTGTAAATACCAATGTATCTTTTTGGAGTGTATTCACTGTGCATTGATAGATGATTTTAACTCCCGATTTTATTGTAAATTCTTATATGATCAAGTTATTCTACTTCAAAGTAGTTTAATTGCATAGAGAAAAAAAGGAACTGAAAACGAATCATAACTTGTTAAAAGTAAAAGAAAATGTTGAAAATGTTTTTATATGAGGACTTTCAATAGAAATTTTATTCTGAGTAATTGTCTTGGTCTGTAGATCTTTGACAACACTGTCAGTGAAATTGGTTTCACTGTTGCTCTCTGATAAAGGTGACTTGGAAATTCAGGTCATGGGTTTCAGTATGGGCAGTAGAAGACAGCTTTTATGGGCTACTTGTGGGAGTTGATAAAGCTTTTGGAAGAGCTTTGGGAAGTCATTACGCTGAAGTATTGCTTGTTGATGCTGTGACTTAGGAGATAGAACATTCTGCTGCTGATCTTTGTAGATTGTTTAATTCCTTGCAGTTCAAAGCAGACTGTTAAGTGTGGCTAAAATGTGCGCTAAGAAGATAGGACTGACTAAGTTTCATTCTGCCACCACAATTTTTGGCAAACTGATGTTTGAACATTGTTGTAGTTGTTTTAAATGTGATATTAATACTTTTAAAGCCACTTCCATCTGTTTTTTTTTCTTTTTTAATGAATTCAGCATGTTGCGATACACTGCAGAAATACTCTCTGTTGCTCATTTTGCCTTTGTATTTACAAATGGAAATAATTCATATGATAAAAATGTAGAAAATAATGGCACTGATGGAAAGCCATGCTATTCTTCTATGTTACAGTAGTCCTTTGATAAATTAATAAAGCTTATTTACTAAATTAATAACAACTACTTTAAATCCTTTCAGAGTGATTTAGAGACATGTCCTCTTATTTGCAGAATTTCAGAAAGGGTTTTGTACCCACAGTCTGGAGTTTTGCTGTGAGAGGACAAAATATTTTGTGAGTATAACACTAGTGTCCTGTATCTTGTTAAGTTTGATAGTGTCTTCAGAAGTCATTGAACGCTTTGAGGGCATTCTTCCCAGTGTCCCATTCTAGTTCCCACTTTTAGGTCTTAATCCACTATAGTTATGTTATCGGTCCTGCCCCTTGCCCCTTTCCAAGAAAGTTTTCTTATTTCAGGACAGGTTGCAGCTGCACATAATTTTGGAAGGACTTATGAACAAGACAGATGTTCAGGGATAAATTATTCCTGTCTTTCTCTGTGGTTTAGGATTTTTCTGAGCCAATGTTTGAAGCTGTACTTTTATTTACTAGGCATTGGTAGCAATTTTTGCTTGTATTTATCTAATTACCTTTCAAACCCATCTATAGATAAAGAAAGCATTGATTGGGGGAACCTGTTCTGTGTAAGAAGTGGCACCAGGGCAGTTAAGGAAAGAATGATGTCAAGGAGAAAAAAAGGAAGACAGTGAAATTCCAGAGAAATTTGTAGGAGAAATGTAGAAACTTCAAATGTCACAAACTATTAGTGTTTATCAATGTAACAGTTTACTCCCATGAAAATGAATGTTGAGTATAAATGATTAAGAGGTATGTAGCATCCCTTGGGAAATTAAGCAATATTATTTGTATCAATCAAGGTTAGTGTATAATTAGTATAACATTCAGGTTTTCATTAGCTTTATTTGTGATCAGCAGCAAATCCAGCAAGTTTAAATCCCTTTTCTGCAATTTGGGCATAGATAGACTTAACTATTTTTCTGTGAAGCGGGAGTGTGTAATATTGAAAAGAGTGTGAATGACTGGTTTACTACCTAATAATGAATATAGTATAGGTAGTTATAGAGTATTTATGTAATTGTGATGACAAAGGTAACATCTATTTTCTAAATTAAATAGGGGAAATAATAGAGACAGATGTAGCTTACTAAAATAATAAAATTAAATCTATTAAAATAATCCTACTTAGCCTAGGGAATAAAGGGAGAAGTGAAGTAATGTCTTATGAGTGTCTGATAGGAATTAGAATCGGGAACATTTATTTGATAGTTTGTGAAAACAACAGTATGTCACTGCAATGCTTTTTCGTTGTTTCTTGAGTTTAAATTAAACTCAACTTGCAAAACCTAAGAAGATTTCTTACCCCTTTAGCTATTGCAGGAAGATATATTTCATCTGAAAATTAATCTGTTCTTAAACCCCAGCCAGGCTAAGCCATATAAAATAAGCAACATCATCAGTTTCCTTTGAATACATGGCTTTTGAGAGTGACCAGCAACTCAGGGTATAGTCCAGCATATTAGAGAACTGAAATGCTGCTCAGTTGTCCTGATGGTTCATATTAGACTTTTTTTAAAAAAAAAAAAGTAATAGTATTCAATGGGCATGGATTGTTTTGCCTGCTCACTGACTACTGCAGAGCATAAGGCAGTATTTGCCACACAACATGTTCTTACTACTGAGTTCTTGTAAGTAGAGCAAAGAATTATAGCAACTCAGGTAAAGCAGCACAGAGAATCTAAAAACTATCTGTAGTTGATAAAGCCTGCTGGTTTATTATACAATTTAAAATGGTCACCAAAGGAAGACAGCTTATGTGCTATGATACAGATCTAATATTTGCTTTGTATAGTATTTTCCTAGTTACTAGTATTCCTTCATTCAGAGACTTAGGTCTAGTGAGTCCTAGGACACTTTTGTTAGGTTAGGGGTCTTGAAATTCTGTACTAGGAGTCCTAAGCACTGAAAACTTAATTTGAAATTGTTTGAGGGGAGAATGACAGATCAATGGCAAGATCAGTTAACTGTGGAGGGGACAAATCAATTTATAACAGATAAATCACTACTTATTAATGGATTAATTAAATAGCCTAGGGTAATCTTTTAAATAATTGCTAGAATAGAGTGCATTAGTTGACAGAACTGTGATTTTCTTTGAGTTAGTGTTCCCTTTTCTTTATGTATTTGAAATAGAAAACTGCTCCATACATAAGGAGAGTTCAATTTTATTGATGGTTTATTGGTCTGTGAAGTTCAAGATACAGTGATTACAAGCATTGAACAATAGATACAGAAATAAAATACCAACATTGTTTTTATTTGATAAGTTTTCAATTTTCAGTCATGATATAACATCAAATCAGTCATCATTGCACACGTAGTTAAAAGTCTATTATCTTAGTGTATTAATATATATTGCATGTTAACTAATGTATCTATGGCCTTTTTGCAGTATTTTGGCAGTCAGACATAATTACAGCCTCAGGTGTCTGGGGCTAAGTTTCACAATTTGCACACACAGACATGCTTACACATCTGGAAAAGTAACGAAGAATTACTGTTAGCTTGGATATAACATGTAGGATCATGTAATGAAATAATAAGTCATTTAAGATAGCGAAGACTTTAAGTAAAAGAAGCAATCCAACCTAAAACATGAAGATTTTTTTATATACATTGAATATATTTCCACTGTAAAGAGAGCATTCAGTTATGGGAAGCCGTGCTTTAGCAAGGAATGATCAGTACTTTGCTGTTAATAATTTCTGTATGAGTCTTATTCAAGGCAATGTTAGATGATTATCTTGAGTTCTTGAATCTCCCCAGCAGATAAATTGATTTAGATTTCACCATAGGTTGAATATCCAGCTACAAATCACTTCAAATGAATCGGTCCATTGTACAAGATTGATTTCAAAATGTTTCTAATTCATTTTGTCACACTTTCATTAGCTTATACTATAGCAGTAATTCAGATAAATATTTGAAAGAAGTGACTGCCTGTTAATAGTTCGGTTTTGTTTTTAATTCTGATACAAGATACGCATTTTGAAGGCGTGTGCACATAAACATCTTCATGTGGCTCATATTTGTATAGGCTATCTTAGAAGTAAATGACTAAAATTCATAGAGCAATAGTGAGTAAAACGGTGTAAGATTCACTCTTTGAAAGTATAGTTAACTTTAAGTATCATCAGAGCATTTCAGTATATGTTTATTAACCTTTATGGAATTAAAATGTATTTTGAGCACCGTTATTTGCATATTTGCCCTATACTAATATATTGCCATTGGGGATCTTACATAAATAGACATATTCAGAAACTATAATTTTCTGGCACGTTCAGTTTTGGCACTGAACACTGCACAGACAATGAAAATATTACTGTGGTTAACATTTACTTTTATTCAATTAATGAGCAATTATGAGAGAGCTTACTTTCCTTAAGTGCAGTTATCTCCTCATGTTTTTAGTGGCTTGGTGTTCATTATGTTTCTAAATGAATAATAACACAAGCTGTGGAATAAATGCCATTTGGGATTACAGTTGATGATGACCCCCAGTCTGGCTCATCATTTCTAATATTTCTGTCTTGTGGTTCTAAAGATTTTCAAAGTAATTGAATCTTTCCATTTTGTGACTGAACTCCAAAGGGGTTTTTCAATTCCCTTGTTTTCTTTTATAACCATAAAATTAAATTTTTTATCCCAGGGCTTCTGTGTTAGTAAAAATTTTTTAGAGAAAAATTAAATATGAAAGTCGTCTAACTGGGAAGAAAGGAGATTTTCACTCTCTTTACTAATCAATTCTGATAAAAAACAGCTTTTATAAAATTATAGACAAGGAAATACATCTGTGGGCTTGCCATTAATAAACCAAACAAACACAAATAAAAGCATTACAGTTCAAACTGCTGGGAGCATCATCAAGAGTACTCTGTATACTTGTGTTTCCTAAAGTGAGATCTCCTTTAAAGGTCCTGAAAGTTTTATATAGCTATCCAACTGATCTGCTCTTCAAGACTAGTATGATTTTTTAATTTTTTTTTTTTTTTTTACCTCAGAGGCAACTCAGTTCTGAATTGAAATGTGTTTTCTGAATCATATTATTCAAATTTTAAAACCAATGTGGTCTAACCCTCTGTGAGAAGTGGGAAAGGAGACCAGTTTGGCTGCATGACTTTCTTGATGAGTACTCCCAGCTCAAATACCTCAAAAAACCTTGTGTAACGGCAGCACTGCAATAATACCTGCTCAGCACAAGTCACGGTGTGGGTTCATTTGACAGAAACGGGTTGGAGATAAGAGTTCTTCAGTGCAAATCTTGTTTATTGGTGTTAGAAAACAAGGAAGGAGTATTTGAAAGAAAGGAGAAACAGCTTTTACTTTGCTGTCTTAAACTAAAATGAGTTCTTGTGGGCATAAGACAGAATTAAAAAGGCTACTAAAATCTTGATAGCTGATTTATACGAAGAAATCAGTTTACTGACAGAATTATGACAACAAATGACACAAGAGCTTTAAGACCCTTCCTTAAACTGGATTGCATAAATCTCTGTGGGTTATTTTAGTTTGGTTTGGGTTTTTTTTTTTGCTTTTAGTAGTGACTGGTAGTAAAATTTTTCAAAACCAAGATTCATTTAAAAAAATCCTGTGCTTTGTCATGGAGGAGGATTGTGGGGTTTTGTATTGTTTGGGTTGTGCTGGTTTTGTTTTCTTTAAAGTATAATTAACACAATCTGTTACTCAGTAGGGTAAAATTATTTCTGTGGAAACCCTACTCAAAAGAAACGCCAGAGCACGAGCCCCTTTCTTGCTTTCAATGAGTGCCAGGTCATCAAATTTATGGATATTAATACTTGAGGAAAGTAAATTTTCATGTATGCATAAAAAATATCTCATTTCTGATTTAGCTTTGAAATCTTGCTGTCTTAATCAATGGCAATATTTGTTAGTTGACTTTAAACTA
Source organism: Pachycephala philippinensis (assembly GCA_013397055.1). Classification (NCBI taxonomy): domain Eukaryota; kingdom Metazoa; phylum Chordata; class Aves; order Passeriformes; genus Pachycephala; species Pachycephala philippinensis. The sequence goes on along the minus strand of VWZT01008397.1, from coordinate 380,989 downwards.
ATTTTGTGACTTTTCTATTTTTTTTGGAGCAGGTGGGTGGGAGCACAGGTGTTATGTCTTATTGACTGTAGATTTCTGTTCCTCTTGCTTTGAGTTGCAATTTCTTGAGAGGCTATTAAGAATTTTAGTGTTTCTCCTGTGTGCAAGAAAAGTGGTAGGTGAAATGTTGTGTGTTTATAATCATCTTAAAATTTGTCATGTTTTGGAAATTGGGAAAGAAATATGCTATTAAATACTAATTCTGAAAAAAAAGTCTTGATGAGAGTATACATGAGTTTACTCATTTGTGTAGTACGTTTTCAATTTTAGAACAACTATGATAATAATGTTATACTTTGAACAGGTGAGGTAGACTAATTAATGCACTCTTAGTTCAACTTCACAAATTTTCCTTAATACATTTTGAATTTTAGATTATTTTTTTTTCCTTGGACTTCTGAAATTGTATTTCAGAAAAGTACTGCATCAACGTTATGCCTCAAATATATGATGAACTCCTGCCTCTCCCCAAGTTAATGTAGAAGCCACACTAGCTTACTGTTTCACATAATGATTTTTAATGTAAAAATAAACACTGAATGTCAGTTTTGGGATACTGTAACTTGGATACTAGGGTTGATTCAGACCATTGACAACTGTGTAATTGTCATGTCCTGTTTATATATACATATGCATGCTGCCCTTCTGACCTTTCAGTCCAAAGGTGAGGTTTTAATAATCCATTGGACAAAGCAAGCAATGCCAGGTATTGAATTGGGCATTAACTTACTGGCAACATGATACTCAACACTTCAAGTTAATTGGTTCCTTTAGAATTCAGTTTTGTAACAAAATGTGGCAGGTGCAAGAATATGCACAGACAAACGATGTGTATACATCTGGAGGGAGTAGTCAGGTTATTGGGCATCTTTCATAGTCATGTTCAGCTTATAGGACCATTTTCAAAGTTCGAGTCTGATTATTCAGATTGTTACAGATTGTCCTGTGAAGACTAAGAGCCTGAATGTTGCAAAGCTGCCTTTTGAGTTGCTTTCGAATACCTTGAAAGGAAAAGATTAAGGGTTATTGTGAACTTTAATACTGTAAACACCAACTTTGTGGTTTTTCACCCCTTATTATTCTGTCATCATCCTGATGTCTTTTGCGCTGGCTGATTATCACCACTGCCACTCTTCTGTAGGAGCCAATGTATAGGAAGGACATAGCTGGCTGGTAGTCCATGGATGTGCTTCATAATTGCACCTTGCACAGGGGTCTCCAGTGCAGGGAAGAGATAATGTAATGTCCAAGGGTGGTACCACAGCCACCTTCTAGAATCCAGTCAGGTATCACTGTGGGGCTTCGTCCTGTAGAGGCCACAGTCTATGAAAGGGACAGAACAGGCTGTATTTGGTCTTAGAAAGAAAATGCTAAGTAGTGTTGTTGCTGTCTAGCACTGTCTAATTGGAAGATGCACAGTGAAACGAAGCTTTTTTCACAGGTGCACTGTGATAGGATAGGAAGCAAGAGGCACAATTTCTAAAAAAGAAAGTAATATATTAGGGAAAAAATAATCATGAGAGTACTAAAACATTGGAACAGGCTGCCTGGGGAGGCTGTGGACTATCCTTCCTTGATATTCATATCTTGACTGGGCAAAGCCCTAAGAACCCTGATATAATTGTGTCTGCTTAAGGCAGCAGTGGGGACTAGATGACCCACATAGTCTCTTCCAGCCTTAATAGCTCAGTGACTGAACCCAGTCTTGCCATCAGTCATGCTGGTACTGGGTGTCTGTCATGCTGTCAGACTCCTTTTTCTCCTCATCTGTCTCTGGTATTGGCCTCCCCTGCATTTCAGAAAGATAGCTTAGAGAATAGTGCAGAAAGTAGCAGGACTAATCCATTAGTTCATACCTAAAATTCAAATGGAAAGGAACTGGAAATGTAATGGAAGTAAGACTGTGTGTAGTTCAATCTTATTGATGGACAAATCTGTTTCAGAGGACCAGGCATCAAGTACGCTATTTTAGCTGTTGATAACACCTGCGTCGATATCTTGGAAAGAATAATATATTCTGGGCCATGGCTTTGTCAGCCAGATGCCTGGCTGCAGTAACTGTTTTCTGAAGAAGCAGGTGCAGCAAGGCTTCTATGGTAAAAAGCAAAATGAAGGGTGCATCTTATACATGGCCCCACTTTGTATAGTTAGAGGACAGCTGTCTTTGTCAAGGTGTTCACTCAGGCAGCATTCTTTAGGATGGAAGCTCGTAGGCATCACGGATGCAAATTGCCTGGTTCAGCATGCTCAGCTGAAGAAGCTGAATGGTGTGTGGGAGCTGCCTCTGCCAGTGTGCATCCACCCCCACACACAATGCTTGTGCTGGGCCCACCGGCTGAGCCAGGCGTGTACAGCCAGTGGTGTACAGCACCTGTAGGCTGTGTAAGAGGCTGCACAAGCTGAGCTGGGAGAGGTGGCAGCCCTGTGTCAAAGCCAATACACTCTAAAGGCAAACATAACACACTCCAGGACACTTCTGTTTTGATGTTTGCCTTTGTGAAACTAAAATCACTTCATAACCTAACAAATGCTGTTGGTAACAAGACTTATGACAATGACTTCAGGTGAAAGAGGCATCGATATAAGTAAATAATTTTAGAAAATCTTTCATTCAGAGAAACTACCTTCTGCTGGTTTCTAAATTGATTAACCTGAAAAAGTATGTCTTCTGTGCATTGAAAGGCTGGAATATGGAAGTATAAGACAAAAAAAGTCTTGCACTACAGAAGTGCTAATCATTCACATTCTCAAAAGCCATTGGGACCTAGTGCTTATAAATGTAGTTTTCAAATACTTCAGTGAACATTTGGCTTGGAGTGCTTTGTCACATGAATTTCTTTGAAGTCAAAAGGCTACTGATGCTCTTGAGCACCATACTCTTTAGAAAATATTTGGAAGATTGGGGGTTTATAAATAAAGTCTTCATAAATGCAGGTTTCCAAATTGAAGTATGAAAGTGTTGTCCCAGAAGGGTGATGACTTTGAACAGTAGCCATGGGGTGTGTTTGCTGTGTGAGGAGCAAAGTCAGAACACAGTCTGATTATAACCTCCTGGCAGCAGCTGTTCAAATATTGTTTCTCCGCTTCCTTCTCTGCAGAGAATTTGTCTCACAAATATAAACACTGTTAAGTCAATAGATCATCTTATGTGCTAAAAATAATGACTGATGGTAAGTAATAAGATGATGTACTATTCTTTTTCTAACTGATGACTGTAATGTTTTCAGGGAGAAAATTGGCAAACAAATGTTGTCTTGTTTGGTTACTCCAATCCAGACTTTCCGCTGGTCCTTTACAAAATGAAGTAGCTTCTGTGGTGAGACTGGCATGTTAGCAAAGTTGACTACTGAAAATCTTGCTAAGAAAGCTGGCTTAGAGGCTACAGGGTCAGTTACTGTACTGTGCTGTGAGATATTTTGCATATACTTGGTGAAATGTTGCCAACAACAAAACAAAGAAAAGAAGCCTGCCATTTCAATGTAGATGTGAGAGATGTGTACATGAGAACCAATCGACTACAATAATACAAAATCATTCAAACGAAACAAAGCAAACTGCAGAGTAACAAGGTTCAGAAAAACCACCCTGAAAACACCTTTGTCTTTAAATAACTTTTGAGATAAACAAAATGAATATTCATGAAACTGTGAAACATTCATGGCATGAAATGAGGGCAAACATAAAATTTTTATCATCTTTCATGGAAGCAATGGCTAGAAAGTAGTCTGGTGACAGATAATTAAACAATTAAAGACTTAAAAAGCAAAGAAGTGTATACAAGGGGGAAATGCCTCTTGACATTACATTGTTCATGGCTATTGCTATTAAGATGATTGGAAAAAAATGTTGCAAAAAGGATTTTATGTCTATGTTGTTTCCATACTATATTCTAAGAAAATGTTTCTAGTTTTTTGTATCTAATGCTAAGGGTTTTCAGCTGTTTACTTGGAAAATAATTCGGGAGTCTACTAGATCTCTGTCAGAAAGTATTTTGTGAATAGTAACCTCCAGTTACACACTTAATTCTTCAAAAAAAGAAGAAACGGTTCTGAAGAAAACACATTTCTATTCCCAATCTCACTGCTTTCTTCTTCGTTTTCTAGAGCTAATACATTTAAGTATTTGTACAAGAATTGCATATAACAATGTTTTCACTTTGTTTCCAAATTTGGTATCTGAAGAGGCAGTGAAGGACCTGATTTCATTTCTGACTTCTTTGTTGTCTAAAAATGCCTTGTAAAATTTTCTTCCATATAATTTTCATAGTTGTTGTTTTTCTTTTTTTTTTTTTTAAACTAGAGAGTAAGAAAAGTGATTAAACTGTAACTTGTAATTTTAAAGTAAACTGCAGATAATGTATTAGAATACCTGTTTTCAATGTTGCAGTTTTCCTGTTGTCATTCTGGCCTGGAAACTGTTTAAGGAGGGTGAGAGAAACCCTTCTATATTACCAGTACTCAGAGAATTCAAAATTTGAAATATTTGGAATGGAAATTACTGAAAATTTCTTAAATTATTTTTGTGTCACAGGTAAAACATAAAATAGTGAAACTGTGACTAAAGAACTGTCCTTAACATTTACAGAGGAAGAATCTTAATGTGAGCAAGCCCTTGGCTTATGACCACACTGAAATATGAAGTAATTTATTACAGCTAGCAACAGCTAGGAGCAGGCATTGAAATCTGCTGTCACAGTGTTATTTTCCAATACAGTAAGTTGGACTGCAGATTGTTGCTAAATTATCACATTTACTGCTTTGGCACAGATTTTGATTAATGTTTTTTCCTTTTTCAAACCTGAAGTTCTCAATTTTTTAAATTTTTGCATGTTTGTTTGTTTCAAATGATTGTCTGCATTTGAGGTAATAAAGATTAAAGACGGTAAGAACGCCCTATAATTATTTCATTTGTTGCATATTTCCTCACCACATTCCTCAGCTACTGCTCGAGACAGAGCCACAAATTATTGTACTACAAAGAAAAAAACAGGGAAGGGGGTAGGGGTCAGAGCGTGTTCTCAGAGACACTTCAGTAGATTAGGAGATTGAGAACTGACCAAACTTGTGCTTTCCTGGTGAGGTGAATAAGAGCTGTATTTGAAGGTGCTCTCAAATACCATAAGTCTTACAACATTCACAGTGAATATGAGTTTCAATTCCTTGGCAGTACAGGTGCAAGGAACTCTTGAAAATGCATTCTGAAAGCTTCAGACGAATAATGCAGCAGCCTAAAACTTTCTCCAATATTTCCACAGGATACTTTTATTGCAAATCATGGATGTTTGTATATGGGTAAGTGTTTCAGACTTACCTGCTTTTGTTCTTTTTCTCTGAGTTATGGGATGACTTCTTAATTCACAAAAGCTACATAATAACAGGCGAGTTTCTAAGTTTGTGTTTATATCATGTCCTAAGTAGACATGTCTTACTAAACAATATGTACAAGCAATGTTATCCAGGATAGATGTTTGTGAAGTTCTTGGCCAGAGCCAGAAGTGCTGTATGTCAGAGTATACTAAGTATCCAGTATATTAAAAATTGAGCTGAAATGAACTTCTAACACTTAGGTCACCAAGGTTTCTGAATTAATTAGTAATTGATTAGGTTTTCAGTACAGAGGTACACTACATGTTTAACTTCTGTATAAACATGAAAAACGAAATTATTGCTCCTTAAAATTCTGCAAATTAATACAGAAAGCAAATGCAGTCTAAAACTTAAAAGCTAGCATCCACATAATGATGTACTGAACAGATTTTATAACAATCACCTAGGGTAGTAGAATATGTATCTCCTTTTTCATTAGAAACACCTTTGGTTTTAAGTGGGCATGTGTTAAGCAGCATAAGAACTACAAACGTTATATGTAAGCCTGCAGGCATAAATTAAGACAGCTGAGATGCCACTTCCAACAAGTGATTGTATTTTAGCAATTAAAAGGTTTTATATTTTAATTGTCTAAAAGAAATCAAAGAAACAAGTGATGGAAATATGCCATATTTCAGGTGTTTGCCTATCAATAGGGTCTGATTATTGGTAAATTAAACTTTACTTTGAAAGCATTCAGAAAACAGACTTATTGGCGTCAGAGGTCTAGCTGACAGACAGAGCTACTGTCTGGAATATATTATGCTTTCCAAGATATGGACTCAGGTGTTATCAACAGCTAAAATATTGTGCTCTATCCCCAGCCCTCTGAAATAATCTATTTAGAAACATAATGCAAGGGTAACATGTCCCAACATTTGAATAAATACAAATTGAATATTTTTTAAGCCAACTCTCAAGCTAGTTTGTACAGTATATTAAAATAAAATCAGTTTTTACTTTTTTTTTTTTAAGACTCTGAGTTTGCCCAAAGTTTTCCCTTTTATGCTTAGGAACCACTATTATTCATTTCATCCCATGAAATCTGATTATAGGGCTCCAGGGCCATGATATGACACAACGAGGATGTGTTTTCTAGCATTTTACAATAAAGACTAATTTTAATGTATTACTTTGCATTAAATTGTGTCCTAAGACACTGCAGAGTATGACATGTTGCAAGCCATAAGAGAGTCTGTGCTATAAATCATGAAAAAGACTTGCTCAAATTCATTGGATGGTGAACAAATTAAATCACTCATTGTGCATGGCCAATAATATTTTCATACATTAAGCAGTTACGGTATTTATTTCTATAGCACTAGAGCCTGCCATGAGTGTGTTGCTTTCAACAATGAAAGGTGACAGCAAATCTGCTTCTCTGAAATAATTAGCACATTCATCAGGGCATATTAAGCAATTCCAAATTATTTCTTCATGTGGAGGATTTTTTTTTTTTTGTGCAAGTGAGAATTAGCAACTCATAAATCACGAAGACAGCGGAATGCACTGAGTGCCAGCCAAATAGGATCTCTAAACATTTCCACCGTAAAGTAATGAAAAGGAAGAGTATTTTGTGATAAGCAAAATAAAGAAAGAAACAATAATAATTGAAAAAAGCATGATAGAAAGCAGTAGTATCAGCATGCATTTGAGACAGAGCATGGAAATGACATTGCTGCTGGACAACAGTGGTCTGTAAACTCACAATTTTATTTGTGTAGCCACATGTACGCTTTCAATAAATGCATTCGTACTTGTATTGATGGGTTTATCCCTAGAGGGCCAATATAGCTACACTTGACTTCAGTCTTATAAAGTCCAATTTTCTTCCTTGTGGAATAAGAAAATGAGAAGAAAGGACAGGAGTAAGGGAAAAAAACATCAAAAGAACTATTTAACAAAACCTTTATCATGCTGTAAATCTGTAGGTTACTCAATGAAACAAATATTAGCACATGTTTTAAGTTAAGGCCTTTGGAGATAATTTAGTCCAAAACCCTGCTTGAATCAGTCAATCATGTTGCTCTGAGTTTTGAAATGCTCTGAGGGTAGAAACTGCACAACCCCTCTTGACAACCTTATTCTGGTCCTTTATCACCCTTGTGGTGTAATTTTCCCCCTTTTTATCTAATTTGAACTTTCTGTCTTTCAATTTGTTGCTTCTTATCCCATCCCTGGGTGCCAGTGTGAAGAGTCTGGCTGCATTGTCTCTGTGCCCTTCCATCACGAAGCTGAAAACAGCAGGAAGATCTCTCTTGAGCCTCTAAAGCTGAACAGAGTTAGCAGTCTCAACTTCATCTTTACAAAGTGTCTTCTACTGGGCTTGCTCCTGTATAGCAAGTCTTTTCCAAGGCTGAAAACCCTAAAACTGGTCTCAGGACTTTGAGTACACTCTCAAAAATGCTCAAGACAGGGGAATAATCACTTTCCACATTCTGGCTAGGGTGTTGCTAATGCAGTCCACTAGGTCACTGGGTTTCTGGGCTGCAAGAGCACGCTACTGACTCATATTCAATTTACTGTGCACCAGGAACCCCAGGTCCGTTCTAGCCAGCTTGCTCACAGACTATGCTGTAATTGGGTTATTCCGTCCCAGATACAGGGCTCACTTACCTTTGTTGAACTTTGTGAGGTTCTTGTCAGACCAGTTCTCCACCTGCTTCTCCAGGCTGACCCTGCAGCACGATTTGAGCTTTTTCAAAGACAAAGCTCTGTGCTTGTGAGCAACTCCTTTGCACAGATTACAGTGCTGCATCCTCACCTTTCCAGCCTCTTTCCTGGAGAGCTTGTTTCTGTCCACTGCAGTACTCCAGGCATGCAAGCTATGCCTCCACAACCCTCTAATTTCAATGAGATCATAACTCTACAACTGTGCACAGATTTCTCATTCTTTCTGGTTTTTTATCCCATGCTATGTACATCCATTGTAGAAGTGCTTCAAATGAACCCTCAGTCACCTGGCTTTCAAAATAGAAAGGGAGTGTGAGAGTCTCCCTCATCCTATTATGCTCTGGTCTATTTCTCACAGCCCCTGCACTATTGCTTTAGGTGATAATAAACTTTCTCCAGTTTACCTAGTTTAAATCCCTTCTCATCAGGTCAATAAGTCTGTTTGTTCTCTTTATGCCTTGAGGCAGATCTTCAAATACTGTAAAATGACATAGCAGTGCTGGTAGGAAGAGACTTCTGCTGTTTTAAAGCACTTAATAAAATTATGGTTTAATTTGTAAGGCTGGTATTCAGCACATTGTTAATTTAAGGTGTAATTCACCAATTACATTCATCTGGTTTTATTCCAAAACCTCAGGATTAGTGATGCTTTAAATTTGAGTTTGAGAAGTGTGGATTGAGTTAGGAATACAATAGCTACTTAGTGCTGCTAATGCAATCAATCTGTGCTGTGTGTTTTCACTGTGCCTGCTCTCTTCTGAGCTAGGTTAACTCAAGAAGGGATAACTCTCATAGAAATTACTTCACCTAGTTGTAGTGAAGCTGCATACATAGTCTTTTTATTCTACTCATACAGTGGTTTTTAGCTTGCCAGGTGGCTGGTAGATCTTCCTTTTCTTCCACTTTTTAAGCAGCTTTTATCATGCATGTTAATCTTAAGAAAATATAGCTATATTCTATATGAACATGGCCCTTCGAACAAAAAAAAAGTATTTTATCTATATTATCATCTTTTAATTTATATTTTTTAACAGAAAATAACACCCTTCTAAGTCAAGTTTTCTAACTCTTTGAGAGGAAATTTATTTGAAAACCTAAGTCAGAATTGTGATTCCATTTTTTACTTTTCATTAATTGTCCCATACTTCATAATGAGGCCAGCTCAAAACTCTTAATCTAAATAAAGTGATTTTATTTCCCCCAGCACATTGCTAATTAACCTAATTTTGGTCATGTTGTGGGAAAGAACTAAAGCAGATAGGAAAAAGATAATGCTTCCTCATTAATTGGCTCATGCCACAGAAGTCCTTGTTGCAATGAAGTCAGACTTGACTTTTTGAGACTGGCACTGCTGAGCTTTTCAAAGACACCAGTCAGACAAAAAAGTGAGTAAAAGAAAGAAGGCTGTAATCACCCTTGGGGCTAGGGTGCTACCAATAGAAATGTCTCTTCTGAGTTCTTTATACTACTCAACCACAGCTATGAGGTTTTTTGGATTTCTTCAAGTTTTCTTCCCTCACCAGGAAAAGGTTCGTATTTCAAAGCATTTTCCTGCTACCTTAACAGCTGATACCAAAAGTGGTGGGGAAAAGCTACCTAATACTTTGGTACTCCATATTTTGGCAGTGGGAGACATGTAAATAAGAAATGAAATAGGCATCAGGAAGGGGTTCCAGGTTTATAAACACATTTTATCAATTGCTGTGAAAAACCAGTAGGAACAAAATCTCCCGATCGCCAACATTAAGGATTGCTAGGGAAAAGGAAATCTGTTTAGAAACAGGGAACAGAACACTGACTTAGAAGGCTGTAATATTGGAGAAGATTAGAGAACAGCTGGTTGGGAATCTTCTGAGCAGATGTCTTTTTGTCAGAAATAATTTGCCAGTTCAATATGAATAACAGTTTCATCATAGATTTTTCCTTGGCTTTGTTGGAATTTGTTGTCAAAATATAAAGGTAAAAAATAACCCTGTCCCAGAAAAAAACATGAGCATAATGTTCCCTTCATTGCCTCTTGCAGATTGCAAACTTGAATACTGTTAGAACTTCCCATATCAAATGCATGTGTTAACTATCACATTATTATTTGTCCTTTGCTCCTTCCCTCTTTGTGTTGTCTGAAAATTTCAAGGAGAGTATTTGTGAAATCTGAGAGGTGTGAAATCTGTCTCCTGTCATCTCTGTCAAATAGTAGATATTGGAGACATACAGGAAATAAAAAGGAATAGTAAAGATGAAGGAAGACCTCTGCCTTGATAGTTGTAAAGTATAAGAACTTGATGTGAAAGATTATGTGATGCCAGAGTAAATATCCAGGTTTATGGAGGTGATATTTTGAGAACTGTGACACATACAATTTTAGTTACAATGAATTAGAATCACAGGATGACTGAAATTGGAAAGTACCTCTGGAGGTCATGTTGTCCTAGCTCGAGCAGGGCCACCTAGAACAGGTTTCCTAGGACCATATTCAGACAATTTTTTAATACCTTCAAGGATGGAGACTCCACAACCTCTCTGGGCACCCTGTGCTGGTGCTCGGTTACCTTCACCGCTCTCTGGGCCTGGCCTCTGAGCTGGTTTTCAGTCCACCTCTCTGTCTGCTCATCCAGCCCACACCTCATCACTTTGTCTATAAGGAACTTATGAGAGGTGGTATAGAAATTTGTGAAGTTTTACTTGACTGAATTATCTTCATATTTAAGATATGACAGAGAAGAATCCATGAAGCCCATTACTCACTGTGATGAGTAGATAGAATTATAATTAATAGTTTACTCGTGGTAGTTTGCATTCCTTATTTAACCCTGGTATTTATAGGTTCCTTACTAGAAATAAAAATGAATAAACATTTGCAGGTACAGAATTTCATATCAGATAACCAATCGCTTGAAACAACTAAACAAAAGAAATGGTGTAAAAACAAGGTATTGCTGACTTTTTAATTTATTTGAAACTTTTCGATTAGCACAATTTATGGAAATGAAGAAAAGTTAGTTTAAATTGCTACTTTTGTTTTTCCACCAAGAATTTGTGTAATAAATATTCATTAGTTATACTGGTAAATGTGAAGTATCTTACAGAAGAGAATCATTTTGATGCATTCCCATATCTACAGGAAAAGACTAATGCATTTATCTCCATAGAAATGCAAAGTTTGTTATAAAGTATGGAGATGATCTTGTTTGGGAATCATTTAAAGCAAACTTTTGAAACCATTATCTTCTAGTTAGCAGTTTTGGCAAGCTAAACCTGGAAGTTCAACTGATGAATATTTGTTTAACAGTACATTAAACTGGTTTGTTTGGGTTTTTTTTCCTAAACTTTGTTGATGATCACAAGACTACTATTAGAAGAATATACTTATTATTGATCTTGGAAATTTGATCTTTTTCTTAAACAGTATAAACATATAAAGGAGAAAAATAAAGTGTATGCATAATATAAATAAGCTAGGCAAAGTTATTTATTCTTAGCTGATGAAATTTTAGGTCGGAATTTGTAGAATTGGCTGTTAATTAAAGAGTGGAACTTCAAGGCTTTTCTGGGCTGCAGGGTGCTTAAAAATAATTTTACATGTTCTTTTAGTTTTATCTAGTTGGCAAGAATGCCTTAACTATGTCCTATGAATGATCATAGTTTCCATAATCGATAGTTATGTTAAAGTTCTTACATTGCAAAAGCAATAATTAAGTTTTAAATTCTAGTACATGGGTGGGGAATTATTGTTGGAAGCAGATGCCCCAAATTAGACATGGCTTCTACAGAATGAATCATTAAAAAATGCTAATTACTTTCTGTATAAAAAAATCATTATTGCATCATTTTAATGCATGTCAGAGTATATGCCCGGGGCTACATAATTGTTACATAGCCAAAGAAAATTCCGATGCAAATATAACTGTTTTCAGTCCTTTCAACTTAGAGTTTTAAAGCAGCACAATGTGTATGGCTGTAGCTTTTGTTCAGTCAGCTTTTTGGTTGGGAGGTGTCTCTTTTCTACAGAATTCAGTTGTAGAAGTTGTCCTTTGCAATTCAATCCATCCGAGTGTCATGAATCCTAAATGCAATTTCTCTGGTGAGGTTGAAAAGATATGAAAAAGAGTAACAATACTCAGGAGGAAATGTACTGCAATTAATAATAACCAGCAGCAGTAAAATTGGTACAGCAATTTGCAGGTAATTAGCCAACAGGTGAAAAAAAGACATATGGCCAGGCATTATGCATTACTTACTTTTCTGCAAAAAATTGTTACAGACTAGGCCTTTTACTTAATACTTACTACTTATTATTATTACTACTATTTATGGAGTATATTTGATACTAAAATAGCATGTAACTTATAAATTAATATAAGTACATAAATATGCCTTGGTTATTTGTGGGTTTTTTTTTTTTTTATCTGCAGGTGGAAAAGATGGTGTTATTTAATTCTTGCATCTGATTATAGGTAGCAGGAGACCTGTAGCAGTAGAATTTTACATTTGTTTCTTGTATATTGGCACTGACCAGAGACATAGATCTGCATATATGATGATAATTTCAAGATTTTAATTATACAATTATTCACAATTTGCCAATTGTATTTTAGAGTTTTAGGCAATTGTGATATAACAATTCATGGCTAAAGAGGATTGCAGAAGTGTAATTTCAGAAAAATATATATGCTTTGAATTGAGATAGTGAGAGTACAGGAATAGATCCCTGCCAGATAACGGTGTTACCATAATGGCAATAAGAAAGAAGTGTGTCTCAAACATCCACTTGTTATGTGCATTTCATACAGCCTTCTATTTATGTGGTCTCTGGGGGCATTTGCGTGGTTCTCAGCTTTGCTGTTGCAAAATCTGTAGGCTTGTTGTATGAGAAGCCATAGCTTAGCTGAGCCGGAATGGCAGCAGAAGACAAACTATGCATGTATAATTGCAGGACAGGGTCTCTCTCACATCATCAGATGTTGACATGCTTAGAAAAAGCCCCACCTCCCTGCTTTACACGAGATTTCAAGACATCCTATCACATAGCCAGTTCTGGAAACACTTCTAGGCTTATCTCCATCATGGAATGGTTGTGAGGCTCAAAGAGCCACAGTGGGCTGGTGAGCTGCATTGCACAGTGTCCTCAGTAGGACTAAATATGTTGGGTGCCAACATCATGTTGACAGGACTGTACTCTTCCATGTTTTGGAGCTGCTTTGAGCTTCCCATGTGTTCTGTTGCACTGTGTAGTAGAGACCTTACGAGTCCGGGAGCACTTGAGCTGCTAGCTGGTAACATTCCTCTGCAGCAGCAAGTAAATATGTAGCACAGCTTTTGCTTATCTTCGCTCTCCTAGGACAAGGGCACTTGTTGGGCAGCATTTATAGTGAGCACACAGAGGGATAATTTGCCAGAGGAGTTCAAGACATGAGGCAATGTTCATAATTTTTGAAGTGAGCGTCACTAGGTCTAGTTACTGTTGCAATAACATTTATTATCTATTATTAGATTTAGCTGGATTCAAATGCTGTGCGAGCATTGTCCTGAAGCTCTTTGTAGAGATAAGAGGAAAGATGAATTAATGTAATGAATAGCATGAGGGACAAAAAGCATGGAAGCTAATGAAAGAGAGGTTAAAAAGTGAGACTGACAGTAAAAGATGTAATAAAATACAAAGTATGGATTGGAGGATAAGGGACAGCTAAATAAGAAACAGAAGAAATCAAAGAGAAAATAGGAGTTTAAATTCAACCTCCACAGAAAATAAAAGAATTTTTCAGATAAACTAACTTTCTTATTTTATACAAGTCATGTAATATAGAATTTTGGTATTACCAATTTTCAGAAAATACTTATAGAAACGTTATTCTATTTCTTAATCCCTATCTTAAGGGATCAGCTCCAATTTATTTTCAACACATGAGCTTCCACCCTGTTTCCTCTTTCATTTAGCTAGTCCCAAACAGCAAGGCCTCTAGATCTTCACTGTCAGCAGATGCCCAGCTGGGATCTCCATGTGATTAAACTTCCAAGACTTGTGTTTTCCATGTGTAAATGCAAGTACTTCAAGCATATGAGATCAGTTTGTGCTGACAGAGTTCACCTACCAGTATCTTTAAAAAGCTACTTTAATACTTGATGGCAGCTACTCTTTTGATTTGTTAATCTATACCTGGAGAAACACTGATGTAACTGACTGAAAAGGAATTTGAAACATTTGTCATGATAGAAATACTTATTGAAAAAAGCTTTTTTGTACTTTGCCAAGGAAGGACAAACTCTGAGCGTTTTTTTGAAGTTTCAGTTATGCTGCATTTCCAGATGGTCATTAGATTCTGGTGGAAGTCTGAAGGATTTGCAACTTGCTGTGAATGAAAAATGTAATAAAATAGAAACCTTTAGATGTGAAATGAAGCGTTTCATGTTTTAAATTTAATTTACTAAACAGTTCTGTTTAAAACAGCTCCGTTTAAAGGCTGCATGCTCTAATTTTGAGACCACATGATCATTTACTTTAATAAATGTTTTCTTTTTATGCTCTCTCTGAACACTGACATTGTATTGAAATACATCTGTTTCCATATTTCTTGAGAGAAGATAACTAATTTATTAGTTCTCAGGCAAAAAAATCTGTGAAATAATGGAATCTTTTTCATGGATAATAAGATTATTGTACAAGAAAAACCCAAGCTTGCATAAAGTAGCATTCCTTAGACATCAGGGAAAGTTTGAGCTTTACTTGATGAGAATTACTGCTTAGTTACAAACATGTACAATGAACCCTCTGTTTCCCATGCAAGAAAATGTCCCCAAAACATGTGGAGTGGCACATTGAAATTAAATTATGCTGTTTAATAGCACCATTCAATCCAATTTTTAACTAAATAATACAGGGACACTTGATCCTGTCTTGAATCCTACGTTTCATTGAACATTTTCTGTTAAACCTCTTGAAAGAAGAAACAAGAATTGTATTTTGTGTGTCTGGAATTATTTGATTTCCATGGCTTTTGTACTAGTAGCAGAGTAGCAATCATACTGATAGGGAGAGTTTTGATTCAAAAAATTTACTTGCTTCACTAGCAGCTTCAAACTTGTTCTGTTTACATAGAATAATAGAATTCTTTAGGTTGGAAAAGGCCCTCTAAGATCATCGAGTCCAACTGTTAACTTAGCGCTGCCAAGTCCCTCACTACTGTCCACCATGTCCCAAGTGCCATAGCTACACATTTTTTGAACATTTCCAGGTATGGTGATTCTACCACTTGCTTGGGCAGCCTGTTCCAATGCCTGACCATCCTTTCAGTGAAGAAAGTTTTCCTAATATCTAATCTAAACCTCTCCTGATGTGACTTGAGGCCATTTCTTCTCATTCTGTCCCTTATTACCTGGAAGGCCAACACACACCTGGCTATAACCTCCTGTAAGGTAGTTTTGAAGAGTGGTAAGGTCTGCCCCAAGCCTCCTGTTCTCCAGATTAAACAACCCCAGTTCCCTTAGCCACTCCTCACCAGACTTGTGCTCCATACCTTTCACCAGCTTCGTTGCTCTTCTCTGGACGTGCTCCAGCACTTCAGTGTCTTTCTTGTAGTGAGGGGCCCAAAACTGGACACAGGATTGAGGTGTGGCCTTACCAGTGCTGAGCAGGTCAATCCCTGCCCTGGTCCTGCTGGCCACACTATTGCTGATCCAGGCCAGGATGCCATTGGCCTTCTTGGCCATGTAGGCACACTGTTGTCTCATGTTGAGCCTGGTGCCAATCAGTACCCGACGGTCCCTTTCTGCCTGGCTGCTCTCCAGCCGCTCTGTCCTCAGCCTGTAGTGCTGCAGGGGGTTGTTGTGGCCAAAGAGCAGGACCCGGCACTGAGACTTGTTAAACCTCATATTGTTGGACTCAGCCCATCTTTCCAGCCTGTCCAGGTCCCTCTGCAGAGCCCTCCTACCCTCCAGCAGATTAACACTCCCCCACCCCAACCTGGTGAAAATTTGCTAATGGTAGACTTGATCCCCTCACCCAGATCATCAGTAAAGATATTAAACAGGGCTGGTCCCAACACAGATCTCTGGAGGATGCCACTGGTGACTGGCTGCCAACAGGATGCAGCACCATTCACCACCACTCCCTGGGCCCAGCCATCCAGCCAGTATCTACCTGCGGATATTCTAGGTGTATTTAGGTATTTACATACAAATACCTCTGTGCATTTATAGCACATTTTATCTTAATTGCTTTGCCTATGAGGTCTGTGATTAGCTTTACATAATGTGTATGCGTATGAAGACCAAGAGTAATTCTGACTGGAAATAGTAGTCATAAAACAATCTAAATACTTGAATAGTGTAACATGATATGTTATACTGTCAATCTATTTTATGCTGTTTACCTTTTCTGCCAAAACTGTGAGTTAGATTTAGTTCAGAACCAGGCAGCGTATTAGCAAACGCTTTATAGGTTTTGGACACATTTGTGATCAGGGTTCTAACATCAGGGAAGAAAAATCCTTAAAAACTTGAAAATAAAAGGTGAAAAATACTACAGTATTTAGGAAGTATACACTGTATACTAGGTATAATAAAAGGAGGTGTTGTAAGGAGGCTTAGGAAGGGCTCTCCCCGAATTAGTAATACCACTAAAAAGAAAACCATGAGCTGCTCCCCTCCCCATTTCCAGTGGGAGACAAAAAGCAGAGATCCGGGGTTAAGATAAGAACAATTTACTGGAAATAGCAATGAGATAAGGAAACAAACAGTCACAGCAATTATATTAATAACAAAAGTGTACAAAGAGAGGATGGATTACGTGCAAAAAATGTTCACTGACCAATGCAGCACAACCCCAAGACAATGACCAACAGCCAATGGGTTCCCTACCACACTATTTTTCCACCTCAAGACATGCACTTCTTCCTGGAAGCAAGTGTCCCTTCCTTGCACCCCCCCAATGATGTGAGGTGGTATACAATAACAAGCTAGCCACATACACACATGGCTCCAGGCTCAGCCCCCTCATGGCTACTGAGGAAAAATTAATGCTGCCCTGGCTGAAACCAGGACAGGAGATAAACCTAATATTTTTATTAGAAGTCACAAATTGATTTTAAGGAAATACTGAAGATTCCTCATAAAAAAATATAATCTGTAAGGAAATAGGAGAAGACAGTTATAGAAAAACTATAAGTAAACTTTATCTAGAGCAAGTTACGACACAATTGCAGAAACTACTTCTTGGTCTCTGGGGGCACCATCTGTTCCCCCTAATTAATCAGAGATCACAAGAAAGGGTAATACTTAATTATAGTGTTTGCTTTTCTTTCTTCCATAGTTTCAAATACTTTAATATCACAGCACAACAGATACACCATGAGAAAACTATTAACAATGTCTTTGGGGTGTTCACACCTACAAATAGGAGAAAATGAATAGTTACAGTACACACAGCAGATGTGTTTGCACTGCTGCACGGACCAGGAAAGAAATAGCAGGTGAATATGGTGAATAATGTTGAATTTGAGGCATGTCTTTCTATAAAGTGCAGGTCTTCAGTTTCTCAAAAGTACATAAATTAAAACATAGTTTTATGGTTATGTCTATGACTAATGTATTTAAGATAATAGTACAATTATCTGACTGTAATGTTACTTTAAATATGAGAAGTGAGTTTGCATAGAATTTTATCTTATGAAAATATGTTCTTTATAATTAGATATCTTTCTTCTATAATATATTGTGGAATTCTTTATATGAGAAGAACCATGAGGTCCTTGTCTGAAAAAAATGTTTAAGATCTCATTTCACTCTTTAGAGTAGATGAGGCTTTCTTTTTAAAAACCTTGGGTACAGAAGGCAACCATAACAGTTTAACAATCCAGGTCAAATAGATTTGATTACAGAATTTTATTGAATGTCTTTTTTAGAAAGTAATTATTATGGATGATACTACAGCAGGAGTACTTCCCACAAATAGGCAACACAGAGGAATCAGTCAAACATAACAGCATCACAGCAGGATGTGGACCAGTATGCCATGTCTGAAATTCATCACTTCTTACTTACAGTCTTCAACATAAGATTTATGAAACTCTGGATACAAGTAGTCTAGTAATTTAATAGCTTAATTAAAAAAAAAAAAAAATCTGTAAAATAAAAGTTCCCGAAGTTATATGTAAATGCTGCTTTCTCTTTTCTTCACAGTCTCTTCCTGCTTTTGATGTTTGCAATTCTTAATAGGAAAGGCTAAAACAAATCTTCTATATAGCTTTGTCAAATACAAAGAACATTGATCTGAATATGACAGCCAATGTATTGGAACTGCCAAAACAGTGCATCGATGCTCTTTATGTTTTATAAGTATTGAAATATCTCAGAAGTGATGTACTTCATTATTTTGAAAGCATGGTTTTTATAATACCCATTTCTCCTTCAAATCTAATCAATTGTTTGAATTGCTTTGAAAAAAGTAAAAGTAGATGAGTATTCTCAGAATACAAAAAACATTGAAAATGGAAAAATGCATTCTGGCTTGCCTTTGTCTGGATTTTGAAAAGCTGTCTTTGAAAACTTGTATCAGTATGAAGCAAAAATGCATGCAGAGGTTATGAAATCAAATTATTCACTGAATTGTGGCCAGAGACAGGTTTTCTAATCAGAGGAGCAGATAATTGAAATAAGTGTTACAGTGGAAATGCCATTGCTCCATTGGTGCTTCTACTTTATTACAATATTTTTCTTAGTACTAAAACTTGACGAAGTGTAGACAGACAGTAGTGTACAGAAGTTTTTGCTTTCAGTTCCTTACTTCTAGTTTGGCTTGGATTAGGAGTAGCCAAAGTTGAATCTGTAATGTAGAGGTTTCTTTCTGCTCAGTGGCACTAAAAGCAAGGCATCCATAGTTTAAATGATGCAGGTATTTAAAAAATAGCTTCCTTTATTAAAAAAAAAAAGGTGAAAAAATATAGCTGTCATCCTATAGACAAGTCTCCAGATTTTTTTAAAATTTTATATCTTTCATAGACAACAATACATTAAAAAAAATACTAGAAAATTATTTTACTTGATCATAATATTTACTTTTCATTTAGTCGACCACAGCCACAAAGATATTTTGAATAGCATGCAGTTCAGGAAGCAATTTATTACTATGGACACTAACTGTGTTCTTCCCCATAAAAAGGTAAAATGTGTCTGAATGACTTGAGGCACAAAGAGAGCAAGAAAAGCAACAACAAAATTAAAACACAGCACAACTCTACTCAGTTTATAAATATACTACTATCCAGTGCTTATTTTCATAGATTATTTTTTCAAGTTGCTATTTGGAATTCAAAATTTACTGATTTTCCCCAACATGTTTTTCTCAAAGGCTTAATGCTAGGCAGATATAATTACCACTAAAATGCTGTTTGCAGTTTCCAAGGTTGCTTGACATTAAAGAATCATAAAAACTAAACATGAAATATTTCACTCAAGAAAGTATGTTCTTTTGGAAGTATGCTTTCTAATATTCGTAGTAACCGTGTGTTGAAAACAGATTGTTATGTAAATTGTAGATGTCTAAATGTTAAATAATACTCATCGTAAATCATTGTGGTTCGTTGTTTTTTCAGATCTATCATTTTATTGTGAGAATTTTAAATCTTCTTCATTTGACAGAAGACTACTTTCAGTAAAGGAATAACTACTCTCTTTTTCATGATGAATGCTAGCATTCATTTCTTACTAGTTATTTGAAGTCACATTCTTTTACATCCTGAGTACTTTGCTCATGTCAGTGCTTCTGGGAGTTTACAAGAACATGAATTCTTCAATGAAATTGTTTGTGAATAAATACAGCATATAGCTTCAAAGGGAGTTCAAGGAAATGTACTTTGGTGGTGGGGTTTCTTTCTCTAAAAATTAAAATGTGAATTTTTGTCCCACCCAGGATGAAATCTAAGAATTCTTATTTTTTATTTTATGAGGATGCAAGCAGGTTTGGTGTTCAATATAGCCTGAATCTCAACTGTGTGCTGCTTAACCTTTTCTTAAAAGAAGAAAAGTTTGCTACTATTATTACTGGTGTAAATTCTATAAAAAACTTCCATCCCTTTTCCTAGAAATAGGATCCATATCCTGTATTTCTGTTTGTAAAAGTACTTCTGCACATATTTCCAAAAGATTTTGTTTCCATCTAGGTGTCAGAAGAGAGGACCTATTTATTTCCTACATAGACTAGTGTGCCTAATTGTTACTTTCAATCAAGTGATCTCATTGTGTGAGCAAGACTAAACTGAGATTTTGCTATAGATCAAGTAAAAAATAGCAAGTGCTGTGCTTTAATGGAAGCAAATTTAAGTGGTCTCATCTTGTTCTGTTGTCACTGAGAATAGAGACTGGTAAATGATCGCACATCCAGATTTTGTCATGCAACGCAGTGCAATGATGATTTAACTAAACATACTTATTGAGTGCAAACAAATGAACGGGAACAGTAAACAGACAGAAAAGGAAATCAATTGATTCAAGTGAACTGCATTCGCTAACGCAATCCAAATGCAGGCACATCTTGGGTCTCTTCAGCTTTCCTCTTTCCTTTGGAGCCAAAACTGATACAAAAAGCCATAATTGATCTAATTTGATCTAAGATCAATATGCCAGTGAAAATGATGTCCAGGTACTTTGTAACACATCTGTTTCCTTTCGTCATCATCTGTCTGTGATAGCATCCATGTTATTTGAATGTGAATCAGATATGGTCATAGATGCCATTTAAACCTAATCTTGGAAAAATCTGAAAAACTGCTGCTCACAAAACCTGTAGGAAAAACTGGGCTCTAGATTTTGGTGAAATCACTTTGCCTTTAAAGCAAACAGTCTGAAATGTGAATTTAGAAATGCTACTGCATTGCATTATTTATTTTATCCACACTTGCACTGCATATGTGTTCTCTTATTTAAATATAATGGCAGTCAGACTAGTTTACCAGTGTTTGTGTCCTGAATCAGTTTAAAGAAATTCAGCAACTCTCGTTTGCTGTTGAGACTTACTCCATTTATTTCTATAATGTAGTTAAGTATTAAATCACTCATTGTTTTCGGCAATTTATCTAAAATAGCCACTTTTTTCATAAATGTAATCTTTGTGTTTAGCAAAACAGAAAAAGTAAGTAAGCAAGGGTGCCAGATCATGTTAATAATTTTTATGGCTCCTACATGCTTAGAATTAGCATTGGTGTTCAGGATTTGACTAACAAGTAGATTAACAGAAGGGAGCTGGGCAGAAAATAGAATGTGTTTTATGATTAATTTGATCTATTAGGGGTGAAAATGTCTAGAGGTCTGTCAGCTTGTAGTTCTGATGAATGCCCTCTGGTTGATAAATAACTGTAGCCTTTTAAAAGAATAATAAAGCAGCCCTTATTTTATTTCCCTTTGTTATATTTCTCTTAAGCCTGCCTTAACATTCATTAAGTTTACAAGCTCACATTGAAATCTTATTTGTGGTCAAAAAGTTTTAGAGTTTAAGTTTTCTAAAGTCTATTGCTGTGATGGCTTTCTTACTAGTACCAGCATTTTAATACCAGCATACATCATTAAAGCCATTCAGGTATCAGCAGTGTTTTCTGGAAAAAAGTAAACAAACCTCTACATAAACAAGGAAGGGAAGAGATTGGAGTTGTTAGTTTTGGGATTTTTTTTTACTTCCTCTTAAGCATTCGTTGTAAAGTATGCTTGCTTATAATTATATTTGGTATAGAAAGCTGAGAAAATTTATAACCCTTTATCAATGAAAGGGGTACCTTTTACCAGAAACAGATTGTTCTCAGCTTCGGTAAATCAGGCAGTTTGTTTGCTTCAGGAGAACTATGCCATCTGGCAACAGCAAACAGGTGTTAGAGATTTTAACTAGTTCCCAAGTCTATGTGTATTTTCTTAAGTCATGGGAAAAATTAAAAAGAAATAATAGTATCTTTTCTGTCTCATTGGTTGAATATTCAGATGTATACCTTTTTCAGTGTCAGGGTGTCACTGAGGCACAGATGAAAACACACTATTCAGGTGACTCATTCTCAAATTTCAATTAGACAAACCAGCAATGTACAAACTGATTCTGTCTATAAGGACATGTCTCTAACACTGAGGAAACTTCAAAAGCACAAATACTATCGTGCGCATACTAACTTTCAACTGCTCTTTTTCTTCCCAACTTGAATTGTCACACAACTGGTTTAACAGCTGGCTCAAACAGCAGCCAGGTAGTAGCAGTAAGGAAGAGGTATTAAATCAGGATATTGCAGTCATAGCATTTTAATACAGACCGCACATTTCTTTGAAATTGTACTGAGCACTTGCCCTGAGCTGTACTCAATACTGAATGTAACAATTTGACAAAGTCACTATAGCTAACCTATGTTCTTAGTATTTGGTGATTTAGCTTTCTGACTGGAGTTCGTGGTTTTATTATAAAATGGAGTGATCTGGGACTTTTCAGACTGATGATATTCCATCGTCTGCCAGAATTCTCTAGCTGAGATCAGTGGAGATATTCCCCACTGAGAATCTCAGGGTATATACAGTCCTGCTGCAAGCAGTTTTTCCTAAAGAACTACTTCTTTTTGTATTTCTATTCACATCAAAAAATTGCTCACATCAGCTGTGCTGGTATGTATGCTGTTAAGCTTACCTGATAAAAAAAAAAAATACACACGTTTTCTAGATCCTTCACTATTGTGGTATATTACATTCTAGACCGAAAAAAAATTTTTACCATTTTCTAGTATCAGTCTGCCTTTATCCCACTAAGATTTCTACCAAGTTAATTCATATAAATTTGAAGAGTTGTTGAAAAATTATTATACTGTTTATTCAGATGAACACTGGATGTTCAACATTCCGCAGTTCTTAACATATTAGATTATAGTAGTCACAGAACATAAAAAAGAAGATATGTATCTTACTGCTAGGCAAGTAATTATGTTTTCTTTGAGGGGAGAGGAAGGTAAAGAGAAGTAAAATTATCCATCAAGATTTTGGAAATATATAAACAATACAGCCTTGTATTCGTGAGGCCAAAGATATATGTCAGCACTTTTGTAATGAAACTAGGGGATACATGAATCTGCAGTAAAATTTCCCTCCAGAATGACTTGGTTTTGTTTAGATTCCTAACTCTAGGGGAACATTTATTTAGCCTAAGAAAAATAAAATTTAATTTCTTCTATATTATTTAAAATATATTTAAAGTTTGCATAGCATCTTTTAATTATCATCATATAAAGTGAGTTTTCAGTTTGTGAACACATGACTGTTCAAATGCAAATGCTACAGGGGTAAAGAAGAGAGAGCATTAAGTTCCTAATGTGTAATCTGGGAGCAAGATGCGGAAGTTTTCTCTGGGCCACTAGATCCTGGTTAATAAGACACTCTTTTTCCTTCCCTTTTAGCTGGCGTGATGCAGATACCCAGTATATCTGTAGAATAGTTTCGAAGGTCACTTTTGAAAGAGTGTCGTGAATTGTGAATTTGTACGCTAAAACATTGGGTTATGGCCTGTATATGGCCATAAACCAAAGTGGCAGTTTGATAGCTTGCCTGTTGAAGTCCATTTTGAACAACCCACTTTATATTTTATGTCCCTTTCATTTGTGGTTTAGTGCTTCTAAGTTGCCACTTAATGTTGCAATTGTGTAACACATACAATATATTGTCTGCTTAGCATTTGAATCTGAGGGTACTTGCTAAGGATAAATGAGGTCCCTATGCTTTACTCTTCCATTGGTAACAATAGCTAAAATTTCTCTGTGTGGCTAATTCAACCCATTTTCTGGGGAAGGGAGTCTTGTTCAAGATCCCTTTCAGTTCATTTGTCAGTCCTTACTCTTTCTTCCTCACCTCTCCTGATAGATTTTGAACATTCTGGCCGTGAAGGCTTCTGACAAGTTTTGGGGATAACTTCTTGGCACGGTACTGGATGGGTCCAGCAGGAGCGATGCACAGCTGGATCCACCTATTTTTTACTAAACAGTAAAAAAACAGTTGTGGGGAAATTTGGTACTGGGTGACAGCCTTCGATGCTGTGACTATGAAATGGAGTTCAAAGTCCTGGGAGGAGTGAGGAAGGAGAACAGCAGAGTGAAGATCTTTATTCAGGAAACTGTAGTTTAGGTCCCGTGGGAAGCAGCTCTGAAGGGTAAATGAAGTCAAGAAAATGTCAGGTCTGTAAGGACAGTATCCTTCAGGCAAAAAAGTGGTCCCTCCCATCTTTGCAGAGATCTCTATCCAAAGATATTGAGAAAATAGATCATACAGTATCTCTTTACAGTATTATTAAGGTCAATCTACATCTGAAAGTAAGCAGAATGATTGATGTGGCATACGTGTATATAGAGTTATATATATACAGCTATATGTACACACAGTTTGCAATATACAAAATTGTGTTAATTACTTTACAAATAGTCAGAGTACCTTCAATCAGTTTTTTCTGCCACAAACTTATTTTTATCTTTTATTATATATTGCTGAGTGTGGTGTCTAAAACAATACTACATTTTAGTTTCAAGTTTTTCATATCCTTACAGAATAAATAAACCTTTCAGTTAAATAGTACCGCGTATGAAGTAATTGAGTTAATTTAGGTCTTGTGGTTTGTCATTTGTTTTCTTTAGGAAGGTATTAAGGACACTGAAATTAACACTACAGAAGTCCTTGGGTTGGCAAAATTGAATGTAGCAGAATTAATGTAATTTTATAAAATTTTAGGGGGCAGGGACACAGGTTGTCGTGGAAGTATCATTAGTCATCTGCTCAACTCGGGTATGTACCTGAGTGACTTTGGATATGTGGTCTTTCAGGTTAATACTTTCAAAATCTGTGTCATTGTAAGTGTAGGTTTTGAAATATTTTTGAAACCTCTAGCATATCTGTTACTAGGTAAAAAATTGTACAAAGTTCAAATTTGAGCATAACCGTATTTATAGTGCTTCCTGTAATATTATACATTGGGAAACACAGATTAATAACATAAATACATAGCATTGCACCATAAAAATAATATCAGAACAACACCTGTAATTAATTCTAAAATTAGTTCCTACATTTGAAAGTATCAGTGAGTGCTTTTACATGAAGAATATTTATATCACAGATAATTTACGACTACATAATTGAAGTTTGAAGACTTTATAGGTAGCAACAAATAAAGTATTAAAATAGAACATTAAATATTGGTGTGGTTTCCTGGAGTCCATTCTAATATTTTGCAACAACTGCATATTTTTTGGTTTTAATCACCTCATTAAGACATAATGATCTTCTTGCACTGTCATACCAGATAGCCTGTTAATGGGCTGGAATAAAATATAAAGCTATCAGGGGCATATATTAGGGTTGATTAAGCACTGCATTGCTTCAGTGTTACTCTAGTGTAACCCCACTGAAAGCAACTGAAAGACACAACTAAATAGGTACAGTAATGCACTGGGGAAATTAATCTTTTTACTTTGTTTTGGTCATTGAAAAGAGAAGGAGCATCTGCACTAAAGAAAGTGGTTTAGTGTAGTGAATTATACTCGGATAATTTTCAGTGTGATCAGCATTATGCTGAGACACTCACTTGGAGAAAGAAACAAGCTTAATAAGACTTTTTCAGCATTAGGTGTAAGTTTGACTACCACTGGATTGCCTATGATAGGCTGAATGAAGGTTTAGTCTTTGCAGATATATGTATGGATAACCATTTTTAAAAGGTAATCTGACAGATACCAAAAAACCAAATTTGTAAGTATATCCAGAAGTATATGAAAAGATGGCACTCATTTAAGACCTAAGAAAATGTTCTGAAGAAAACTAATGGCATGAAAAAAGACCAGTGAATCAAAAAAACTCCCAAAACCTCAAAGAACTAGTGGGGAGATTGAGGAAGAAAGAGAAAACAGATAGTACAAAATGCTCAGTGTCAAAAGGCAACACTTTTTTCATCATGGTGAGGACAGATTTGTATTTTCACTGGTTAAACAAGAATATGTTTACAGGTTACTTCTTTTTCTGATTTAAAAAGGATACTGTCTTTTTGTGTTCTTAAAAGGATATAAGACATTTTAGGAATACAGCAGGATAAGAAAGAGGGCAGGATTTAATGACAGGTTTTATTTTCCAGAGAACTGAAGCAGAATCAGTGGCCTTAAACACAGGAAGAAGAGGAGTTTTTGCTGTGAGGAGTTTACCACAGGAAAGTGAGAGGAGCAGGGCTTAGCATCACCTGCTCTTGATAGCACTGTGCTGTCAATATCTCTATCTCTCTGTGTATCTACCTAATCACTGCCATAAAAAATTCAAACAACACCACCCATGAGTAGCCATGGTATTAGATCCTGTCCTGGGATAAATGTCAAATCTAAGTATGTCATCCATCAAATGTGGACCAGTATCTTGTTTTCTGACAGTTAAATTGTTTACATACTTACACATCTGCAATTGAACCTACTCAAAGTACTCACCATCTAGGGATGCTGCATTTTCTATATGCCTCTATGTCATGCCTGAACCTGTTCTGTAGTTCATAAACCAGATATTCCACTCTAGAGCAGCAGAAATCCTTAGATCGTGCCTAATGCATGTAGTAATATATCAGATTTCAGCATGTCAGTCTCAGTAATTGTTCTGTCCACCATTTATGTTGTAACATGGAGGTTACAGCCTTTAATCAGTGATCATGGTTGTAAACATGCTTCAGTCTGTAGTAGTGGAAACTCTAACCTTTTAGAGGATTGGCCACTTCTTGGTCACTGGAGTAGAGATGAGATGAGATGAGATTGTCATGGCAGACTCATCTTCCCTCCCTTTTCTTGAAGAAGAAAGGACACAGCACAACCAGAAATAGCAGATTTGTGGGGCTAGAAGCAATGTGATCAGCTTTGCCTTTGTGAGGCACCTAGCTTTAGTATTCTTCATAAAGTGAAAACCCTTTTGTTCCCTGTTCTAACTGCCATTTGTGTATTTTATGTAAAGACTGATAAATGTTAAAACCGAAGCTGTACAATAATGCTGGCCTTCCCTCACCTGTGTTCTCAGGTGCATGACCTCATTCACTGAGATGCTAAATCAAAATGCCTTTTTCCTTATCTCTGAAGACTTTTACCTCTTCACACACTTCAGGGTTCACCTGAGGTAAACAGACTGAGAATGGCATGGATTTTTTGCTTGGTGGTTAGGGAACCAAGCATGAAGTGATTAAGGAACGGTGGGATATGGGAAACATAAATTTAAATTAATTCAGGTGAATGGAGACCTAATCATAATATCCCAGAACTTTGATCAGTATTCCAAGGTATTAATTGTATAAGTTCTTCATATTCATATCTGCAAAGCTGACTAAGCTCGTTGTCTATATCTAGAGGGATATTTTTTCAGTTATTTAAATAAAAAGAAGGTAACAAGCCAAATCTCTTTTAGTTGTTTATCTACAGGTCTGTTGTAGAAACCTAAACACTGAAGAACACCCTCTTCCCCTTTTGCTAAACCTGCCTATGTCATGCAGTGCAGCATTGTGTAAAGATATTCCCCTTGCTCAGTGCAGCACTGAGCACAGGTATTCTAGCTCATATTCTGAAAATTGCGTGCCTTCAGTAGCTCATCTCAGTGCTTGGGCCAGTTAACCCTGCACTTTGCAGAGCTACTCAGTTCTGGTGAATTGATGCTCTGACACAGTTTCGTTTGGTTTCAAGGCTGGAAACCTTTTATTTACTGGTAGCTCTTGCATCTGCATGGCGTTACACAAGGACACTATCTCACAGTGTCTAGGCCAAGTGAATTTCTGCTTTGCAGCCTGGTTGTGAATCCTAATTTCAGGCCCTATATAAGCTTTCCTTATAGGTCATTTGCATGCTTACCTAGATTATAAATTCCATGTTGGGATCAGGTGCCTTAAAGTTAAATATGGTGATACTCTATGTTACCACATCTAGTGGGATCAGGGCTTTCGATATTAATGGTGAAAGATTGCTCCGAGATCACAAAGCAGGACTGTGGCAAAGTGTAGAACCCAAATACCCTAGGTTAAATCCAGGGTCTTGAGCAGTGTGTTGCATCATAATTTGGAAATATGTCTGCCTGTAGATACAGATACAGCAAATATCTGTGAATACCAAGGACAATTTTTTTCTCAACATTTAATTAAAAGGAGTCATTTTCAGCCTTCAGCTATTCCCTGAAAGCTGGAGTAAGGGATTCGACCCTAACTCAAATTAAGCTATAAAGTTACTGAGACATTGTGGGTCTCTGATAATTTCTTAACTGACACATTTTCCCTGGCTAATGGGATTTTATTAAATGTGATATGTAGCTGTAATATCACATTTATCTGGGTAATGTTTCTTTATATCTGCATTAGAAATAAGTAGACAGACCAATGAGTCAAGAATTACAGTGGGAAATAATTGCTTAATGGGATAAAAAGTAACCAACAGTAGCATATTATTCCAAAAGTAAAAGTCTCACACCCTAGTCACAGGTGTATAAATCAGTACAATAACTTCCTAAGAGATTTTGTTGCTAAGAATCTACTGTATAATAATAATAATAATTATGCCATTTTGCCCAACATTTTCTCACTAACAGGCATGGTTTAGTGATAGCTCTTTACTAATATGCTCAAGACATAGTTAACATACTTAAAAAGCAATTTCTAAAACAAACCCATCTGTACAAAACATCCATTTTGTATTTTTAACGTAAATAAGTGTATTTTTAGTGGTTTGATGAAATGTTGTGAGCTGCTTTTAAGAGTATTGTCTTAAAAATGAAATGCTACAATTCTCAATATGAATTTCCAATCATTCTGTGTATATGTGTGATAAGACTTATTTTAGTTCAGTTTACTTCCTATTAGGAGATACAGTGTATAATTTTTCACTTCTACTAGAAACAAAAGCCTTTTAAATATGAATTTCTTTTCATTGATATAAATGAATTTCTGTGAACTCTGAAAATGTTCTTTTCATTCCTCTATGAAAAAGTCAAAATAATTCATGAATAACACAAAGCATTGTTACGAATTTTGGGTTGTACTGATCATACTTAAAATAAGTGCTTGTGCATTCAACACCGATAATAAAAAATTGCAAAATTCCATCTCTCTGAGTGCTTTGCTGTTCTAAATATGAATAAGTGCATCAGGCTGCATTTGCTGCATATGTTTCTGGAAGAATACAATTTTTGAAAAGTATGGCTTCCTTTTTTTTTCTGTTTTGAGATTAATAGTATGTATAAGAAATGGAAATTGAAGGTGGAAAGCCCAAAGCTGAAGGGCTTGTTTTTACAGATTTACTTTTCTGCACATTTTGTTTGGAAGCTTGAAGCAATTTAAATTAAAAAGAGAAAGAAAAATAATTATAATATAAAGAAAAATGTGATCATCCTAAAAAATTTACTGGATTGGCTAATGGTAAGAGGTTTCATATTTCCTTGGTGTACCCATGAAGTAATTTGATTACTAAATAGTTCAAATTTTTTTATTATGTATTGTTTGCTGTTTTTCCAAGCTCAATATGAATCTTGATGGTAGATGGTAAAAATTACATGCACTTGCTGTATTTGTGTCCTTGCAGGTCATTAATTTTTTTCTAGACATTTCAGTAATTGATTTGGGTAAACTTGGGGCTTTTTGTAGAAGAGGTGCATTGGTTTTTATAAAATTAGGTAGAGAGCACAGCAGTGATATAAGCCACAAGGTTCACCTCTAGCATCAGTGGAAAACTGCAGTGGTCGTCTTGCTTCATTAGGGGCACATCTTTAAAGTAACATCTTCTAATTAGTGTTGAAGTTCAAGCAAGAAGGTAGGGGATTCATTCTACCAGTTACCCTAACAATGGTTTGTGGATATCTTTTGTTATCAAACCACATCCATAATCGACTGACAATTGGTGAAAATAACTTACATATGTCCTAAAGATTAATTAGGAGATATATTAAAAGAAACTCAGAGTTTACATCTGCCACAAAAATGTTAAATATTATATTTTGAATGATCAAAATTAGCTCTTGTTTACTTTAATTATTTCAACAAACTTTGAGTAAGGTCTTTGCTCTCAGAAGGACTCCTACAAATACTTCTGAGGTCTTTGGCAATGGATATTAAATTTACTGTCTGAATTTGAAAAATATGAATTTATTACCCACTTTAAACTTAGCACAATTTATTTAATATTAAGCTTTCATTAATTAAATGTTTTCAGCTTGCATCTCTAGTGGAATTTGAAACATCCCCATTCTGCCATTGAGGCACTTGGCAGAGCCATTGAAACTCTAAATTCTTAGTCACAAACTGCAGGTTTTCTCTTATAGAAGGAACAAAGTGAGAAGAAACCAGTGTTGCTTGATCTAACTACTTATTATCATCATTATATTCACCATATTTTAATGTTATTTGACATTATTTTAAATTCCTGTACACTTTGTGTGCCTTTGCATATTGTAAATTGCACTATAATTTTTATTTATTTGAAACTTATGTACTACATTACTGTAAGCTTCACCACAGGCTTTGTCCTGTACTTTCAGACAGTATTAAATGACAATATAAGTAATGTTATAATGAGCTAACAGTGTCGCCCCAGTCTCAAACAAATAAAGGCTTAATATAGTTCCTGAAATAAATTGAGAGACTCTCATTAACTTTCAGCATTCATCAGATTGTCCCTAATTGTTCATCATGAAGATTGTTAA
Organism: Pachycephala philippinensis; assembly: GCA_013397055.1. Classification (NCBI taxonomy): domain Eukaryota; kingdom Metazoa; phylum Chordata; class Aves; order Passeriformes; genus Pachycephala; species Pachycephala philippinensis. The sequence continues at coordinate 350,231 of VWZT01008397.1, read as the reverse complement.
TCAGAGATGCAGGATAGGGTTTAACTGATTTGACCTTGTGTATCTGCATGACTGCTGTATTATGCCTAGATAGTTTGGTGAATCTCTTAGTTTTAATTTTCTATAGTTTGTATACGTAAGTATGAAATACAGCATTATGATAATTATTATTATTATTATCATTAATATGAAAAATTTTTTTTTCAGCAACAAAAAACAAGTATGTAAGCATGGCTTTGTAAAGAGACATTTGATGTGTATTTCTTGTATCATTATACGATGCTAATAAAAGTCTACAGTGTATTTTATGTGAAATAGAGAGGAGAGTCATTAATGTCAGATGTCATAGTAAAGCTATATTCCTAGTTAGCATCAGCAACTGTTCAGCAGTGGTGCAAAACTTAATTGCGCTGTTGTTTCCTTAATCTGTTTCTTTCTGAACTGAATTTGATAATGCAACTAACCTCATGTCTGTTTGACATTAATATTCCACATGCACAAGGAATAGAAGTAGTGTGTATTAATGAAGACCATAGTACTGTGATTTTCCAAGCGCAGAATAGGAACAGATTTGAAGGAGAGGAAATATTTCCTGACTCCTAGAGCTTTAGCTTCAGGCTGATAAATAGCATGGTTTGGAATCAATTTCAGCATTGATCTGAAAGATAATCCTCTTCACAACAACCACGTCCAGAGGTTTTTACTGTTAGGTGTGAAAATGAATGGCAGGTCCTAAATAAATAAAAAAAAAGAAGAAATAGAAAATTGAATGAGACCTACAGGGAGAGGGGTAGGTAGTTATTTTTCTGTCACACATGAGCTAATACACTGCAGACATTTATTTAGAAAAAAAAGCGAGCTGTACATGGAAAGGGTATTTATTTTCTTAATTGCCAAAACTATGCTCTGAAATTGAAGAATCAATCATGTTTATTGTTATATGTGGGAAATTAAAAATATACAGTATACGGTAATTTAACTTGCAGCTCAAGGAATCCATAGTACACTTCTAATCGATATTCTGTACTTCATGCTAGCTTGGCCATGTAGGGCACCAGGAGGGGAAGAAAAAGCTATGAATGTAGACTCAGCTGTTCAACTTGGAAGGCTTTTATTCAACGAGTATGGATTACAAGAGGTACCTGAGAGAATACATGCTAGTGTTTTGAGTTGGAATGTATTTAACACAGTGCCTAAGAATTTCTGTGAATCAGAAATGAAGCGTTTTAGCTTTCTAGTTAAAATATGCTAGAAGAAAGAAAATAATATTTTGCTCTCCTGTCAAAACATAAAAAGCTCGTCCTACCCCATAGGCCACAGCTAAATGGACTGAAGGCACTCCATTCTACCTAAGCCATCACCATCTTCATTACTTTGTCACATCATCGTGCTTGGTTGAAACACAAGGGCATTTTTTAGCAAGACTCAAGTGAATTACACTTCTGACAAGGTGAGCAAATGTTTCCCAGTGGTACAGAGTGTGTCTGTACTGCAGCCTTCAGATGCTGCTTGAACTTCATCTCACATTGAATAAGTTAGCTGACATGAGAATTCAGGGACTCATAGTTGTAATTTCACTACCTTATCTAAAGTTTCCCGTTTTTGATATACTATTTCTCTGCATACAAACAAATTAATTTCTTTCAGACTCAGCAAATACAATTGAAATATATCTGGTCAAGACAGTTCATTACAACCTGTATATCTTTGCTGTATATTATGTCATCTTCTTGCTTGCATAATTTAAAGCATTTGAAAAATGAAAATTGGTGATATGAAAATGACACGCAGACACCTGGGTTTGTTCATCACCCAAAATGAACTGGATTTTACCTCTGATACTACATCAGCATTCTGCCAGCATGAGTAGCCAGCACTGTACTGGTTGTACTGACCTTCACACTTAAAGCTCTCCTGCTTTTCTGCAAATAGTTTTCAGACTGGGTTGAAGTTGTTGCTATGAACAGGTTTTCAGGAACTTTTCAGATATTCCACTTTCTAAGATAATTTTTTCCACATGATCCAGCTTTTTTTCAGTCCTGGAGAACATCTTACTTGTAAGCAAAAACCCAGTCCCTGTGAAATGAGTGGGAATTTTGCCACAGACAGAATAATGGCTATGATTTCACTGCCTTTCCTACCTTTAATGAGGATCCACTAAGGCAGAGAAACAGGACAAAAGTAGGCAAGTTTTTCTGGTGCAGGTTCCAGTGATTTAGTTCAATTTCAGAGAAAACACAGAGCTTGTGGTAGTTGAAGAAGTGGAAACTGACGTAGTTCCTGAGACACGTTTCAATAAAGCTAAGCATGGTGGATAAAAACTAGGTAATTATATGCATCATTTGTAGCATAAAAAGTATTTCTACTCAATATTTTCATTAATTGCAGGACACTTCGCAAAATTAGAACAGAAAGTAAAGTTTGTAAGAACACTACTGAGCAGTGAGCTCTGTCTTTTTGGAAGTGATACTGGAATATATGAAGCAATTGCTCAGAATATGGAGAATAAATAATCCAGAATAAATCCTGAAGGATTTTCAAGTAGCAAGAAAACAATTAAATCTTTGGAATTTTGCCAGAACAGTAGTCCTGGGAATTTTATTCTCCCAAGTTGCTATGCATTTTTTCATAGCTGCCAGGACCTAAGTTTCATAACCTTCGGTGGCAGCGTGTTTGCTCTTTCCACTTTAGGAATACTAGATTTTTAAAATATCCAAATAATTTTCTTCCTACTTAATATTAAAACCTAACAGACGTTTATTTGATGTAGAATGTATATCTGCAAATGCAGGGTCATTACATTTGTCTGTAAACAAGAACTGTTTTTCATCTACATGCTTTACATGTGATATTTGATAATAAACTTCTGTTTGATAGTGGTCTCTGAAGCAGGCAGTTGTTTTCTGTGAGCATATGTGAGTCTATTTATTGTTTATTAATTCATACTTTTGATTCCCGTTGGAAAGTCCTGACTTTCATTGGTGATTGGAGTAGTACATAAGTGCCAATTTTTAACTAGTCCCACACAAGCCTCTGTGCCAACATCACAAAAACAAAATGCACATTGCCACAAACAAAATTTTCTCACTTCAATAGCTCCTTTCAAGATGAGGTATACTGAAAACAAGTTTATTGTTACAAATATTAATTGATGGGAAGTTATTGTGCTTTTGATTTTCAGTTCACTTAACTATAATAGTGAAAAAACACACAAAAGGGAAGCAAAGATAATTGTAGTTTAAATCATCAAGGTGTAGTGCTGGCAAAAACCCCATTTTATTGGCTACTTCTGCCTAGGCTTGGATGATGATACTGGCTTCTAGACACTGATGTAAGTCTGGATTAATATTACTGCTTCTATTGATTTAATTAGTCATGTGAACCTTCCATTTCATTAATGGATTTTATTGACTGAATCGATACAAATTATATTAGTGCTTCAAAGCATGAGTATCAGTTCTGGTAGGCCTTTTGCTAACATTTGAACTTTAGGGCTTATAGACAGGAAATACCTGTATTTCTGCAGATTTTTAGAAACTTCTATTTGCTTCTGTGAAGGAAATTATTTTATTATTCCGTAAGTCCTTTCTACAAAGGGAAATATTTCTGAGTGTAAGGCCCTCAGCCTGCTATTTTTGATTTAAAAAGNGGGGGGAGGTGTCACCTAATTAAGTTTATGTCTTCATTTTAATCATGTTTAGAAGAGGGGCAAAAAGAGAGGTGATATGCTGGAATGAAAACATAACTAAGGAAATAAGAATAATAAGAACTATTGAAAATGAGATTTAAAAAGTGCCTTGCCAAGGTCATTAGCTTGGAAGTACAATGAAAAATGCTTCTTAATATATTTTCATGAACGTTAATGTTGCGTTGTTGATCCATTTGAATCTTTGCCAGTTGCTTGATGAAGATCTTGGTGAGTGACAGTGAACAACGGAGATCAAACTAAAAAGCAAATTTAGACATGAATATTTAATGAAGACAGAAAAACATAGGACTGGAATAGTGATTCAAAGCAGAGTAATGTATGAGTGGTGAGAAGTCGCTCACCTAAATGAAAATTACTGGACACCTTTGCACCTGATTCACAGTACCTTTGGAAGATTTTAAGGAGAGTTAACATTAAAGAGGGTGGCTAGTCAAGACAACAGTATCTTTGTGACCTTTCCCCTGCCACGTAACACTGTGGTGTCAGCTGTCCTCTGAATAGTAGCTTCAAGCCCATGGGGTCTTTCAGCTTTTCTGGGAGGAAGATTTGTATTCCCTCTCTCCATGTCTAACAAGCCACCCAAGTGGCAGAGGAAAAGTAAGCTATCTCTGGGAAAGACCATATAGATGTACATGAGGTCAGACTGGATGACTTCCAGGGGTCTCTTCCAATGTAATTTGTTATACAGTTAAATGAATTGAGCTTTCATGGCAGTTGATTTGGGCTCTTTTCACAGATGTGTGGTCAGTGCATGGTGCTAACAAAGCCAGGATTGTGGGTTTGATCCCCATATGGGCCATTCACTTAAGACTTGGACTTGATGATGCTTGTGGGTCCCTTCCAACTCAGATCAGTATTCTGTGATCTTACATGGCAATAATGGTGGCTATTACAGTCTTATTCTGTAATTTATAACTCACCTGGATAAAAAGGATGATTCTCCATTATAAAATATTGAAAGGAAGAAGAGAGATATAGCCTATAACAAAGACTTAAAAAACTATTTTATTGGCTGTGTTTATTAATTTTCTCAAGTCAGCAGAGTCACAAGCCAGCTGATGGCTTGTTGAATAAGCTCATAAAGTCCTTACCTATGGTCTCCTACCTTTGGTCTGGAGTAGATACAAAAAACTTGCTGGAGAAGTTCAGGAATAGCCATCCAGTTCCTTTTGCGTATTGCAGCTGCTGCTGTATTGTAAAAAACAAGTACTGCTGCTGCCACTACAGGGACCTGCTGAGGAATTGCAACACTAGGACTCAGCCCACCTGACTGTGAAATTAAACCAATTTACAGGTTACCAGGACAGCAACATAACATTTGGCAGTATTAAAAGAAATTAATGTGATAAGCACAAAATATTTTTAATGCATGTTCGCTATATTGTGTAGATATTTATAAGTTTGTAGACTGTTCTGGATTTACATAAGTGAAAATTCTGGCTTCACAGGTTTATTAAAAAACAACACGCACTTGATGCTACATGGAAATATCATTGATTTTTCCTGTATTGGCAGCTGGCCTCCTGGACAGGATTCACAGCTTATGAATATACCAAAATTGATTTTGCAGTTCATATGGCTTACTATTTTATTACAAGAGAGCAAGTAACCTTGGATATTTCTGTAAAAAATAAAAAGTTCCATGTAACTGATAAAACTATTCAGATCTTAGGACTGCAGCTCTCAACAGGTGCTAGTAGGTTTTTCATTTAGACCTAACAAACTTAAAAAGACCTAATAATGTATTGATTGACTTGCAGCATTGCCTCCTCCTGTTCCATAATACCAAATCTAGTGCAAAAGAGTGCACCTGATGCTGCTCTGATTCTTGCTGTTATGTATAATACTCTCTATTAACTGAGAATAATTTTTAGAAGAGCAGTTTATTCAAAGTAGGACACAGTAGGTGAAAAGAATAATTTTCCTCTAACGTATATGTGATTTTTAAATGAAGTTTAATAAATCCTTTACAGTCCTACCATTAATGTTCCAGAAAAAAATTCTTATGATTGCTCTATGTAACTACCACTGGATGTTCACAAAAGAAAGAAGTTTACTTTAGCTAATTGAATTGTCCCCAAGATGTGTTACAAGTCAGATTGGAGGAATTATGTTTCCACAATTGTACTTAACCTCCTGGGAATTCTGTTTTGAGAGTCTCTTGCCCCCAGTCTCCTCTTTGCCATGTGTTTCCCTGGCTGAAATGTACTTTCTTAAATATATTCAGTATTATACAAGTGGATGGATCATCAAACAGATCCCGATGATGAAAAAATCCTGTATGATTATGTATGGTATAAGATGAGATCAAAATGAGAATTTTCTTGTGGTAAGGTTTATGACCATTACACTTCCAATCCCACTCATGTGACTGGTCTCAGCCTCTCTGTGTTCATGTGCGCACGAGATTCTCTCATTTTGAGTGGGGCTGGAATAGGTCTATATCATATTCAGGTCATATAATCCTGTTTGTTTTATAATCTCTGAAGAATTTTCTCATCTCTTGTGTTTATTTAAAAAGTTAAACTTTTCAACTTTCCTATATTCCTCACACAGCTTGGTAGATAATGTGTAATAGGCACACAGTTGCATAGTTTAGTTTATAGTAGTGTAGTATCTCTGATTTTGAGCCAGATACCCTTCAGAGACCCAATACATTTTCTTTGTGTTGATGAATTGCTTCATGTTGCTTTGGTAAAGAACTCTTAATCTGGAGTTGTTGGAACGGTGCTGAGATGAAAACTGTACCTAGCATACTTATCTGGCAGACAAATATTTAAGGAGAGAAAAATAAACTTCAGCATTTCTGTTGAAAATATGTGAGCTTCCTAACATTGCAGTCTGTGATTTGGAATTGTATTGAAAATGAAATCTCTGCCATCCTGATTTAATTCTAAGTTAAGGACGACACCATTTTGTTTTTGTTTGGTTTTGTTAGAGTTTTTTCATTGTTGTATCGTTGTGAATTATGCAGGAACTGAAAAGCAACTTCTTATATTGCAGAGAAAGAAAACGGCAAACAGAGCCCTAATGCAGAAAATAGTTAACTAGACTCTAACTTAAAAAGGCCACCAAGGCTGCAAGCAAAAAAGAGTAGCTCATGCATTTTTTCTCACAAAATTTAAATAGCATTTTGGTGATGCTTTTTGGTATAGGACAACTCAGACAGCTTTCGAAAGTCTTTGTTACTTGGACCAAGCACTAGTGTTTGTCCGGACCACTGAAATCTCTTCGAAATCCTTTGAAGCACAGCATGCCCCTGTGAGCCCTCTGTGTTGTTTGCTGGCATGGCAGACATGGCACATCCATTTGTACCTCCTGTGCCAGAGGCACCGGGCGTGTGGGAGGTTGGTTGTGGTGCCCCATGGAGAGCAGGAGGTGCTTTATGCCTGTCTGCAAACGCTGCTGCTGTTGATTAAATACACCATGAGCTGCCTTGGGCTGTTCAAGAGGCAGCATAGGAGAGAGTGGTCACAAAGCCACGGTGAAGAGAAGGGCCATCTGCTTTGTCAGGGGGTGTTGCCATTCTTGAGCAACTAAACACATTTAAATTTTCAAAGAAAGAAGAAAAAACCTGCCTGGGATGTTGCCTAACAACATTTTCAGGCAGCTACGGCTGTAGGCCGGGTCAGTCCCTCTCACAGCAGGGAAGGCTGAGGCCCATCAGGACCAGCAAACCCTCCTCATGGGCATTCAGACTTATGGAAAGGAGCATCTCCATTTCTAGGTGGCAATTCCATACTCATACCAGTATATTGTCTTTAAGTCTTAATGAAGGGAGCTATTCTCTCTCTTCCATAGTCTCGCTCTTTTTTTTTTTTTTAATATTGTTTTTTAACCAAGGATAGTATTTGTCTTTTTACAGGTTAGAGTTCATATGCAAATTAAAACATGCATGTTTGACCAAGGCACCTAGAGTAACACAGTGTGTCATCTTGGCCATAAGGATAAACCCAGATGAAAACGAGAAGTATTCTCACACCTCCAGCTCCTCAAAACACCTAATAAAATATACTTGACTTTAAATTTAATGAGACTGCATTTTTCATACTTGTAAATATTGATATCAGAATGAAAAATTTTAGTAAAACCATGATGGATGTAATTTCACATATCTGTCTTACATCTTAACCTGAGTTGTCTTTCAACAGGCTTGAAACAATTACCTGGTGTCCGGGATCTCAACATTTCCGTAGATTCCATAACTGCTTTTATAGGATTGGCTTGACAGCACAGTTCAGGGGCAGGCAGCTCCCTTGCATAGATGAGAGGGGCAGCTACAAACTCATCCATCAAAATGCATATTCTAAGGAAATAGTAAGTTTCAGAGATTGCTGGCCGTCTCCAACAATTTGCTTCTTTTTTGAAATCCTTTTTCTGTAATGACTCAGTTCCTTGTGTGAAGGTTTTTGGTTTTGGACAGAAAAAAAAGAAGTAAATTTCTCACAAAATGTATCAATAGAGTTTTCTGTTTTCATTCTGCTGCAGTAAACCAGAAGATCAAGTGTATTCGTGCTCTCACACATGGGGCTATACTACTGGGCAGCTTGCGTAATGTGTTCTTAGTTTTCTCTGCCATGGGTTTCAACCAGTCTGTGCACTAACTAAATGGACAGTGGTGTACATCTGTTTTATTATTGTGTTTGCCAACTGGTCTGCCTGAGGTTTTTATATGAATAGTTTATTGTTTTAGCTACATTGGTTATAAGATGTTTGGGGCAATAATTGCATATATGGGTTACTCACTTGTTGAGCACCTCATGCAAGAGAGCTGGGAGCACTCTGGAAGCCTAAGGCACCATCACAGTTTTAATAGCTATTGTTCTGCTAATAATAAGATCATATTCACCTCCTGGTTCATTTACAGGTCAGACTTCTAGCTGACCTTAGATGTCTGAAGACTTACAAGACAGTCTTGAACAGTGAGAATTGTACTTTGACTCAAGCTCAGATGCTTGTAGGGTTTATCTACTGCAGCTGTAGAACACAGTTTCTGTTTACTCACTGTAACTATCTCAGCCAGTTAGTGTTTCAACAGGAGTTGAACTGGAAAATGGAGAACAAGAGTAAGAAGCAATCAGCAGGATTGCCAAGTATATATCCCTTCAACAACTCTTTTGGTTATGGTTTGAATGCCAAAGCCTTTCTTCATTTACCAAGATGTAGTCTAAAACAACTACTGAGTATTTTCAATTAGGCAGTGGACCCTTTTTGTCAGTCTTGAGGAGTGAACCTCAGTTACTTCACTTCTGTAGTTCCATGAAATGCAAAAAAAGGAAGACAGCTTGTTTCCTCAAACTTCATGCCTTTAATTTTGTGCTACCAAAGACTGCCATGTTCATTTTCAAACTACTCTGTTTTGGTCACACGCTCTTAATGGTTTCAGTATTGGTGAAATACTGTTCTACAAATTCTTTATAGAAGGTAAGCTGTGATTCAGGTTTATTTTGCTATGTATCTGAGGCCTTGAAAGAGTGGAGGCGAAACAGAACAGAAAAAAGTTCGGAGAACAGCTCATAAAAGGTTTCCTAGAGGCAGTAACTTCTGACTTGTGAATAACAATATGTGTTAATTCTGTCACTCACATAAAGATAGGCCATACTGCTTAAAATCCAGAAAGAATTGTGACAGACTGTCTTCCAACCTATCTATAGTGGCCAAAGATTATTTAATGACACAGCTGTTATATAACGTAAGTTGTTATGATAGAAATTCCAGTTTTCAAAGCTTTGCTAACATTACTTTTACAATTAATTTAGTTTTCATGTTTTGTATTTCCATGGGGTATTTTATATGTTTTGGAAAACGTTGGAAATATGAAGTCATTACTGATAACAAACCAGAAATATTGATGAGTCTGCAGAAGCATAGTGCCTTGCTTTATCTCAGTGAGCTCAACTCTATAGCTATTTGCGATGAGATAAATCCCTTTATTTCTCTAGAAGATCTTACTAAGCTATCATTTTGCAGAGTTTTGTGAGCTTCCTCCTTTCACCCAATACTTATCTCTTCCTACCTTTTTCTGAATAGACTGTACAGTAAGAGAGAACTCTGTAGCATTCCAGTTTCTTATACACTGCAGGGGTCCTTTAAAACTGTATATCCGCATTGGACCTCTTGGTTAAAACTGGGAGCTCTGTAAAAACTGGGAAACCGTAACTGCCTTTCTCTGGCCACACAAGTCTACTCTGAACATAAAAGAAAGTGAAAAGACAGTGTGTATTAGTATTACAGCCAGTATGTCTGTTCTGATTCTGAGATCAAAGACACAAAGTTTTACTTTTGATGTTGCATGTGTTTTGTAATTTCATGACACTGAAGAGAAAATGTTCTGATCTCCCCAAGAGGAAGGAAATCATTCCCCTGGATCTTCTCAAGTGGAAAATATAAACGTAAGGAAAAATAGCTACAGATTAGTAAAGGAAATATTGAGTCAGTTTCACTTTTGCAAAACCTGATACTTTGAGGTTGTGTCTAGTGATGTACATCTTAGAAACTTTTTTATTTTATTTTTTTCATTAGTTTTCTCTTAATTTTTAGGGTGAAAACAGTATAATTAACTTATTTTATATTGAGTTTCCTGGGTTTATTTGTAGTATAATACCTGGTTCTTTGAAAAAAACTCCAACAAAACTAAAAAAAAACCCAAAACCAACTCAGAATATTTTTTTGTCTAGTGTGTTATACTGTTCTGCACACATGAGTGAAAGGTGCTTGCAATGGTTACTTAGGAAAGCCAGCACAGGAACATTTGAAAACTGAAATGACCTAGATGAAAAAATGCTATTAAAGAAAGCAGAAAAGACAATATTATTTTTGTAAAAAATTAAGAACTTTGTCTTCTGACACACACTTGGCTGAAAGTATTCATGTGAAGACAAGCAGACAAGATTAAGATCCAAGCGTAAAAAAATATTAGAAAGCTGATTAGAATTTTTTCAAGAAGGAAAAGTGTTAGCCACTATGAAATTTCTCATTAATTGAGAAATGTTGGAAACCCATCTGCTTTCTCAATATCTGAGCTCATGTTACTGAATTTGAGGCAATTGTATAATTGTCCGTTTTTATGATGTGGAGTGTTTAGAAACAGGTAAAAAACAAAATTGCAGTCTCTATCAGAACTTCTCGGAAACCTGAGCTTTGAAGACACTGTGCATTATATTCTCTCTCATAGGCCAGGATTCTCCTCCAAAAGTATCACAGAATCATAGAATATTCTGAGTTGGAAGGGACCCCTGAGGATCGAGTCCAACTCTTGGCCCTGCACAGGACATCCCCAATAGTCACACCATGAACCAGCCCCATGAATCACACCAAGTAAAACTTGGAGAGAACAGTTAGAGAATACCCTCTGTTATATTGTGTTCTTCTGCCCTGGGGGCATTTAATTTTGTCAGGAATTTCTTGGTTTTTGCATGTACTTCACCATCCTCTGGACCTAGATGAGGTGAGAAACTGGAGTGGTCTACCATGATATATAGTGCGACAGGTATTCAAAGAACAGCTTCTCTTGACTTCAGTGGCAGCTGTTTTCCTCATGATTGACCCATACTGGGGCTGAATTAACAGCTTAAATAAAATTTTACATGAATTCACAACACGCTCCACTTCACCCTCCTCATTCACTGTCCCACTTGCATTTGGCATGTTATGTGTCAGACTTTGCACAGTTCACTAAATTTGAAAGACTTTGGGTCATATGTTCATTAATTGTGGTTTTCTCTCTGGAACTCATACTGTAATTAGTAATCTACTTAATGTGATGGTAACTATTAAAGTCAAGCCATCTGATCACGTCAGCCTTGTTATAAAATTGTACAATCCTGAACTATGCATGCAGAACACTCAAAATTTCTATTAAAGTAATTTAATTAAAGTTTAATTTGTGCTTACAACAAGTTCTAGTGCCTGAAAGCTAAAACCACAGTTTACATTTAAAATATTTAAAAGTTAAAAGTGTTTCATTTTATTACTAGAAAGAAGCCCAAGTTTACATTATATGGAACCTGATGTTTTTTATATAATTTAGGAAATGCAAAAATAAAGTAGACAGAGTAAGTTTTAGATGCTTAAATTTGCCGCACTATTGGAGAACAGACTGTTCTCCTTTGTGTTTGAGCATGGTGTGGAGACAAACATTTCTTAATGGTTGAAAGTCAGGTGTTTTGGGACCTTTTCTTGGCTGGGATACTGACTTCTGTTTTGTAGTTTATCTAATTCCTCTGCGCTTCTGCATCAGTAAAACGGGCAAACCTACATTTAATTAGTGAATGCAAAATGCTTTGGCATAATTTGTGATCTCAATAGAGAACTGTATTGGAAAGTCTGCTGAAGATATATTCAATATTTTTGAAAGTTTGGCCTTTTCAATTATATACCTAGGTGAGGTATGTCTTTGAACATCAGGCTTGACTTTTGAATTCAAAAAGCTTTTAAAATCTCTACTTAAATGGCTATTTAATATGTGCTTCATACACAGAAGTAATATGAGTTTCTGCATATACAAATAAGCCTTGGCAGGAAAAACTGCACATTTTGAGGAGCAGCATTTGAAGCATGTAACTACATCTTAATGAATACATGCTAATCTCTTTCATCCCATAGTAGGAAATTCTTTCATATAAAACCTCTTCCTTACAAGCAGAGAATATGTGAATTTATTTTGTGAGTAAAACTTCTCACAGCACTGAAAAGTTATGTTTTAAGGCCATATGTAAGTACCAAACTGCTCTTCCTTCATGTAAAAAAACTCAGTGCAGAGTGTACATGAAATAAAACTTTGTTAAAAAATATACTTCCCACAGTAGTAGATGATGATGTGGAAATTAGGAATTAGGAGTCCTGTTGTATTAAAATTATAATTTCTTCATTATTACTCCCACTTTGCAACACCTTTGGCAATTTGTTGTATTTTACTGTATTTAATTTACCTGATCCTTGGTTGATAGTGTGTTTATCTTGGAGTCTTGCTTTAGTATTTTTCCTTACAATTCTTGAAACTGAGGGATTTTCATTGATTGGCATTAACCTGATTTGATTTTACATTTCAAAATTGTACTTTTTGAAGCTTAATAAGTGTGTTATTTAGTTTTGAGATGTCATAGAGCACTTCCAGTGGCCTGCATTTCCATTTCAGTGTATGTTTCAGAGTAATCCTGCAATTTTTGGTACAGTCCCTATTTGTTTTTTAAATAGAAGACTTTCAGGATCAAGCCTGAGAGCTTCTTTGGAAAAGATTTCTTTTTAAAGCACATAAAGCAAAGAAAATTACTTTATTTTCATCTTGATTTGAATCAAATAAGTGTAGATAGAAATTAAGAGTGGAAAGACTGTCATCAAGACCAACAAAGGCTTTGAAAATTGATTTTGTAAGCATGGTCTCTAAATACTCCATACAGTATTTTCCCAGTAAACAGAATGGACATTGCTCCTTGTCCTGTCGCTGGGCACCACCAAAAATTGTCTGGCACCATTTTCTTGACATCCATATTTGAGATATTTGTATGTATTGATGAGATCTCCTCCCAGTCTTCTATTTTGTAGACCAAGCAGGCTCAGCTCCTGCAGGCTCTCTTCATAAGAGGAGAACATTTTGCACAAGATGTCAATAACCTCTGAAAAAATGAATAGAATAATTTTATTTCTTGTATTGATTGTCTTATAGAAGGTTTGAGATAACTGTATTAAAGAAAACGAATATTTGATATAATAAGCCACATTGCTATTTTTGATATTCAGAAATCTTGTAGCACCTTTTTAAATTTAAGTAGCATTTGTTGTTGCCAGTATTTAAATATGTCCTTTTAATATTTTTAGCAGTTTGAGTAACAGTGAGCTCCCTTAAAAGAGATACATTGCATCATTATGACAGACATCTTAATAAGAATATACTGGCTTTTGCCATATGGACTTCCTCAATGCAAAGTAACTTGAACAGACTTTCTAGAAGTTGGATAGGGTAATGTCTACTTGATGTGATCTGCTGTGTAGTACTGTTCCTTTACACTATTTAAAAGCTGCCTTTATTCTTTAAAGAGAAAGATGTTACGTTTCAGAATAAATTATTGAGGGGTTTCCATTCTGATTAAAAAAGTGCAAAAGTGCTTCTTCTTACCTCAGAAGAAATTCCATAATTACAAAACTAGGGATAAAACACAATGAAGAGCACAAGGAGTCAGATGGAGACATAAAACAGATAGCATACTGCATATTAATTGCACTATATTGATTCCATGGTACCCACAGTTTTGAAAGACTTAAAGTAAAACTGAAGAAAACACCAAGGAAGCATACGAAATTTATACAAGTTTTTTTCAAAAAAAGATGCATGTGGGACCAAAGTAGCTAAATTAAAATAGTCTAGGAGAGAGTTGAGCGCATAAAAATCTAAAAAGTTAATTATGCTTTTTCTGGAGTCAAGCAGTAGCCTGAAGCTAAGAAATGAAAGTTTAGGTGAGTTATTAAGAGTAGGCGCTTAATAGCTGAGGAGTTACTGAAAGGCATGATTCTACTCCATAACTGTAGGTACTTAAGAACAAGTTAGGAGGAGATAGTATTTGATATATATTGCTGATTCATGACCTGATCCTGTGCTTACTGCAGTCATCATCTTCTCAGAAGCTGGATTAAATGTGCGGTGCATCAGAGCACTTGAAGTACTTCTTTTTATTATGATTAAATAATACATATATGGGGTTCTTAAGATTCTGTTTATTTAATCTTATCTTCTGTAAGCAAACATTGCTAAACAGGTCAACATAGGCCTGAGCCTCATGCAGGTCAAATGCATTCCAATTAAATACCAGCTTAAATGCTTACTTAAATTGGATCTCAATTTTGGCCACTTTAAAATTTCATCTCTCTAACTATATCTGCTATCAGCTCATTCTGTAACATATCAGATGTTTAGAAACATTTGGCATCCAGCACATCTTTAGCGATTTGGATTTAACAGGGATTCATGTTTCTAATTTTAAAAAGTATTTCTTTTAATGATAGTCAGAAACAATAACTTGCATGATAAGAAATTTGTAGATGGATTTATGAAGTCTTGGTGAAATTTGAATCACACTAAAATCACCCCAAAACATTAATTGCCAATATACAATTATCCACTCCTTTCATTTTGCTCTCTGCCTCATATAATGCAAGGGGAGATCACTAGAACTAATAGGTAGCCATAGTAATTAACTACTCTTTTTACCACAATCACTCACCTCCCAGCCCCCTGCAAAGCAACGCGTGTTGCCATTTGGAGATATGATGGCCTAGGATCAAACAGAAAAGCCAGCGTAGAAATGAGATGAGGATCATCTTCTCAGCACCATTCACAAACAGCTTCACAGTTTTATTATGACTTCAGTTCTGCAAGTTGCTCATCTGCCATGGCTGTTTCCTGTGCACAATGTACAAGGAATAACTTGGGCCAAATCAATTCATATTGTATCTAATGGCACTCAAATGTACCATTAATGTAAAAAGTTTTTGGATCAGAATTGCCAATGGAAAAGCTCATACACTAATACTTTCCCCCCTGTAAAAATATGTTACACAGCAGGCAGTGCTTTGATGGGTGGAGCTACAAAAGAATTGTCTGGGGCCTGAGACAAGGGATGTTATTTACCATATGTCAGCTGAAGATGCAATGTAGACCTTAACCCACTTCCACAGATGCTGCAGTTAACCTGCCTAACTTACACTGAAATACATTTGCATTCTCAGTCATAACTATGTGATAATTTAAGAAGCTTTTGATATAGTCTTGTGTGGTCGATAGTTGTGTCTGCCTTCTTGAAGAGGTCTTCTAGGAATGAATGGGGATGAGGACAGGGAAAGGGAAAGGAGCTGTGACAATGTTAGTTGATAGTAGAAGTTCAGATACAACCACAGCCCACACCACGAAACTTGCTCTCAGATTACTTAGTTAAGGTCTTCTACTTCCTAGTTCTTTTACATGGTTTGGATTTTGGTGGGGTTTGTTTGGTTTGGTTTTTCTATGTGATATAGCAAATCTATGGCAACTCTCTTGAGATTCAGAAGAAAGATATTGTTTAATTCTACCACAGTTGTGGTAGCTCTTGTATTTTGTCCTGGTAGTTTTCACAAACTGCTTGTACAAGTAGGCTTCTACACAGTGGAATGCATAATATCCACCTTCTGTTTGATTTTTTTTTCCTCAGAAAGTAATGATTTAATGTCTTATGATCTACACATCTCTGATGTTTCCCTAAACTTTAGGAATTATACGTTTTGGTATTTCTACTCCTCTTTTGGAATTACTTTGAAAATCAATGAACTCAAAAGTTACTAGAGGAAAGAAAGGGCAATAATTGCCTTAGTCAGTTTACCTCAGAAACCAAACTAAACCCACATTTTTACATATACTTGAATTATTCTTTGATATTCTCAGTGCCTTATTTGTCTTCACAATTTGGGTTTTCTAGTTAATATCACCAAAGGAAAGGTACCCATGGTAGCATTGGCCAATATTGATTTTGTTATTTTTTAACATGAATAAAATCTGCAAGAAAAAATCCAGCGATTTTTTTTCATAAGTGATAGTGAATATTTGTAGCTCCAGACCAGCTCTGCTCCTGAACATTGTACAAAATACCTAAATCAGACAATCATAGAGCAGTGGTAAAACATCTTTGTGTCATCTCCTCTGATAAAAAGTCTGCATTAGGTATGTAAAAACTTTGTGTGAACTGCTCAAGTTCAGAAAAAGTTAAAGAAGTTAAGTAGATTTCTCTGTATACAATAATCAGCAGCTCTATTCTGCTGGACTTATGGAGGCTTCTGTCATACAACTGATGTAGGCTTCTTTCTTTTATTTTTACTTTTCAACGACTTGTGGATGCAACTGGAAAAGAGAACTCCATGCACAAGAAAGAAACACTTCTGTTTAGCAAGTTAAGGAAAAAGGCAAATCTAGAAGAACATTGCCCAATTCACACAAAGGGGAACAATCTGGTCACCTAAAGCTCCAGAATGAAGAGGTGATCAATGTGCAAAATACAGGAAGGTGAAAACCATTCTCCTTAGCATTTATGAATAGAAGCGCTCCCTACTCAGGCAGTGAAGTAGCAAACTGTAATGATTTGAGAGTCTTATGGTTTCCTTTCCTAATTTAAGAGGGTTGTTTACATAATGAATATATGTTTTGGCTTAAACAATGGAACTTTTTTCACAGAGTTCATAGATCTTGACACATGCCGGGAGGGATAATGCTGAAGAACAGCTTCCCTGTAGAGAGAGAGACAATAAACAGAGTTATTCTGAGTGACAAGGCATTACTGAACCAGCAGATCAATCTTTGAGATAATTGTTGAAGCTGGCAAGGAAGCTTGTGCTTTGTGAAGTCCAGACTTTCCTCTTAGTCATTTGTAACTGCAAATGATACAGTGGATATAAAGTAAAACCACACACATACACAAAAAAGTAGAAAATGAAACATGTCAAACATCAATTACACAGTAAGAAAAAGAAATATGTTCTGAGTTCCATGATCACTGAGCTACGTTCACTTATGGCATGGTTGATGGGTTTGAGTGGAAGAAGATTGGAGGACAAATCTATTGGCTTTGTTAAGAGTGGTGAATTAGTTCAATTATTGCAGATAGAATTCAAAAAAAGGATGCCCTTTTACTGCATCTAGGTTGGTAAATGGGAGAGTGAAGTAATTGAAGCGAGAGTCATTTCAAATACTGAACGATGTCATGTGAAAAAGACACCAAGTAATGTATTGAGGTCCCTTGTACAGTCCTTCATACTTTTCCCTTCAGATTTTCAAAGAATGCAGGAAGTCAAATTCTGTTTTCCTAGTGCACAAGGATTCCATGCTGCTGAACCATGATCTCACTTGATATAAGGTCATGCAAATCTATTGATTTTAGTAGAAGTTCTCTTCCTGTGCTTAATTATCTGGAATATTTGTACTGTCCTCAATGGTTCTCTTTATGATAGTACCCAAACACACCTTTATGGAGAAGACAAGAGTAGCTGATACCATTGATAGCTTACTTTCATCTGTTCAAGAAGCTATTTTTTTTTCTTAGAAATATTTTTTTTTCCAAAGGACATAAGTACCATATTTTATTCAGAATGATAGCAAGAAGACTAATTTTGGCACTAAAGGAAGAGAGTTGGAGATCATAAGCTAGAATAATGCACACAGCATGCACTCATTATACTTATGATAAGTTTTCCAAATTAATCCCCAGAGATTTAGCTTTGTAGTGATATTATTTCAGAATAACTTGAATCCATTCAACCTGTATTACCTGGCAATTGCTCACATTTTTAAAAAGTAAGCTGGTTTTTGCCCTAGTATGTAATCTTTGGAATGACATGCCTTCTATAGTGAGTTTGTGTCCTTAAGATTTTCTGGGAGTCCTCCAAATAACTTGCTTAGCACCATGACTGACAGGTCTGTGAATCTATGTGTACTGAGGGCAGCTTGACCAGATGTCACTTCATTCAAATGCCGGCAGTCATGCAAGTATTCATTTTTCAGTACTAGTAAGTTCATGTTTCTCTTATAACAACTGGACCTTTAGTGAAAACTTTTCTGGATCACTGCACAGCTTGAAATGTAGACTATCCTTTTGGTAAACAGCTGGTAAAATAGAAGGTACATTTTTGCCTCAAGAAGGGTCACTAGAATGTAAACATTCCAATTACAATGTAGTACACAAGGAAGAGCAGCTGTTCCTAGACCTTGAATAAATCATAGCTCAGAGTGAAGGGATGTAATTATAAAAAATGTTGATTTATTTGTTCATCTGCTAAGGAATTAGCCTGGTGACATGTTTCTGTAGATCTTCCAGGTGACATAGTTAAACATCCACTGGTAAAAATTGATATTACTGTTGTGGTTTAACCCCAGCTGGCAACTAACCCCACACAGTTGCTCATTCACTCCCCTTCCACGGTGGGATGGGGGAAAGAATCAGAGGAGTGTCAGTGAGAGAAATTGTGTTGAGATAAAGACAGTTTAATAGGTAAAGCAAAAGCCATGTACACAAAGCAAAACAAGGAATTAATTCCCTGCTTCCCATGGGCAGGCAGGTGTTCAGCCACCTCCTGGATAGCAGGGCCCCATCATACCTAACAGTGACTTGGGAAGACAAACATCATCACTCCAAACATCCCCCCTCAGTCTTTTAGTTATTACTACTTGACAATTACATTAATTGTTTCAAATAGACACAAGTCTGCGTACTGTCCATACATTTAATTTCAGCTACTGATATGGTTTGCATTACACCACTTAAAGGCTGACTGATTGACTGAAGTGAGTTAGTGAGCACCTTAGTGCTGTAAAAGAAATCCAAAGTAGTATTATAGCAGGTGTCTAGATATCTGAATTACTGTATTAAGTACAATTTGAGTTCTTGCATTAAAAGGCAATGCTGTTCCTCTAATAATTTCTTTTTGTGTTTGTTCCCATGGAAGACTGAACTGTTCACCATAATGTACAAGACCTGATAAAACTGTCATATAAATCGTTGTTCTACATAAACTAAATTTCAGGGAAGTACAGATGCAACATTAGTAATGAGTAATTTGACTGATACTCGAACTATGATGTGATCTTATAATTAAATAGCTTATCTAGCCTTTAAATCTGACACATAAGTAGATGCAGCAAAAAACATGCATGTAAGCTTAATTACAGCATTTCCCGTGTGAATGCTTAACTACGTATCCTTAATGTTTCAGGGATGCCTCATCTATAGGTTCAGGAAGGGCTCTGCTGGTCTGGTTATCCACTGGGATGTATATGCCAGCAGTAAGCCTGACTGTACTTTCCAAGTGATTTAGGTAGAGGCAGAACCAAGGGAGTCAGACAAGTCTTATAGAAAATATAGATTTTTTTCA
Source organism: Pachycephala philippinensis (assembly GCA_013397055.1). Lineage (NCBI taxonomy): Eukaryota > Metazoa > Chordata > Aves > Passeriformes > Pachycephala > Pachycephala philippinensis. The sequence continues at coordinate 330,661 of VWZT01008397.1, read as the reverse complement.
GTCTGTGAACAAAGTGCAGACAGATTCCGTGGTTGTGTTTAGAGCCAGTTAGGGTTTCCCCTGTGATAAGAATAAAAAACATCAATGGGAGAGTACTCCTGGCTCACAGGGGCAGGAGCTGTGGACCTTGTCAGGTGCTTCAGAGTGTTGTTCATTCCTACTTGCCTTAGAAAGCAGATGGCCATCCTCAGCTTCTGCACATGCATATTCTGCTATTAGCCTAAAGTGTTCGATGTCTTCCTTAAGCATGAGTGTTTTAGAAGTTGCTCTGCTGACTCGACTTAATTACTGGATCAGCTTAAGTTGCATTCTGTGAGAAATATATCTTGAATTTTTCTTGACAAAGGGAAATGAAATGAAATGACTTAGTGATAAGTGATAACGATAAGGCAGTCATAAGGGAAGAGTCATCACTCTGGGTCCCAAGATACGTTAGAAAGAATAAATGGTAATGTGGAGAGCCATTTAAAATGCATACACTGTTATACCAGCATAGGACCATTAGCCATCATCAGGTTTGATCTACTGAGCAGAGGTCAAAGAAAGTTGCTTACTAGTTTCTGGTTTATGACCAAAACTTCTGTCTGGACTATAGCATCTCTTCAAGAAAGATGTCTGGTCATTCTTAAAGAGCTTCAAATCATGAAGTATCCCTTCTGTACCTGAGTAAATTATTTCAGTGGTTAATTGTCCTCAGCAGAAAAATAATTACATGTATAATTATATTCTAGTCTCCATTTATTGGCAGTTCCATCAATTTTAACCTCTTCGTGGATAAAAAAACCAAAGCACCATAGATTGTAGTTTTGTTGTCTCATTATAATGGAGTTTATTTCTAATTTTTAATCATCCACACAGCTTATTCTCTTCATCATTTTTAGTAACCTTTTGAAAGGAATGACACCAGAAAAAATAACAGCATTCCAGCATTGATCTTTCTTGTTTCATGTACTACATTTATAAAGTGGAAATAGAGGGAGTTGTATTCACCTGCTTACATGTTCAAGATGAAAATATAATTTCCACACATTGACAGGCTGGATTGAAACAGAACAGTTACTCAGAGCTGCAGTTAACTGAATGGTGTTTTGCCTCCAGTTTCTTATGTTATACTAAATGGACCCCTAACAAAGAGTACTTTGGGGTATGATGATTCCTGATTTAAAGCCATCAGTTAAACAGTTTTATATATTGTATAAAATTGTAGTTTTCTTTTGAATACTTTGTATTCATAGGATAGATTTATGTACTATAAATACATTTTCATTAAGGGTGTGTTTAAAAATGGCAAATGGAGTACAAGCTGACAGTGCTTAGCATTAGATTCTCCTGTGCTTATTTTCAAATTCTTCTAGCAATATTACTCATTTTAAATATCTTTTCTGTTAAAGATGAAGAATTCACCCTAATGATTCAAAAAACATTTAGGCTCTCATACTATTATGTTTTTTTTTGGCCTTTTTACAGTTTCTGAGTCTCAGTAAAACATTTGTTTCATTCCTTTTTTTGTCATAAACCTTCTTCAATGTCTAGCAAAAATATCTTTAAGAGCTCATATATTGTGAATCCTCTTAACAATCCTCACGCAGCAGGCTTCAAATAATGGGTCTAATTTTTCTTTTGTTCTGGTGCAAATCTCTTGAACTTCATGGTTTCACATTTCTGCACGTCTCTGAATTTTAATTAAAAAGTTTTGTAAAATAGAGGTCTAGTAGTTTCATGTATAAACAGCATCATGTAATTATCCCCTGATGAAATACTGAAATTTTCTTCATTATTTCGTATTACTGTATTTTATCAATTTCTAGATACTCATTTTTAATTTGGCCAGATAATATTTATGATGGTGAGGGCTGCAGGGTTTTAGATGTGTCTCATTCAAAACAATGTCATTTTGCTATGAAATAATGAGCAGACACTAATTTGCACCACTTGTGGAAAATTAACCTTAGCAACTTGTATCAGAATCAATTTCTTTCAGGCTTCATCTGAAGACTGATCAGACCATACCATACAAAGCTGATGAATTTGTCCTCCAGAATACTAAATTCTTGGTCTTTTCTTGGAAACTCACATTCCCCATGCATGTTCCCCATGTCAGCTGTAGGAACATGAAATAAAGATGTGCAACTGAGAGGATTAATTCCACTATTAATAAAAATAATAGTAAGAAAAGACAAAACACGTTAATCTGCCTTTTTCTAATTTCCTCTTATGATAAGAGACCTAACATCATAGATCAGTTTTAGGTGGCTTTAATCTACCAGCTCTACTACCATCCTTTTCCCTCCGGTATTGGGAAAGGTAAATTATCAATAAAATAATGAGTAGTAGAGGAAAAACTTGGGTATGAAGAGCAATCTTGCCATTTTCTTTCCCCTTGAAATCAATTACAGATTGAAGGGGGAAATAGTGCTATTTTTACAGGATTGCATCTGAAATGTTATTGGATATCTTCTGAGTATGTTTTCCCATGGTACTTCTAGGCTTTTGTTGTAAAAACGGACATTCAGAAATTTACATCTCAGAAGCATCAAGGTACAGGTTATATCAGTGTGGTTTTATTTACACCTGATTTGTCCAACTCTATGCTCATTTCCCTTTTAATACTCTATGTAAAAAGAAACCATGTAAACAAAAACTGCACTGTAGGCCGAAGATGCACTTTTAAGTAATTGGATGTTGCATTAAAGTGTCCCTGGGTTTCTTTTTTAGTGATGCTTCTGCTTAGAATTGAGCCAATCTGTCTTCATATTTCCTCTTCTCTACCATTATAATTGATCTGGCAGTTTGCCACACTTAGACCCAGACAGTAATCACTTGGCATAGAGGATATTCTGCCTCCCTAATTTGACTGACAGAATAAATCCTGTTTTTAAACTGCTGTCATGTGGTTTTTATCAGTAAATAACACACATTTTACTATGGCATGTGTACATTGAGATAGACAGCTATGTCTTTTTAATGTGCCTACCCAGCAGCAGAGGAGGAGTCATGAAAAGCAATCATATTTTCATCAGCTGTGCTGTAAGAGTGCAAACCTTGAAAGTGATTCTTAGGAAAAAAACCGTAAAGCTGGAAGACATCTGTTAAGTTTGCATTTAGAGGAAGTTGTGTGTGTGTTATACCATCTAACAAACTGAGGGAAATGGGCTTTACAGCCCATGTATTATTAGCAGTGGTAAAGCAAATATTGTGCTGTGTTCAAGTTGCACCGACCCACTTGTAATTTGCCTGGGAGAGGACAAACTATTTGGATGGCATGTGTACTGTTTTCAATTATGTTCAAAGAAATAATTGTTTTGGTAATGAATAATCTGCTGACAATAAACAACAAAGTCCCCTCTGCCAACAACATTATGCTAAGTGGAGTCACTTAATGCACAAAGATCTTCTAGAAGCTCACACTGGACCTTGTCAGCATAGTTTGGGAATTAGTACCGCAAAAAATCAAACACACAGCAGTTGTTAAATGATTGCATGTGAGACCATCTTATCAGTATCAATTTTGTTTAAATCAAACAGAAATTAGTCATTTCAGGAGCAGAAATAAGTATGTTACAGAAAACAGTGCATCACTAAAATACATACATTTTTTGCAGGATATGAAAGATTTAGACTTGCTAGGAGTAAAATGGGAAATAAATCCCATCCTTCAAGGAATTTTAAAAAAAGCCGTCTGAACTGATTGGAGTCAGACAGAGAGCTACTAAATTTACTGGATTTTTGTCATAGTGCCTTAAGCTAGTTTTTCATCAGAGCTATAGTTTTCAACCTAAATGCCACACTTAAATTCAGCTTTAAATTTACAGCATGTTTATCAATGAAGACTGAGCCCTAAATTTTTTTTTTAAGAGAAGTTGCTTTATGTTGCAGACTTGCAGATTGATCACTCTCTAACAGTTCTCTCTTCAGTACTCACTGGTCTTCTGGTATGGGGTTCTGTTGGATGTGTCTGCTGTGGGGCATGGCCCATCTCAGGGATGTCTTAGACACCCAGGCAGATTGCCATGGGAATTTTGAATATCTGGCAGATAGTATGATAATCCTCCGTTGAATAAAGAATTGCTATAAAAAGCTGGACTATGCAAAATGGTAGGGGGAGCGAGGTGAGACACATTCACAGTGATTGTATTGCTAAGAAATTGGGATAGTGCATTTCCTACTAGTTGGATTTTTCTAGGAAATGCAGCTTCTTTGTATACTGGAACTGTGTGATATTCAAAATACTACTTAGTACTGATTTTGAAAAATATTACCTCATCTTTTTCAAGTTTTTAGTCATTACACATGATAGATACGATGGTATGTGCGGTCAGGCAAATGTCAAAGCTGGACAGCCATATTAGCATAAAGAAAGGCATTGCTTCCGTAGCAGCAGTGAGTACAGCTGCAAGTTCCTAAGTCCTCTGTGAAACCTTTGTTTTCAACTCTTCCGCAATTCTTTTGTATGGTTGTTTTATACCACAAAAAAGAAATACAGTGAAAGAACTACCAATAAAAAGTAACTCTTAATGTGTTTATTTCATATGTAAAGATGAAAAAGTACTCTACTTTGAGTATTGGTGGTAAGCATCTCTACAGTGTTTTTTGTAGTATTGTCTGTGTTTGGCAGCCATGGATAAAAACTTGATCTTTCTCAAAAAGAAAAGCTATTAAATAATTACTCTCTCAATCTGCAATCATAAAGCTGGTATTTTCAGATTTACCCAGAAATTTCTGTATAGTTTTGAATGGAAGTATTAGTGTCTATTTCTCTGGTTTATATTTTTGTTTTTCTTTTAAGGAAAAATAGTGAGTAACAGAAATTGATTTGTAAATCAGTTCACGGTTTGTCATGATTTATTAAATCCTTAACATTTAATCTGAAAAATTGTATTGTTCTGTGAAAATAGCATTTCAAAAGTTTTAAGGTTACTTTTCAGGCATTCAACTCAGATGAGAGCTGAGAGCACCCTCATGTGAGATTTTTCTTGAGTGCCTTCTGTGTAAATGATTTTATTTACTGTACTACAGAAAAAATGATTGTGTTACATACTGTTGTATGTCTTTCTTTGCCCTGAAGAAACACATAATTTATAGTAAAAATTACAAAAATATCTCAGAAGCTTTTTAGCAAGAGCTGCTCCTCTTGTATCACATCAAATGTGTTTTCCATTGTGAATTATTATAGTAGGTGATATTTTCTTTTTTGTATTTGTGTCTGATGTCATAATGTGTAAAGGAAAGCAAGGTATAAAAGGCATCTATGCATCTATTAAAAAAAACCCAAAACAACAAAACCAACAAACAAAGAACACCCCACCAAGAAAGAACCGCAAGCAAACAAAACAAACAAACAAACAAATAAAAAAAGGTAAAGAAATGAATCAAAACCTGGACATATACAGGAAAAAAGTTTACCTATTTCAAGGTGCTTTGCAGAAAGAATCGAAATCCTTTAATCAAAATCAGCTTTCAATGTAAAACCTGAATAAAAGAAATATATTTTGTTTAGCAGGCTAATTCAAGTGTTTTAGTTTCTTATACTGAGGAACAATTGGAACATAAACATAATTGACAGTGAAGACAAAAATGTCCTTTGGTATTGATAACGGAGTTATTTAGGATATGGAACCTAAAGCACATTGACTTAACCGTATTAAAATGCTGGTTTTATATACAGTATCACTGAAGGAGTAGCGTATTCTTACCAGAATATCAGTACCAGAGGATCTTCCAAAATATCCTTCATAATGTAGGGTGGAAGCATGTCAATACATCTGGTGCATTCTTTTGACAAGAAAATGTTACTTAGCTTGAAAGTTTGGGAATTGCTGTTGACCATACAGTGTTCTTTCTTGTTTAAAGTGAGGCTAAGAAGGGTCTGTCTGGAGTACAACATTTCCATCTCCCTCAAACCAAATGTCCTTTATCAGGAAGCTAATGTGATACTGCAAAACAAATATATTATTTACATTCTACTTCTTAAAAAAGCTAGTAATAGCATATAAAAAGACTATGTATTTATTTTTACTTTAAAATTTTTGGTTTTAGTCTGTTAGGTATATTAAAAAAAGAAATCATGATTCTTCTGTCCTTACTGAGGATGCAAAATTTGTATTTTTATAGAAACTGTACCCGCCTGAAAATATACAGAAATATACATTCAGCAACTTTGTATTTTAAATAACCTCCCCCTTGATTTTTCCTATGATCTAGTAGGTTTTGAAGTTGTAGCTGTCAAAACTATATATAAACAATTGGCTATATCCCTAGTCCTGACTGTCTGAACTGCACCACAGATGGATTAAATATAGGGGAGAAAAAAAAAAATCTCATGGGTGTCTACAAATGCCTGAAATGCAGGACTTCTCACATGACGAAAACTATTTCTTAGCAGAGGGTGCCATATGTGTTCCACAATAAAGGTTAGGCCTTTTTCCTGTTTTCACTCAGACTTGCCTCTACATTCAAGCAGCTGAGCTGGTAGTTTCTTAGTTTAATGTAGTTTGTCTGTGAAGCCATTTGAAACAACCAGAGAAGCAGATGGGGCAACTTCTGTTGTAAAAGTTGGGCCCATAATCCTGGTGCTTTGTGCCATCTGGGCATAGTGAAGGGAGGTGGGAGTGACCAGTTGTGCTGAATGTGTAGTCTGTGCCGTTAACTAAACCCTTCCGTTTTCAAGGGGCTAGAGAGCTTATCGCAACACCCCCATTGCTACCGAAATAGAGTGAAAAAAGAGTTAAGGTGGAGTTGAAAGAGCAAGTGAGCAGGGGGTAGGTGAGGTGCTGCACTCAGCCACGGCTGCAGCAGAGCTCAGGCACGGCCGGCACACCTCTGGGGGCATGCGGACACTGACGGACCTCCTGCAGCTCTCACACTTGGCTCAGTCTGGCCCTTTTGTTTTACCTGCTTCTGGAAACCCTCTTACATGGCCAAGGGCACTGTAATAGGAGCAAAGACTTTTTAAGACAGGAAGATATATGGTATTCCTAAGACGCATATTTCCTTCTTTTCTGACAGATTTGGAGCTACCTGTACTTATTTTAGCATAGTACATCTTCACTGGGCTGCTGCAGTGCTGTAGTGTTAATCCACTGGTAATACTGATAGGAAATGTATCTCTGGGATTTAAGACATGGCCAATGTGTCACTTTAGAAAATATGAAGAATATTGCAGGATCTGTTTACTGTAAACTATTGACTTGATCCATCAGCTAATTTGCTAAACAATTTTCTCTTAGAATATTGTATCTCTTTGAGGTGGTAGGAATCCAGTAATTTTGATTGTATGGAAAAATTCAGAATGTGTATGAAGATCAGGAATTTACAGTTGGTTTGAGGCAAAAAAAATTCCAGAGACAGAGCAATCCCACCTTCAAAGTTCTGAGTAAGATATGCCTTCCTTTCTTTTTAGATAAATCAAATTGTGCACATTTATGTTTAGCTTTGATTTTTTAAAAAATTGTATTTATTTTAATTTCTTGACTGTGTTTTACTCTATTAGAGGACATAATATTTTGGTGACTTATCACAGTTACCAAAGAAAAGAACTACATGTTCCAAATTCAGCAAGATATATGAAGGGCAGAAGTTTTTATACAAGCTACTGCAGCCTATGAAGCTGGTTATGGGATTTAGGATTTAAATCCAGAACTGCCAAAACCGGAAGGCTGAGAATAGCAAATATCAGAGAGCCAGGTTGTAGCTGGCTGTGAATGGGAAGAAGTGCCAGCTATGACCTAGGTTTATGTATCCTTGCATGCCCAGTAGCTCACTACTGACAGGTATATTTAAAACAGGAGAATATTTGCCAGCTTCAGCATTATATAGCATCAATAATCCTGACACCTTTTTTGACTGCAAGGCTTCATTTCTTTGTGTCTCAAAGAACAAACTCCATTCAGTTCTCCTGCAATATTTAAAATAGCAGTCAAATATAGATAACTGTGTACAATCATTCACTAGGTCTTCATCTAATCCAAGTAAGAAAGCAGTATTGTGGCTGATGGTGCAGCTCACGCTTTGCGACGGTGCTCAGTGTCTGATAGAGTACCACAACTGGCAGTTTTGATAGCAGACTAGATACAGTATGAAGGAAAACTTCAGATGTGCTCTCTTTGATCTTGTCCCTTTTCTGTCATGTTATGATAGTATTTGTCATCCTGATGTAAAGCTTTTTTTACATAATCCTGATGTAGAACTCACTTCTTCCATTTGTAACATCTGCATTTGTTTCATGCACCTTATATATGCTCTTGGTTTTAGCAAGTGAGCTAGGAAAATAATATATTATTAATGTGTTTTGGAGAGTTGAAACTGTTTTTAGTAATCCTGGTGTTAAAAATAGTTGTTAAACTCAACTCTTTCAAAACAAATAAGTGCTTTCATTTCACTATGTCACATTTCTTTGTAGCCAACAGCCAATCCTCCATTGTGCTTGGGAAGCTGGACCAGGGATTTTAGAGTTTATCAGTAATGGGTGTTCTTATATTCTCTTAATTGCTACATCATAATCTTCTGTAGGTGTATCTCTTGGAGGGGATTTTTCTCACCTTCTGTCACCTCTTTTAGTTTCATTACTGACTGGTTTCTCTGGGTTCTAGGAAGGGGGTATGTGATTTTCCTCTTTGGTTCTCATTGGAATGTATTTATGTGCAGAGAGCACTACGTATTTGTTGCACACAAATATGAATCTTTTTATGAATATTCAAATAAAAAACTCATCAGCTGGATGCACTATCAGCAGGTTTCGATTACCAGGACTCTTTTTTTTTTTTTCCCCGAAGAAAACTCAGACAGGATGATTGCTCATCACATAAGTATTATCAGCTCCAAAGTAAGAATCAAGAGATCATGAATCATAAAAAACAGAGCTGAAAGAGACTTCAATGTGTCATCTAATTCCCTTTCCCCTGCTCTCTCTCTCTTCAGTTAACTCTACAAATGTGTTTCTTCATTGATGTTTCTTTGATCTCTCCGTTGAGATTCCACAATCACCTGAGATTATCTGTTCCAGCAGAGCTCCTCTGCCCTTGCCATTTCCGTTAGTTTTCCCTAATGTCTAACCCAAGCCTTTCTTGTTGCAATTAAGCTCCTTTACACCTTGTTTTATACCCCATGGATGTGGACAACTGATTAGTCCTATCTCTTTGCAACAGCCTTTCACAAACTGCCAAACTCTGTGCTGGGCTTTCCAGTAGTGAGGCTCTGGGGCTGTGCTCTCTGTGTGCACTTCTGGCTGTGAAACACGTCTTCTCTGACAGGCAAGGAAAAGGATTTCTCAGAGGCAGGGTTTCACAGTCTTGTTTGCTGGTACAGAGACATAATCCTTTTCCTGCTTGAAAAAGGAACAATCTACTAGCATTTAACTTTTTCAGTTTTCCTGGTCAAGAGCTCACTGCCTCAGTTTGTTTACCTACAGTCGGTCTCACCCCCCACCAAATATATAGCTAAAAATTTTGGTTTAAAAATTAAGAAGCCAACTGCATTACTGGGCTGTCCAGATTCAGTTCTGTTCTCATCTTTCAGACGGGCTGCTCCTTGGGAGCTTCGGAAGGTGCTTTTGTATCTGTTTTTCTCCACAAACTTTTTTGGAACTCCTGAACTGTATGTTCCCTGCCTGTGTCCCCTGAAAATCCCAATCTAATTAACATGCTCTGTGTACATTGTGTCAGGGAGCAGCAGGAACAGGATGTTCATCAAGGCAAGGGAAGATGGGACCTGAAGCATGTTAATAGGGCAGGCAGAAGCTGTGGCTTCACTGGCAAGGGAGCAGTGAACAAAACAATTACACAGTACCCAGACAGGGAGGGTGACAGCAACCAGGGCTGAACCAGCAGACCACATCACCAGAGAAGTCCACAGTGATGAGGAGAGTTCAGGGTCAAGCCAGGAATATTAGTCAGTGGGTCAGTCAGAGTGCAGAAGCACAGGTTAGGCAGTGGCTGGGGCTGTGAGCCTCTGCTTAAAAGCAGCTTCAGAGAGTGGAAGAGAGTGGAAGAGCCCCTGCTGAGGATCCTTAGCCTAGCTGCTCGAAGGAGTCTCTGCTCCTGAAGCTTCTTCTAGAATTCTCTTGAGGTTCTCCAAGGCAGCAGAGGCTTCTGACCCTGCTCTCTTACCAGAGGTCTGGCCTTGAGCACGGAGGGTCCTGCTGCAGGATGCGGGCAGTGCAGCCTGGCCCTGACACATCTGTCATGCTGTCACAGTGTGGTGTTCAGCACATAATGCAGCCCTTTGCATTCAAATAATTGGGGAAGCCTAAAGAGATCATAATGGCTATGGTTTATAGTATTTGTATTTTTATAGTTTGGGTCTTTTTTCAGGGAGAGTTCACTTCCAGACTGAATGATATTTCTAGAATTTCTTCCATCTCTAAATACCTGCAGTTTTAAAATCTCCTAGTTTCTGCCTAAACTCTATAAGGGAGGAAGGAGGGATAAGATCTTGCAGTGATGGGTACTGTATGAACACCTATTTTCTATGCCTAGTATATGGAAGTCAACATGTCTAACTTGCATTGTGGAACTTCAAGGATTGTCTTTCACAGAGTGGCATTTCCCTCCCTGAGTTTTTAGGACCGGTATTAGCAAGGATGGAGACTGGCTTTTAGAATCCTAATTTCTTCCTGCTTCCAAAATGGAACGACTCCTGGACAAAGAGCATCTGTACAAATCTGAGACCAAAATTTTGCCTTATTTATGTCTGTAGAAACTTCTTTTATAGAAAGTGTAGGACAGAGTCAGAGAAGATTGTAGGGAACTCTGTTCTTTGACTATCCAAACTTTACTGACCACTGCCAGCTGTTGTATCTGAGAGCCTAAATATTCATGCAGCTCCACCAGAGACTATGAGCTTTGGTAGTGGTCCTGCATGATGCAAAACAGTTTAATGCTGATAATGTGTTTCTCAAATCCTGAAACATGGGGGGTTTTATAGGTTGATGTGTGAACTCTCGAAGCAGTACTTTAGGAAATGAATCTGTCCTGAGGATGGTTATGTGAGCCTCATGAGGGAGCACTTAGCAATATGGTAGTGCATTACAGTCACTTACTCATTTTTAGCCTCTTGAAATGGGTTGAAATTTTGATTTAAATACTTCTCTCCCAATTTCTGACAAAATGTTGAAAGAATAAAGAAAAGAAACTGCATAGGAAACATTATGTAGCCCTTGTAATATTTTTTATGGGACAAAGGGTTTTTTTACAGCCCTTTTATCTTCTTGCAGGGGGTGGGGAGGGAGGCGTTACGGATTTATTATACCATATGTGCTATTTTTCCTGTATTTTTAAATAATATTTTTTTAAACCCAAATATTATAACAAGGCATCTAAAATTCAAATTTTTTTCTTCACCTTTTCAAATATAAGAGATAACTCAAATCCCAAGCATACAAATTGTGTAGTTTAGTATATTCCCTATACAGTTTGTAGGAATTCTAATTATATTAGAATATATATGTTAGTGGCACACAAATATGCTAAAAAGAACATAGATAATTACAGATTGAATATTCTGGTTTTTTATTTTCAATTCTATATAGTTCATACACAATGAATTCACACTTTACACACTCTTATCTGTAATCAATACCTTTCCTAAACGGCATGCATTCAGAAGAACATTAATATAGAGAAAAATAGTGTTTGAGATCAGGAAAGCGCATTCAAACTTGCATAAAATTCTTTGCAATGCTTCCTCTGTGAGTAGCAACTTTGAAGGCTGATTTAAGTCAAGTGAACAGCATGGCCCAGATGAAATTTTCCTGAACACCACCTGTGTAGCTAAGCAAAGCTAGCAGTGACCCTGGCTGTTCCCTAGGCAGTATTTTCTGCAGAACGCATTGTTGCTGGGCACAGATAATGATTTATTTCTAACTTCAGGCATACAGGCTAGAGAGGATTGTTTTTTCACCTTCAGAAAACTTCCCACAATACCTCTCCCCATTTCTCTGTGATCTACCACCGTGTAGATAGTGATGCATTACACCGTCTGGCCCTGATGCTCACGTCCATTTCAGAAGTGAGTTATGATTTAGTAAGAAAGGCAGGCACTCGGCTTTCTTAGAACAGATTATGTTTGCTTTCATAGGAATTATAGCAAAATGGAATAGCCTCATTTCAAGGAACAGCTGCGTATTTTTTTCCAAATCGAGTAGGGATCGAAGAGATTTATTGATTTATTAACAAGATGTAATTAACTGTCAATCAGTGAACTAGACTTATAGGATCAAAGTCAACAACACAACAGATAAACCACAACATGAGGCACCTAGAGACTGTAAACACATTCTTACAATTTGCTGAACACCATTTTGTACTCATTCCCAGGAAGTTCTCATCTCACCACACACAAATGCCTCACACAGCTGGATGCATCCTGCCCGTGGGGACACGCGGGGTGGCTTACGAGCACCCCCCTTCCTGTGAGTGCAGTTCCTATATTTACACCTTCCCCCACCCCTCCCCACGTGCCTGCACTGCTCCACATGCTCCACTGACCAACACGCTGGTGAGAGGTCACCGTGTTGCACCCTGTGCTGTCAACTCCCTCGCTGCAGGGCATTTGGCAGGTGGGGTTGCAGTGCCACTGGGGAAACTTCTGGCAATACCAAACCCTGTCTGGGAGCTGCTGGTCTCCACCCAGGCAGAGATTTTTGTAAACCTTGCTACTGTTTAATCCAGCTGGTGGTCACATTAAGTAAACAGTGACTCTTAATTTCTTCTTTGCATTACCAGGTTTGGGGCAAACACCCTCTCAGCAGAGGCAGTTTTGGAAAATCTGTTCACACACCCTGGATACACACAAATTCTTCTCACATCACTTGCTGTTATCAGGTCATGTTAATAAGAGCACATTGCTCAGATTCCCCCGTGCCATTTCCTAAAAATACTGGTGCAAAACTGTGCATTATTTCTCAGAAATAAATCTGGGAAAAAAATCATACAGTGGCCAAATAAACACTATATAAATGTGGGACTGGCAGATATGGATTTAAAGACATATAATAATCGTTCCCAGGTTTTAAGATGGGCCTCCTGGCTACAGAATATAATGCTTCCTACAATAGGTTTGTTTGTTCATCCCTACTTGTGGCTTCAAAGTACACTTATAACTAAATACATCTTCAGCCTGATAGGTGCTTGATTTAATGAGCTTTTGGATTTTGGTCTTTTTGAATGCTGAAGGTGGAGTTTCTCCCTTCCAGGATGTCATTGTAGCCATGAGAATATACCCAATAGTTAGTTCAGCGTGAGAGACTGTCCCATGATTAATGAGAACCTGGAAAAATTGTGAGGCTGCAGCATGGTGAGCATTCAAACAAACAGATTTTTCTAAGTATATTTTTCTTTGCTATTACCTTAATCCAGCGTGGTTACTGGCTACATCTTTAAGGAATCCAAGCAGTATAATTTACTGCTGAGTTATGAATGGTTGAGTTACTCTGTTCCTCTAAATGTTCCTGTTCCAGGCTTGAGGTTTCACTGTGCTGTCTTATCAGCGCTTAGTGATCACATGTATCACCACACTGCTGAAAGATTCCGTGTTTTCTCTTAATGAATACTTTGGACAAAAAACCTGAAAGATGGGAAAATCAAAGCCTACCTAATGATCAGTAGTAGGTTCTCTCCTGTGATTCCTATATGTTAGCCCAGTAAGTTAAAATGTTAGGGCATCGTTGATGCAGACTGTCACTTGAAACAAAGGATAGGGGCCTATGGAGTTTTTGCGTTAGAGCCTTTCGGTGTGTTGTGCAGAAGTAAAAGCTAACATTGAAATTTCTCCTTAGGCATTCTTCTTAGAAACAACTTAATTGAGATCACAAGGGACATTTAGAGCTTTTACTAGTCTCTAACTAACCCGTCATGGTAATGAACATAATTATTGTTGCTCTTTTTTTAACCTGCAGCGAACTGTGATTGTTGAGCTTTGTCTCAGATTATTCATCTGCATTAGCAGCATGTACAGTACTACATTGGCAGGGGTGAGGAAAGAAAATTTCAGATCCAGGGACCTTTCAAATGTTTATTAGTGTTTTTGCATGTTTTCTTAAATTTGCAGTTAGGATATTATGCAAAACTCTTCGTTTTGCTTAGAAAGAAATGTTGCTTTATTCCAAATGAGATCCTCTCTCATGCAGAGAGTCTTGGATTTTCAGTTTTCCTGTTTTATGTTTTGTTGACTTTAGATTGTGAGCTCTTTGTGGCAGGGACTGTCTATTTCCTTTTCAATTTATGCAGTGTTTCTTGTCATGGGAATCCAGTTCTAACTGAAAGCATCAAGGGAAAGTACCATTCTTGTAGGGTTATGTAATTTACGACCTGCTATTTTCCCATCTGAAAATGGTAAGGCTTGAGATAAGCAAAATTAATACAAATTGTTTGCTTAATAAGGACAAGAGAAATACATTTCCAAGGGTATCTTACCTTCATGACCATGATGTGAAAAATGAATATTAGATGTAAGGTAGGCTCTTTTTATTGCCTACTTAATACCTCCAACATAAAACTGTAATTGAGCATAAAAAAATAAATTTTCCTAGCACAAAACATTTCTTATTAAGATAAACCTGTCAGTATGATGATACAAGCAATAACCTTGGATTACAAGAATGTGGGCTAGAAATCTTTATAAGTAATCTCACAAAAGTCCTCCCTTATTGACTTATACTTTAAGAATCAATTGCTTCAGATTTTCATAGGATTGAGAAAATGGTTGAAAAAGCCAGAATAAAATGTATGTAAAATACTGATATCCTTATTCTGCTGTCTCAAAACTTTAATCATGCAATTTTAGCCCAGGAATTACTACTGTGATTTGCTCTCTCTCTTTTTTTTTTTTTCCTTACTTACGTAGCATTCATGCATCCAAGTGCACCTGAAAAGAAGCCAAAAAAGAAAAAAAAAAAGGCTGAGCTCCATTGCAGATTTACATCTGAAATTCTGCATTTATAAATACAATGGTCTTTACTGTGTCTGTAATTGGCATTTAGGATACTAACATACGCACACACACACGTATTTAAAAGCAATTATCTGGTGTCATCATCATTTATATTCATCTTTAATTTTTCTGAATGAAAGCAGAGCCAGTTCACTACTTTTATATATCCTGTATTACAGATAGACAAGGGGAATAATATCCATAGTAAGAGTCTATTTGTTGAAGAGAGGTGGCCTGTCTCTCCCGGTGCTTGAAGTCCTACATAAGGACAGTCCTATATAACATAGCAAGAGTAGAGATGCTCTGTTTGTTGGCCCATATTTTTCTGTTACAGTAAAAGTGATTATATTTTTACTACCTGCTCACTGAAAGAAAAAAAAACATAAATGGCTTTTCACAAAATAGCAAAAACTCTACCAATTATAGAGTAAAACCAGAAAAATAATATTTTAAACTTTCAAATTATTACTGGAACATTTCAATTAATCTGTGATTGCATGAAATCTGAATCTTTAAGTACCTAAATTTATAGCTGTGTTTGAATTGAAAATGTCCCTTAGTGAAATGGAAGTCATTACTCAGACAGTATGTAATGAAATTAAAATCAAAGAAGGATAGCAGGACTTTTAATTGGAAAGATTCAGTTTGTGTTAAAGACAATATGTTTTGACATTCAATCTTTTTTGTGGAGTTTAGTTGGTTGAAAATATTTTAGCCTATATGTATATCTCATTAATGTAATCTAATAATAAATATATATAGCCTAATCATTCAAATACGCTAAAAGATATTTCTATATTGTCTTTTGACCTGTAGAAAGTAAGATATAAATAAGTATATGGCCTTTTTTATTTTGTAAAAGAATATTTTCCAAAACTAGTTCAGTTTAGTTGAATCCTCTGTCTTTCAATATGTTGGGCAATAAAGAAGCTTCCTCAATGCTGTCTATCAAATGCACTTAATCCCTGTTCTAAATGAATCGTGTTCCAGAACAAGGAAGCTCAGCTCCAAACCTACTGAGTCTTTGGGTTCTGTATGCCAAATTTTCACTAATGCTAGGTATTTTTGTTGGTCTTGGGGTAAGCATATAAATGCTTATTATGAAGAAGGCTATCATTTTGTGTGTCTTGCATACACAAAAATGCAAAATAGCAGTAGCTAATTTCATTACCAGGGTCCTACTGCAAGTAGCAGGACTGAATAAAGCTATATACTCACTTCTTTCTTAGTGTCATATAGAAATAATTTGAGAGGTCAGCGAATACAGTAATCTACACGTGTAACATTGGTTTTCCAAACATCACTCTTCCAGTTTTGTACTCTAAACGCATGGCACATTTAATTTAAAAAATTATGCTTGAATCTTGCTTAAAAAATTATATTGTAAAACAACCCACAGAAAATAGGTATCTCCCTGTAAGAAGAAGTAAGAATTTCCCTCGTGTGTAAAACAGTATAAACTTGACTTATGGAAATAGAAAACTATATATACATTTTCAACAAACTTAGGCATTGAACAAATATTGAGACTTTTTTGCCCCTTTTGCTAGTTTACCCTGACATTGTCTGTGAGCAAATAAAAAGGGTACCATGGGAAAATCCTTCAAGCCACTTAAAAAAAAAGAATCATCATCATATGATTCAATTCCAAATCAAAGCAAAAGTTCTGCAATCTGGGAAATTTTCTTCCACTTCTAATCCATGGTATTTTTTATTCTGCGATTTGATTGTTCTTTCATGAAGTTGCCGTTAGGCAGTTGCCTTTAGTTTTTAATCTGACTTTCCTGACTTGAAGTTGTGTAGCTGTGGCCATTGTGTTCCAGTGCTTTCCATTTTGTAGATATGTGGCTCATCTCAATATACTGAATTCAGATATATGGAATTCATTAGTGTGAGGGTATCAATAGTTTAATTCCCCATCCAGCAATTCAGTGCTAGCATCAACTTAAATCTTGAAAGGAAAAAATTATTTTTTACCTTGCAGGTAAGGACTTGTAATAGGTTGTGAATGAAAAATTAGACTGCAGGTTCTTCTGGGTAACAACATTACAGCTGTTAGTTCTTTATATTTGTGTTTCTTTAATATTAAACACAAGTCCCCATTCATGCAACAAAATTAATGGAGTTCAGCTAAAATCCTCTTAAACCATGTGTCTATTAAAGCCAGTGGTCATTTTTCTGCAGATAGCAGTGATGACAAGAATAAATCCTCACTTATAAGCACAAGCCACTGTTGTTTAAGGAATATTCTATTATAAATGTTAATTGTTTTCTTTAAATATAAATATGTCTAATGAAAGAGAAACAATCAAAGTGAAGAGAAACAAAAATCTGACATGAAGGGTGGTCAGGAAGATAGTAGTACCAAAGTTCCTCACAGTCTTAGAGCATCATTTATTTCATTTTTTTTAAATAGAAATAAACTTTCCAAAACCAGCTAAAAATAAAGATCTGACCTATATCTTTCTACTGGTGTGTCACTGAATGTTTACATTATAAGCTGGAAATAGTTTGCTAAGTAGTCAGAATTTAAGAGCAACTTAGATTAAACATTTTCGTGCTCATTTGTGCAATGCCTCTGGTATTTTAGCAGTATAAAAAGATTTTCTTGGCTTCAAACCATTGGATCAGGGTGATTTTGACACCCATAATCTCTCTTTAAGAGCATTAGGGGTTTTTTTTTTATTTAAAAATCTGAGTGGTAAAAGGTAGAAAGAAGTAATTTTCTAGAAATAGTGCTTTTTAAAAAGTTATGTCAGCAAACACTGCGGATAAAAGAAATGACTGAATTCTAAGCTAATGTTTCCAAAGATAGTACAGACGTACAGAGTTTGCAAGGTCTAAGGATATGATTTTGAAGAAAATGTATAGCCTTGAGCTGACTAGTCTACATGCTCACGTATGTGCAAGGAATTCAGCCTCAAGCTAAGAATCCTCATTTCAAGGAAAGATGATTCCAGGAGAAATAGTCTTTAGGGGTCTGCAGCATGTTAACTCACATCGAAAACCACAATCCACTCATTAGCAGTATTGCCTGCTCCTGGGGCTAGAGTACTGCTACCAGGGTGGGAATTGTTCTTCAGTTGTGTGACTTTCTAGGCCAATGTCTCACATGTTAATGAGTTAATTATTGATACATATTTCATTGAATAGATGAATGATTGGTTTTGAATTTTAGCAGAGTTAAAGGTGCTTTCAGTTCCACCATAAAACTATATTCAGGAGCACACTAGAATATTCTTTAGTGATGATGAGAGGTAAAATCACAGTTTATAAATCTTCAAACATTGACACTAGTGGGGGGAGAAGGTATTCTTGTAACACAGCTATAGTACATCAGTTCTACAAGATGATTTGGATGGTACATTAACATTGGTTAATCTGACCAGGATTGGTTTAAGTAAAAATTAATGCAAAGCTTGTGCCACTTTTACATGATGGCCATTTGGAAGACAGTCAAATAATATAAGGGTCATCAAAGACACTGTTTAATTGAACATGAGTTTCAGTGTGATGTGGTGGCTGATAGAATAAATGCAATTCCTGTACGCAAGCTGAGGACTATCAGTTGTAATTGCACCGATATATGACATTTACAGAAGCGTCACTGGACACGATGGCCATTTCTGATGTCCATGTGTTCACAAGAATATTGATAATTAGTAAAGAACGTTAAGAAATTTGGGAAACCTGGCCTTTGGAAAGCCTCATTGCCTTGCTGTGATTAATTACTGCATGAATTCTGGTTGTTCCTGCATAATAAGCCAGCAGTTTATAGCAAAGTGATCCACTATCCCTTAAATGCTGTAAATTTTCACCTTCTCTTGTTTCAAATTTCTATATCATCCATCTCTTTAATTCTATGCTGTACTGATGATAACTTCCAACATTGCAAAGTACAACTTAATTAAGTATCCATAAAGTCAAAGAATGAAAGAGTTCCTAATCCCAAAGCCAATACTTATGGAACTGTAATAACAAAATTATTCTAGCATAACGCATTGGTTTTTTTCTTTTTAGCTTTTAAGATATTACAGTAGAGAGAGTTCTACACTTTCATTGCCATGTTTTAGCTCTGCTGAACTCCAGAGCAATTAAATCTTCATTTTCTAGTCTTAAAAGAAAAAACATATTTAGCTTGGCACACAGCTTTACAACTTTGTAAACTTAAATTGCCTTTTATTTCATTTTTCCTTTACCTTTATGGGTTTAATTATACTTTCCTTCAAAATTTCTTCTGCAGACTTTCAGCTATTAAGGTAAGATTAATGAATCTGTAATTGCCAAGATCACTTTTTTCAGTTTCTTAAATATGCACATGGCACTTGCCACGCTCCAGTTATATCCTGTTTTCCTGGGTTTGTTAGATTTATTAGCAATACTTTTTCTTGGATTCGTGTTGTCATGTTCTTGTTTTCCAGAGACTAGGGGTGATCCAGTCATATTGTAATATACAACTCTTTGGATGACATTTCATGCTGATATGTTGTGTTCTGTACACTCGTTCCCACTAGCCTTCAAGTATTTCCTTGTATGGTTTTGATTATTATTTTTACCAACATATCAGATAATATAAACAAGAGACTAAAATAGAGACCTCTTCATTATAAAAAATGTTTGCAAATACTCACCAAGCATAAAGGTATAATTCTGATCATCCACATTCAAGAAAGACTGATGGAAAGCGAAACAAGAAAGAAAAGCTTTTGGGACATTTCTGGGCTGTTAAGTAAGACTGAGGCAGATCCAGTTCAACTGTCTGGCAACTTTGGGAAGATTCAAATACTGAAGTTGTCGTGAATGAGTGTTTTAAGGTCACTTAAGGAATAAGTTAAGATGCATTAATTTAGGCACCAGTTGGAGTGCTTGGCTGTTTGTACTCACATTTGGATCACCAGACGTGCAATCTTTACAGACAGTGCAGTGTTGTGAGCTGAGAGCAGCAAAGAGATAGTGACTTTTATCCTAAAAGCACACACCTGCGACCTAATCTTATTTCCTACACACTGTCATGCTGTGCCATTCTAAATCCTCTTCTGCTTCTTACCTGGCCTCCAGGTGTCACCACCTGCTGAAGTGAATGCTCTCCCTTGTGTTCTGTGCCAAATTTGCTATCACCACGTGCAATTCCCCCATGGTGCATCTCAGGTGACACAGGACACCTACTCTGAAGGATAGGAAGGAAATTTCAGTAACATTACTGTATGTTGGACCATATGCCATAATATTAGGATATGTCTGCCTCTAGTCTCCAGTGCACAGACTTTATGGCTTATGCATCTCTATTCTTTAAAGGTCTCCAAAAGTAGTGGATATGCTCGACAGTAACTGTGGACTGTGATAGCAAAAGTTAGGTTCCTTCTTAAGCTGCCCTAGCTGTTGTTGAGGATTGAACAAATTCTACCATAGACACAAGAAAATAAGTTGTCTGAAGAGCACAATGAAGGAAAGTTCACAGTTAAATGTACTTCCTTATGTCTGGAGAAGGAATGCGTAAAAGGGAAAAATGGAATAATGTTTTCAACATGCTTTTTTTTAGTGGCTATATTCTTTGCATATTAGACATATTAATTATTGCTATTTTAATTTTCCTAATAATTATTTAATCCCATAATTGATTCATTGCGTATGTACTTATTGACTAACTGGTTCTCTCCATTGCTGATTATCTATGTTATTGATTCATAATACTTTATTTCTCTTCGTATTTACTTAATACAGTAGATGATTCATCATAAAATTACTTCACAGTTTAATTGAATCATTGCTCTATCGAGCAATTCTAAGGTAATTACTTTCTAGATAAATGATTACTTGTCGGTGTGACCAACCATAACTCACCTGTCGTTCTTTACAGTCCACTTAGTATTTCTTCTTTTCTCCTTCACAAAACTGTCCTTGTCTTTCTGTGGTTTCCATTAACTCTATATGTCCTTCTTTTCAATATCCATGAATTAGTTTTCCATCACTTTCCCATTTGGTTAGTTATCGCTTTAAGCATGTGCTTGATTTTCTGCTTTCCCGCTCTGGCTACATCCAATTCAGTCCAAAATTTGCTCTTTCCATTTTCCTGATCCCAGTATAAGGCTAGAATCTCAAAATGGACTTCAAAATTTCTCAGAACCTCCAAGTAATTTTTCTTGCCCTCCATCTGGTTTAGATTTTGTTGATCATATTAACCCGTATTAGCTTTAAGGCCCTCATGTCCGTCTGTTTCTCTTGCCATCTCTCACTTCCATTTCTGGTCATATTAGAGTCCCTCTGGGCCTCTTTCTTCCATTTGTGTTTTTGATGATCATATCCACTTCTAATTTCAAATTCCCACTTTCTACTAGCCAATAAATCTGTCATTTTGCCCTGATCTGCCTTTGTATGTTCTCAAATTGCACTGGTTTTAAGCAGCTTTTGAATGGTTCTTTTTTTTTTTTTTTCAGTTTGAATGTGACTAAAATTTTAACTGCTTCATATAATAGAAACATCAGACTTGATTATTCTGAATCACATCAAGGTCAATCTATATCAGAATCTTATCTCCAATGGTAGCTTGTAGTAGATAATGAGGAAAAGACATTAGCAAGAAAAGTGCCAAATGATACTTTTGCCAATTTTCCCTCCCTAAAGACAGCAATCCCATATTTACTTCCATAAGATACAAGGTATCAAGATCTTTAAACTCTTCTCTGTGAAAAGTTATAGTCAGTTCAGTTTCTCCCTCAATAGATACTAAACCTCTGAGTATTCTTATCACAATTTTCACTGAGTTTTCTTATTCTCTTATTTTACTTTACGAAATGGAGAGGTAACGATTTTGTTCAGTTGCTCAAATTATGAAAAAATGCTATAATGATACAGTAGCAAATTGAAGTTTTTTGTTCTAGTCTTTATACCTTTCTTTTTTTATATATAAATCTTACTTTTAATTTGCCCTTTAAACTGCCATTAATTTGATTATTTCAATGAACTACATACAATCATTATCCTCAGGCATAGAGGGCATTTAGAGCCCATTGTTCACATTTATTCCTATGTTTTCCAGTCTGTTGTAGATTTTAGATTCATCTTATCAACAAATCTCTCAATATTGTGATTTTGGTAAATTGGCTTTAGTTTTATATCAGACAATTTTTATGTTGTAAATTACTTTGTCTCCTTGCCTTTCAACTCTTTCCCTGATCATTTATGACTGTCACGAACAACAGAGGGTCCAGCACAAACTACTGTGGAATTCTAACAGTAATCTCCTCGTATTACGAAAACCTACTGCTCATTTGTGTCCTTTCTGTCTTGTTTTTAAATCAGTCAATAATCCATGCAGGAGCATTTCTCTTTATTATATGCTTTGTTTCTTTAAGTATCTTTTAAGGGACATTGTGAAACGTTCTTTAATCCAAATGCACGTTTTTGACCAGATTACTCTTCTTTCTCGTGGTCATCCTTTCCATCAGTGAAGGATGTCTTTGTCATATTTCCTTCCATCAAAACTCTATAGATGCTTATTCATTGTAACAGGGGACCTGTAATCTCCTTGTGTTCTCCTGTTCCCTCATATTCTACCACTGGTACAAACTTGGGGACACATTTGGCTTGCATCTGACTTAAATTGTATCTTGCATCTAATAGTTGGTAGGCTTACAATTAAATATTTACGTTTCTTCAGAAGTCTTGGAGAAGTGCTGCTGGTTATGGTTATGTCTTAGTATTTTCTCACTCATATTTTTCATTTGATAAGGTTCCTTGTATTTATTTTTTTGCAAAGATAGATCTACTTAAGCTCCTGAACACCGGCTGCAAATTACCCTAAGATCTGAGCTTTTCTCTGTAACAGCTGAGTCATTCCTGAGAGATTCTGTTATGCTTTTATCATTTAATAACTGTACAGACTTTATAGCAGCTTTCTTGCCTAAAATGTATTTGAAAGAATTTTTTACTGAATTTTTTATCTTTTCCAAGTAATTTCTCAAAATCCTGTTGGGCTGCATTTGTAGCCCCAAAACATACAACTTATGAGTGTACATCCTTTATCATCATCACACGAACAAACCTTCATGTTTTATTTAATTTAAATAGCCTTTTATTTTGCCATGTAACTTTTCTGACCCTCTAAAGTATGGTTGAAGTTTTCCTGAGAGCTGGCTTACGTTTGCTCTGAGCTTGAGTCTTTGAACACTTAGTCCACTGATGTGAGTGCTTCACCCTTTTAGCTCCTCCTTTTAATTTCCTTTAGTTTTCCTTTCAAGTATTTCTTTGGATTTCTTATGTTTATTATGCACCGGTAAAGAGGTTTCTTTGTTTAATTTTAGTGCATTAAGATCACAGTTTGTATTTCAACTAGGAGGAGTCCTTTACACTCAGGAATAGAAAAGGTCACTAAAGGTATCTGAAAATTTAGGTATCACAGTCCTCTCTGATATGAGACTGTTTTCAGAGGATTCTCCCATTAATGTGTGTTTTCTTCTCTTACATCTCAATGACCTTTTTTCATAAATTCGGTCACTTTTGTTATGTTAGTCAAAAGTCAGATACAATAGTCCTTGATCTATATTCCTCCTTTTTAGCCAGTTACTTCCAACCTGTAGAAATTCTGTGATGCATGTTCATTCAATTAACTTCATTAGTCTCAATATTTTCTTGAGCATTCGTTAACAATTCTTCACAGGCTCTTCTTATGGTCTATTTTAATCTAAATTATTCCCATGTTCATAAGTCTCCTGCTGACCACCTTTCGGTTGTGCCAGACATGCCTGTACAGTTAATATTGTCAGTTAGATCCAAGTATTCTATTTTATTTATCTATGTGGTATCTAAGTAGAAATAGACAGATTTTTGATGTTGGTCTTCTCAGATGTTTTGATTGGTATTCCAACTGAACTTTAGTTGATGAGATTGCTGTTTAAGGTCTGAATGTTATTAGCCTTTCTGTCTTGTCTTTTCTTGAAGTTGCTTTATTGCTCTGTGCCCTGGAAGATTTGTTATTCCAAACTTAGCTCTTCAGTACCATTTTGTGTTTCCCTTAGCTTCTATTACTTACCTCTCCTGTGGTGTACTTGCCAGTGACTCGGCTTCCTTTTTGGTTCACATGAAGTCCATCCTTTCCATACGAGTTTCTAGAAGTCCTCAAATTCATCTCAGAAAATGCTACCATCTCTTCAAGAAGAGCTTAAATTTTCCCTCTGTCCTTTTTCTGTTGTTTCATTGCTTTCATCTCCAGCAGTCAGGTCACAGGCATTATACACCCAGCTATACATTCAGTAGCCTTTTTCTATTGTTTGAGATCCCAGTTTCCCAGAGGGGTACTAGCTGCAGGATGATGTGAAGCAATCATTGAAGGGGAAAGTCCCACTGGTTGCTTTGCTCCCCCATCTCAGCTAAGTGCACTTCTCCTTTAAGGTGTTCTCCATGTCATCAACATGGAGTCTGTGAGGGAGCTGCAGTGTGATTTTGGGAGGTTTTTGACAGACTGAAGCAGAGGTCATTCTTTCTCTGAGACAGTTGCTTTCTCTAATAGTTTATATTTTATGGGAGAACTTTTTATATGATTGCAAGGGTATATAGTAATATTTTTTAGCAAGAAAACTGTAGGAAAAAAAGACACTGCATTAACCAGAAACATTGTATTTATGGCAAAGAAAAGAGATGAGCAACAACAAAGGTACTGAAATACTCAAATAACCTTGCCCATATAAGAAAGTGCAGGGTCATAACCACTAGAAACACAAAGAATATTTGGACTCTTGCTTTAGATTTGGCCGTTTAACATCTCTTTGACTTAGTTCAATCCTGGAGGATAGGTCAATAGATGTATTTATATATCTATTAATAATTTGAAACATTTGCATCAAAGTCAGGCCTTTATAAACATGAAAGAATTTCTATCTGTAAGTAAAGGTCTTTCTCCTAAGAATTTGTTAAGGAACTTCAGAGGAAGAAGAAATATTTTGGAGGAAAGGGCAGAGGAATGCAGAGGATGAATTTATTTTAATTGTGCATAGAGGCAGATTGCTTCTTTCCAGTTAGAACCTTTCTAATTTGTTTTCAGTAAACATCAACACTGGTTTGGTCCTGATTGATTTATATGTTTTTAACACACTTCAGCTAAATAATTCCCAAAAGATTTAATAAATTTACCAAGAGATAGAACTAATTGTAGGTAGTTTTAGAAAAAAGTGTATGAGCAAGCAGTGAATTTTAGTTACTCATAAGGTAAGCATGTCACAAACTTCAAACTTCAATAGGAAAAGTCATCTAATTTTGTAACATTTTCACAGCTTTCTTTTTTCTTTTTTTTTTTTTTTTTTTTTAAATAGAAATTATGGTCCACTTGAGTGAAGATGTGAACTGGGGCACAGAAGTTCTGTGTTCACACTGAGTTCAGATAGACTTCCTGAAGGACCATTTATAATCATGTAATTTGTCCAATGTTTCTGTTCTTTCTCTGCTACATGAAGATGGCATTTATACTGTAAAGAAATCATTGTCATTTTGTGGGAGTAAAGACTGCTGATAGCTAAGGGCTATACTTAAATAGCAGACTATGCTGGAATGAAAGAAGGAAGGATATTACTAGAAAAAATAACTCTGCACATTTAATTTGTTGTTGGAATATTTCTAGTACATCCATCTAATAGTAAAATGCTTACATTAACGTTGGAGGGCTTTTCCTTTGAAAGGCTGTAGAAAGATCAGCAAGTGTCATCAACTTCTTTTATTGAAGCTTACTAGAGGATTATCTTTCTACTGAACTACATGCTTTGTGAATGTCTTATACCTTTTATAGAACATCAAGAAAGTAGCATCACATTCATTTAGGTTTTTTTTAGACTGTGGACAATATCTCACTAAGCAGACTAGGAATGGAGGCTGATAACATATGCAGCAGATCCAAGTCCACAAGTGTTAGCATATGCATATGATGCATTTAGTGAAGTGCCATTTACTCAAACATTGTGGTTTATACATTAGGGCATTAAGATGAATGAGACCTTGTTGCAGTGTTCACAAGTAATTGCTGTAATGTGTCACATAATCTGAAGAGGCTTTGTATAAATAATCTCTAATATTTTCTTCAAGTATTGCTTCCCTGTGCAGAGGATGTACGAGGTACACCTGTGGCCAGCCTTAATGGATAAATAGGCAGGAATCAGGTGAGGAAATAGCATGCAGTGTTTCAGGAGATGCTTACCAAGGGTAGGATTGATCTAAGATCAGTTTTTCAGATTGAAAAGATTGAGTCATTTTTGACAGAGCCATTTATCCTACCAGTTTATCTCCATTGACTGCAGATGTAGCCTGGGTGACTGCTGCTGTCTATGGTAGTTTATATGCCTCAAATACTCTCATGGATAAATAATTAGAGTTTTACGTAGCTAAAACTAATCAGCTACTTAGGGCCTCATCAGCTGTCACTTTTCCAATAACCTTTCTACTGCTAATACAATTTACTGTAATGTGTACCTACCCCTTTTAGGTGGTCCAAGGTCGTCAAAACAGATTCATCATTGTCAACTTCCATGTAACTTTGAAGTCTGTAGTTTTTATTTCAGATCTGAGGAAGAGCCTTCAAGCCTGTCTCCTCTTTATCTCTTTATATCAGCCTTTAGGCATCTCGTCTCCTTAAAACTATGTCACAATCACATATTTGGACTAAGTACAACAGCACTGCTGTTATGGGGCCAACCTTCTACAGTTAGGGGAACAGATGCCCTGTTGATCTGAAAGAGAATCTAGAGAAAACTTATTTTGGTTAGATGTTTCACTTTTAAATAGGTAAAGTGATAAAAATCCACTAACAAAATACTATATATTTTAGTAGTAAACTTAGTTTCTACACCATTTAAGGACAGTAGTTTTCCAGACAATATGAGCATGTGTGTTGATTTTTAGAGCACTTAAAAAATATCTGTTAAGTTAGAAGCTCATCTCAGTTTAACTGTGGTGTCACTCCACTAAATCAAACTCATAAAATATGCAGTGTTTACCTGCAACAGTAATTGCATATAAAAATTTACATCAGCTGCATCCTGTATGTACACACTACTCACCTGAAAATACATACTATATTTCTGGTCAGATGTTAATTATGCATATTCATTTTTTTATTGTATACATTATTCATACGAAAAAACGTTAAAGCTTGGCTTTTGGGTAAATTTATATTGTCACATGGATGATGATTTTTAAAACCTACATTATTTACTGCATAGACCTGCTAGACTGCTCCACTGAATAATTAGAAGTCTTGGCAAAGTCAACAATTTTGCAAATACATGTTATTTACATAATCCTTTTCACAGAAGTATGCACAGTATTTCCAAGATCTGTTTGTGAACAGTGTTAATTAGAAAGGCAATTTATCTTCTAATGGACCCTAAAAGTGATTATGGTCGCCTCGGTTGCACTTTCTTTGTTTACAGATTGTGCCTCAAGAGATTTTTGGGAGTATCTCTTTTGTCAGTCTAGGTGTAGTGCTTAAAGTCCATGCATTTTGAGCACTTGAAGTCCTTGCATGTTGTCTCTTAGGATGATAAATCATGTTTCCTACACTGAAAAGATCTGTATTACATTAGCTTCAGTATCAAAGAAATTTTGATTTACATATGTTGTGAAAATGAAAGCAGTACTCCCCCATTCTCCCTATTTTTCTTCAAGTATTTTCTGTGAAAACGTGGATGTTAAATCTCAGGCTTCTGGAAAAGAGTTATACCTCCCAAAATGCAGATTTCTGTACTTCAACTGCTGATTAATGAAGCCATGAAATCTGTGACTAAAGTCAGATTCTTTGATATGATAATTTTGATGAAGCAGTATTTATGTAAGCTTTTGGGGTCTTATTTCTTTGTCATGCAGTCTTAGTTCTGCCTTGCACCATATTGATGAAAGTCTACGCTGAAAACTGGAAAATCCAACTACTGTATTTATTTAATGTACTGAATATGCATTTTATTTTCTTAGGGTTGGATAGGTTTTAGTTTCTAAAAAAAAAAAAAAGGCCAGGTGGCATATTAGTTTGTGTCCAGTATTTGGATCTGCTTTGAGAAAGGGTAACTTGCTTCAAAGGTTCTGGTTTTGCCTTGCTTTCCCCAAGGCAGCTGCGTGTGCTCCCTAGCAGGAGTCAGTAGATAGTGAGGAGTGAGGCCCGAACAAGTTGCCTTCACATTTATGCAGATTGCCTAAGGAAAAACTCGCAGTGATTGCTGTCACCCTGTTGTTATCTGAGAGAATGATCGTTCTGACAGAGACAATTGCTGCCCCAACATTTCTGTTAACAGGAAGATTGATTCTACCTTTAGGCATTATTTTGAGGTCTCCGTGGACCTCCTGAAGCTTTTTTGTTTTGCTTGTACATACTTGCTTCACTTCTTTCATGCTCGGCGTTAGTAAACATATTTCAAAACACAAGAATTAAAATTGTAGACAAAGGATGCTGCTGCATACTGTATTCAGATTGACCTTACTCGGAGGCCAGTGTGTGGATATATTTTCAGAGACAGGCTACATAAAATAAATATTAGAGGTGGCCTTCAAGAAGGATCCAGTGTTGAAATGTTGTTACCATCACTGTACTTATTATCAGAAGGACAATATGTATTTTTAATTAGGGAAAATTGTAGAATGGGATTTTTTTAGTATGTGTTTGGTTGGTTTTTATATGATAGAGCTTCAATTCCCCTTCCCAAGGATATACATTAGTCCTAAAATAATCAGAATGCTGGGAATGAATTGGCATGACAGCTGAAGAAAATATCTGTAATCCCTTCTGACAACATAAGTTATTTAGTATTTTTAAAGTTAATTCATTATTTCTGAATGTAATCATATTCAGAAATTCCTAGCACAAAACAAATCTATTATTGAAGAACTCTGTAGTAGTTCTTATTATTTATTGTATTTAGCCTCCCCACAGTACAGGTTTTAAGGTTTTGTAAAAGAAGCTGGATATTAGTGCCAGAGGCCAGCAGATAATGAGATGATTTATTCCACAACTAGAAGGGGCTATTAGAAAAATTAATTTTTAAGACGTCAAATGCAGTATATATGCAGATAAAATTAACAAAAATATAGCATGTCATTTCCCCTATGTTATTTTTATATTGCTATGATTTATTTCTGCAAACAATAGAAAAAAACAGTTACTCCCTGAATCGTGACAGTATGATTGAGAGCTGGTTGAGCCTCCACCTCCTTGAGTGGGCCTGTTTTGTCACCAAATGCATGCTCCTGTAATCTACAAACCAAATGTAAGACAGTAAAATTTATTCAAGCAAGAAATACAAATTTACCTCTCTCTGATCAGGATTCCCACCAATTCATCACTTTAATGTATGCTTTGCCTCAGCATAAAAGCCTACTTAAAGGGCTTTAACTTACTCTGATATGACATGTTGAACAAAGTAACACTATTTAGGGAACAAGCCCTGTTGCAGTTATCACCACTGTTAACTTGATGAATTCTAATACTGAAAATAATTTACTGAAAATGACCTGCTGAAGTATCACCTATTCAGTGAGGAGGCAGGGGAGAGTAAATTCCCCTCATAACACAGCTGCAGAACCAAATGAAGGTCACAGGGTCGCATTTCAATATTGAGCTTGTTTTCACTTGTGTTATCTCTAGTCTATGAACTTCTGACTTTCTTATTTAGTATGTTTGGTATATTGATTAGTGAAGGTTTTGTTAGTTCACAGTGCTGGAAAAACACAGTAAGGCACCCCTTGTTTCTTTTTTGCTGTATTAAGAATTGTCCTTTAGACATAGTTTGTTACTGTCTGTTTCTCCCTGCTGGATCGTAGTCTTCTAGATCTTCAAAGCTGATTTGGTATGAGTAAATAAATGGGTATTTTATGTCAAGCATAGGAGTATATTCCTGTTGGAGCCCAGTTGTATGATGTTGCATGGGATTTTGAATTAGTAGAGCTGTACAACAATACGTGTAAATCACAATGCCAGGACAAATTACCCTTTGCAGAATACAGCAATTTCTATATATAGTTGAATCACACTGTGAATGTGATTCCTGTTGCCAGTCTGTATAATATTCTCATTGTTGTGACACTGGGTGTCCCCAGTGGCCAGGATAGAATACATGGGGTGTGAAGTCAGCCCAGGCCCATTGGTATCCAAAGGTCTTTTTGTTCATAGTTCTATTATTTAATACTCTGTGTTTGGTAGAGGTGTGGCTATGCCCCCAGTGCTGGTCCGGCACGTGCAGGAAGACATTTGGTATCTTTGGATTAACTTGGGGATGAGCATTGGTTGGTTCATTCAATAACAATAACCAGTTGCTGATCCACTAAACTGATGTATTTATTTAGACCAAAGTCCCCCTGTGGGCCTGTTTGTATGGAGCCAAGTTCAGCTGTTTTTGCAGCAGCTGTCACCAGTGACTCCCTACATCCTGCCAGGAGCCTTGGGAGCACGCTGCCCTTGGCCATCTCCTCTCAGTCTTCTTCCATTGTAGGGCTTTAGTGGTCGATCACAGTTCCTCAAAACAGTGCACAGTGATAATTTAATATCTGTCCACAACCTTAGGCAAGTCTTACTGGGATCTTTGCAAGAAATCCTTCTTTCTACAAGTAAGTCAAGCTGTATCCCTAGTGCAGCTAGGATTCTCAGCACACATAAACACAACAGGGGTATCTCATGCAGTGAATTACAGTGATAGTTCACTAGATTAAAACCTTTCCAGGCAAGCTGGTCTGAATTGCCAGGATTCCAGCAATCACTGTGGATGCTGATGTTAAGTCTAAGACAGATCAGATAAAAAAAGAGATGGTGATTTTTTAATATAAATATTATATTCAAGGGAATAAAAAGATTAATTACATAATCATAACTGAATAAAAATTGAACCCCTGGAAAGCTACTCATGCTGCTTCAGGAGTTACCTATATTACACATGAAAATGGAGACCACTCTATTTCCCAAATCATGGCACTGACTGTAGGTCCTCTCTAGCACCCTCAGCAAGCTTGCAGATGACACCAAGCTGAGCAGAATGATTGACACACCTGAAGCATGGGATGCCATCCAGAGGGACCTGGACAAGGTGGAGAAGTGGGCTCTTGGGAACCTCATGCGGTTTAACAAGACCCAGGGCAAGGTGTTGTACCAGGATTTGATCAACCCCTGGTATCAACACAGGCTGGGGATGAACAGATGGAGAGCAGCCCTGCCATGAAGGACTTGGGGTGCTGGTGGGTGAGAGGGTGGACATGACCCAGCAATGAGTACTTGCAGCCCAGAAAGTCACTTGTATCCCGGTCTGCATCCAAAGCAGTGTAGCCAGCAGGGTGAGGGAGGAGATCCTGCCCCTCTGCCCTGGTGTGACCCCACCTGCATCCAGCTCTGGGGTCCCCAGGACATCAACCTATTGGAGTGAGTCCAGAGGAGGGACATCAAGGTGATTAGAGGGATGGAGCACCTCTCCTGTGAGGAAAGTCTGATAGAATTTGATGTGTTCAGCCTAGAGAAGAGAGGGCTTTGTGGTGACCTAATTGAGATCCTCCAATACTTGAAGGGAGCCTACAACACACATGGAGAGGGACTTTTTACAAGGGCATGTAGTGACAGAACAAGGGGGAATGGCCTTAAACCAAGAATAAGTTTGGATTAGATATTATAAAGAAATTCTTTACTGCAGGGGTGGTGAGACACTGAAACAGGTTGTCTGGAGAAGTCGTGGATGTCCCACCCCTGGAAATGTTCAAGGCCAGGCTTGATGGGGCTCTGAGCAACCTGGTCTAGTGGAAGGTGTCCCTGTCCATGCCAGGAGGGTTAGAACTAAGTGATCTTTAAGGTCCTTTCCAACTTAATTAGTTTTTGATTCTATGATTCAAATTATGGAAAAGCCTTTTCTTCATCATCTGATCTATTTCTTTCTTGGTTCCAATCTTTCTCCCTTAACTTCATTAATCCATTTCTTTTGCATTGCTCAGTTTTGCTTGTGAAAGCCAGAAACTTCTAAGATTCTAGTTCTTCTTGCCTCTTACTAGGCCAGTAAGGCTTGGGAATGAAAAGCACATTAAAAAACTTGCTTCAGAAAAGCTGGATGCTGGGGAAGGTTAACACTCCCTTTTAAATCTGATTTAATACAATTCTTGGTTTCTCTACTTGTTGTAAATAATATCCTTATAGAAGTTGTTTATCATGGCAAGGAAACAGTTTCACTAACACAGTGTAAAAGTTAATTGCTGTTGCTGTTTCAGCCACATTAATCACACAAAAAAATCTTACATGGAATGCATTGTTAATAACAGTGTCTTTGGCAAATTTAAAGAAATCTCCCCATAAAAATGACCTATGTTAATTCTCTGGAAATCATGAGACATGTTCCAGTTCTTCTGGGGTTTTTCAAGAAAGAAAATAAGGATTTCATCTATGTGATGATAAATATTTGCCATTTTGCAATTACCGGCATATGTGGATGGCAAATGCATAATAGTTCAAAGTCTTTTGAATATATTTTTGTTACTAATGTATCTTTCTTCTTCCATAATGAGTATAATTTTTTTTAATCTGAGAATTATTAGCTATTCAGTTGTGATCCAGCTGTATAATTTATGTTTAATTCTTTGGAGGGAAGAGAACCTAAAGAGGTTTTTTTGTAGAGGACAATAATTTAGAAGAATAAATATATCCGTATTTTGCTTTTCTTTTCTAAAATGAGGATTACAAAAACATTGTCACACATTTATATCTAATGGTTGACGTACACAGTTTAAACCAGCAATTTTTGTTCATAATTCCTATTCTTCTTAAACTAATTTCATTTTGCTGCTAAGTTCCTCCAAATACCTTTCTAAATATCTGACCAAATTATCTATTTCTGTAATTTTTTGGTGCTTTAGCTTTCCATGGTATTTCATTTTTAATTTCAGTCACTATTCAGAGCTCCCACATGCCATTACAAAGGTGTGATTTCAGTTGGATGATTGGCTTAAAATACTTAATGGCTTTATTTAAATAAATCTTTTTCTGATTTTATTCTTATTTCACATTTATCACTTGCCTAAGCTGACACAATTGGGTTCATAAGGTGTTAAGTGTGTTACTGAGATGGACATGTTGGCATTCTACGTCACAATCATTTTATCCCTAATCATTTTAAAAAAAAAGTTAGAAGTCTTATTGAACTCAGGTTATTTGCATACAGAATTATTCATATTCTTAAATTCATATACTGATAAAGTCTCTGTATGGAGCACATGCTGTGAAAAAATTTACCTATTTACAGGTGCTGATGGCCATACCACTCTAAATAGGGTGTGAGAGAAAACTGTGATCAGAATTTGGCAGACTTCCACTGTATCTGAAAACACCATACAGTTTGTAATGTCAATATACTGCAAAGGAACATTATGTGTTAAAATCCTTTTGGTTTATTTCTAAAAGGCTCATCCAAAGTATGCTATACTCAGACTCAGCATTTCTGATCTACTGATGTCTTGCTTCCACCATCTGCTTTTGCAGAACTATTTTTACCTTAACAAGTATCAGTGGCTGCCACTGAGTGGCCCTTTGATGTGCAGTCAATCACAGACAAGAATAAAATTGCATAATAGACTATAATTTCCTGTCTGATCATAAGCTCTGCTTTTTGTGCTGGGCGATTTCCTTCAAACTAATTGACAAATGTGCTGGCACAGGGAGTGATGGGCTGCAGCTGCCTGCGGTTTGTCAGAAAGACAGAAGGAAAGGAAATCTTGAGGAGTGCTGGGGTGTTCATGACACTGAGGTGGATCTTCTTCTGGGAATATTAATAGTTAGAATGAAGAACTTGTATTTTTTTCAGCAAAAAAGACTGTCCATTCTTTCAGGCTTTAAAATAGGTTTTGAGTTAGAGAAAATCACATGGAAAACTAAGTTGCTCTTCTAGCATCATTCCTCCTAACAACAGGGACAATGGAAACTGTTGGACACAGTTGGGCACACAGCCCAAAATAATAACCTAATACTGGTCTACCACATTTTCTTCAGAGAGCTGAAATAATTGGTCAGCGTGATCAGCCTTTAAAACCAAAGTTAAGAAAAACTCTTCTCTTTCAAATTGTGTTGCACCTCACGTGCCTCACAGAAATGATGGTGCATTTTTGTTCCACCCAAGTTATAAGGTGTGCCAGCCAGGATTTTTGCAAGAGAATTTGTAGAACTGTGCTATGCAGATACATTTTGGTGGCAGTGTCCCATTCCCAAAGGCTGGATGTTAGGTGCAGTCTATACTAGCTGCCTCTCACAAACCTTCATCTTTTCTAATGTAAAATAGCCCATGTATAGAGAATTACATGTAATCAAACATAGATTTATTTTTCTCCTTGTTCAGAAATTGTAGCTTCATGCGTTGCTCAGAATTCTTTGAATTTGCATTCTGAGCTCCTGGGAAAATTTTTTGGGGGAAATGTATTAATTTTGATCTAATGAAATGAATATTTTAACTTAAAAACTGTTTTAAAACAGCTTTCACTTCAGCAAGAAAGAACAGATTCATCCTGTCATCAGCAATTGAGCTGTTATTTCACATTTTAATTTATGTGTATCTTGCTTTTGACATAGCAAATCTTTTGAATAATTTTCTCTATCTGGCATTCTCAAAATGATAGATGCCCAGAAAATCTTTGGCTTCAGTACATGTGGCAGTGGAAACTGCTCTTCCACGGGAATTATGACCTAACTAGATAAACAGTTTTCATATTCTGATATTTAAGACAATTTGATCTATCATGGCAATAAGCTAAAACTTCAGATTATGAGGCCTCCATTTTTTAAACTTTTGGAATTACTTTATATCACTATCTTAGTCTTTAATTTTAAAAAAGCAAACTATAGTTTCTTAGCTTTCTAGTGAAATATACCCCAAAATGATAAACCTGCAAGCTTTGAAATATCTAAGTTTGTATCATCTATGGACCTAGATGTAACAGAGAAAGAAATCATTATTTTATCTTCCTCAAAGTTGCTGATGTGTTGGACAGTAATGGTAAATTCAGCAAAACAGATTGGCAAAGAATTGGTAAAATGGCAAGAAACTAATTCAGTACATTTGTGGCACAGCATAGCTCCACATGGTCTTCAGTATTTGCTGTACTTATCTATAATTTATACATGCTTTCAGTCTGCTTAGAGTTGGTTTGAAAAAACCCAAACAACAAAACAGAAGCAAAATTCTTTGTATGTGAAATGTTTCACAATTTTCATCCCATCATGTTCAATTCGTATGCTGTATACACCACCATTTTTCAGTCTCCTGAGAGACCTCCTACTGTATTTTGGCATTTTATTTTCTGGAGTTTTTAACTTTTCATTTTTGTGATAGTATTTGAGTCATGTGCCCAGTAAGAATTTTTGTGAATTGGAGCCCATACTCCTAGCAAGCTCATGTCTACGTCTGCTCAGTGAATGGGATTTGACTCTGTACTGAAATAATAGCATCTGAGTTGAGGGGTTTAAACATATATATATATATATATATATAAGCAATACATTTAATATATTTAAGGGAAGATTTTAAATGACTGCATTATGTAAATTTTAAACAGGCCCAATAAATTTCTCTGTGTGTCTGTGTTCAGAAAATATAGTGAATTTGTAGGATTCTTGTGTGACACGGAGATATTTGAAATTGTGTTTCTCTTTTCCTGCTAACTAGCAGTTTTATAGTAGGAATGTCAGGCTATTTTGGGCAGTAAGTTTGGGCCATATGTTTTTTCATCGCAAAAGTGGCTGCTGGGTATTTTGTTGTGTCAAGGACTTAGAGGTGCTTGTTATTGGCTGTGAGATAGATAGGAAAAGTAGATGTTAAAAAAAAAATCAAGCAAGGGTGGGAAGAGCTTTGAAAAACTCATGAGGGAGAAAATTATCTTCTATATATGGTAAATCTTCAAGCTTAGCTACGAGAACTTCTATTTTTTACCAGTTCAGAAGAAAAGCTGGCTATGCATTCCTACAACAAAGTTCTAAATTTCTTTGGCAACCCATCATTTTGCAGTTTTTTGATTTAAGTGGTTAAATTTTACAGCCAGCTAAGATAGTTTTACTAAAGCTAGTGTAATTACTTAGAATCTTTAACTCATCTTTACATTGCATCCTTAACAGATGTAATTTTGCTTTAAGAATTTAAGTTGAACCCGTCGGGGCAGACTCCAAGGTGCTGCAGAAATGGTGTGGCTGAGGCAGGGACTGTGACCCCAGGGGCCCTGGGCAGATTGTGGAGCCCCTGGGGAAGCCGGGCAGGGACAGTCAGGGCTGGTGGTGCCCCCAGTGCCCTCCCTGGTAGTGTCTCTTCAGGCTGCTCTGCCACTGCCGTAGTTTTACTGGTGAGAAAAGAGGTCTTGGGGGAGGAAAAATGCCCATGGTTTGAAAGGAGTAGGGTGAGGTTAGCATTTAAAGGTGAAGGGCAGGAATTGGACTGGCCCAGAACATCAACACTTACTTTTCTGCTAGTCAAGAACTATTTATCAGTAAAATTGGTAAAATGGAAAGATACTTAAGAAAAAAGGAGGCTTCAGCATGTAGCCTTAAAATTAAATTCTCAATGAAAAAATCCAATTTAATTTGCCTATTGTGTGTTTTAAAACAAATCAGGACATGATTGTCATGATACTGGGATCCCCTCTAATGGGATGAGTAAAAGCAAAGAAATGTGAACAATCAAAAGCTGACATTAGATCTGCAAAATATTTCTGTTCTCCAGAGCAGCCAGCCTCATCCTCTCCCTTCAAGCAATGCACTCAGCTGTACAACATGCAGCCATGTAGTGCTCATACAGCCCACTGTCCTGGGCTTGACAGGGCTGTGACAGTGTTTATTCCCTGGGGTTTTGGCTTGGTGTTACTTGTCACAGTTCTTGTAAAAATGAAACAAATGGAAACCAAAGGTTTCCATGTCCATAGGTGGTTATGTAGATATGTTTTCTCTGGGACTTTTGGGGGTTTTTTGTGTGTGGAACTAATCTGTTTATACATAGCCATGTGGATTTTATACCTTTTTATACTTGTTTTGTTTTATACTGAGCGTCTAACAAACTTCACAAGGTGAGAAAGCTCCTTCCTTAGTCAAGTGTGATAGCTTCCATATTTATCATACATTTGTTTGACTAGAACTTCAGCTGTCCAGAAATGCTTCTCGTATTTTGATGAATGTAGATGCCACAAGAAAACTATATTAAATTTCACATGGAACTGCAAATGAGTGTAACTGTTAAAATGGTGGAATCTCCCTACTGAAGTCTTCACCTTGACAGTTCCCTTTGCAGCCTTAAACCTGTTGCAGTATGTCCTACTTCAGATTTTCTGACCCTCTTATGAATTTCATTGAACTCATGCAGTCTTCGCAAAAATACTGGCCCATTCTTTCACAGGACAGGGGTAATTTAAGACCTGCAAGAGTACACATTTTATTTTTAAGTGTAATACTTCCTATTAATACAGAAAGCTGTAGCATATGGCTTGAAATATGTGGAATTGAAAGACTCTTATCCATATCCAAGCACGTTAAAGAACAGTATGCATCTATTTAAAATGAAACGTGAATTTAGGTTGATTCTGTGGAAGTTCATGGGAGCTTGGTGCTGACATAAGCAGCCAGTAAATCAGGGCGAAAATAGCTAGAAAAATAGCATTTTTTAAGAGACTTATAAAGGAAATGCCAACATAATTGTAGTGTTGAGTTAGCTAGCTATGCATTCCTCCAACTTAAAGAGAATAGTAAAGCTGAGTGAATTAATCACAGGAAATAATTTACTGGACAAATTTAGCATGTGTCTTGGATTAAAAGGCATACTTCCTAGAACAAAATTAGGTTACTGAGAGAACTGCTGAGTTTAAAAATTGCCTCACTGCAATACAAGAAAGCAACTGCATGCACATACATAGCTCTGGAGGGAAAAAAGAGACTTGTGCTGAGCTCTTGTCTTTTTTATTTCCCTCTATTCTTGGTTTGTATTGCTTGGTAGCATGAAGAGTCAGGAGGAAACTGTTAACCTGCCTACTTGTTGCTCAGTCTTACATTATATTGGAGTATGTGTATGGAAATACAAGCCCAGGACATCTACAGAAGAGCACTTTTCTTCAGAAGAGACTGTTAAACCCCTGTAAAAAAAAGAACTGGAAATGTATTGTCTCCAGCAGCGACCATAAGCAGAGACCCTTCTGAAGAAAGACCATAGGGCAGGCATAG
The DNA here is from genome assembly GCA_013397055.1 of Pachycephala philippinensis. NCBI lineage: Eukaryota > Metazoa > Chordata > Aves > Passeriformes > Pachycephala > Pachycephala philippinensis. Next base: position 292,569 of record VWZT01008397.1, on the reverse strand, counting down.
ATGATATTTCTCCCTGATGTCTTTCCAACTCAAATGACAGGAGCTTTAAAATGTATTTTCCTAAAAATGAGGGGGGGAAAAAAATTGTGTGATGGTATCTGTTACTTTTTACTTTCCTTGCAGTCATAAGTTCCTCTTTGGCTCAGCATATGACTGAAAGGCGTTGCTTTTCTGAGCTCAAAACCTACATATAAACTATTTATTACATACTTGTGTATGTTATTCTTTTGTTTCCAGCATAGAGGTTACTGAGCTGCCTGAAACTGCCCATTTCTTTTCTCCCCTTGAGCCAAATTTATACATTGTGCATCTACCACTTCTCTGGCAGAGTTTTCCAGAAGGTCTGCTGCTACTGATGTGGGCAAACAGCATTTTTTCCTCTTTTGAACATGCCTCATATAAATTTAATATGATGCCCCCTAAATCTTGTGATGGAGGTGAATGTCCTGTCCCTACTCACCCTTTCTGTGCTGCTCATGACTTTGTAGAAAACTGTCACTGAGTACGTATTTAGTATTTATGAATAATACTGTCTTGCTTTTCCCTAAACAGTAGTTTGAATAAAAGCCAGTTGTTATTTTTATTTAAAAAGTAAATAAAACCACCAGAAATCTCAATCTTAAAATTTTAGTTAATGATCAAGGAACATTTTTTTATGATATTCATTTGGTGTTACCCAGCACTAAAGATGTTTTTCTGAAAGTTTATTCCTTTCTAAGGGGAGAGATAACTTCACCAAGGATGAGGTTTTATAGACATTGTTTATGTTAGATTACTAAATCGCTCTCTATGTGTGACTACATCATAAAATCATTCGTTAGGTGAAGGTAATTTACAAATGATCGGAAGCAACCAAATTACTCCAGCTTAATGAGTTGCCACTTATTGCCTGTGTAGGCTCTTTTTCTGCTGCGGCTGTGAAGTTGGCTTACATTAATGTGCATTAATTTTATTTCACAAATGCAGTGATCGAGGAGACCTAATCCTTCCAGTTATCATGGCTCAGCAGTGAGTGGTAACTCATTAAGTCAGGGTTAACTTCATTGCATATACCTGTCACTTTGGACCTGGTGCAGAATACACACCAGGGCTTTTTTCCAGGAAAATGTCATACCAGTGCATCAATATCTGCAATGGCAACCCACTCATCTTGAGGTAGTGTTCAAGCTGTTGATTTTTAGCCATACAGACTGAAATGTGTGAAATCATTTATTTCTGAGACACTATCTCCCTCCTTGTGTAGACAGCAGAGGTTCTGTAGTTGGAGTTCCTTCTCTGAAGAAGGGAATTGTTGGCAGAATGTTCAGTGCAAGAGCATCAAGACTCGGGATCCTGCTGTCTCAACTTGGCTCCAAATTGTCGGAATTTGGCAACTTTTTGATGAAAAGACATCTGTTTGAAAGTTTTCTTGGAGAGTGCTAAGGATATTTTTGCTAATTGATGAAAGGGATTCATGAATTGCTGTGGGACTGCTTATTCCAATGATGATGAAATTTTATTTTATCACATATCTGTGTCAAGGAAAAAATCAGGCAAGCCAGTTGGCCAGAGCTTTGTGACAATGACAGGCTCCAAAGTGGGACTTGGTGTAGTGGAAGTAGTGTAGTAGAAATTAAAGTGGAGCTGACTGAACTACTCTGCTCTCCAGTGCTCTTGGGAGCTAAAGGGATTGGGAAGGTCTCCTATTCCAGTGCGGAACCTAAATGCACAGATATGTGAAGAAAAGGACCATATCAGTTCCAGGCTGCTTAAGTTGCTGTGGAAAAAAAAATTCAAAGAACTTTGAACAAAGTTGTTTAACTGTTTGATTGGACTTTCATTAAGTCTGACTGGTTGTGTAATACAAGCCTGACACAACTCTGAGTTATTCTTTCCAGTCCTGACCTCAGCTTGCAGAGTCTCTTCCACTCATATTTTTCCCTTTTTTGTTTCTCTTTAGTCTTTTGCTTTACTTCTTTCCCTTTTCCCAGTTCACCTAGCACCAGGAAATAACAATAAAAAGTTGTGGAATAAGATTCAGTGCCATCCCATTATCTTGTGCTCTGCTGCTAGTTTCTCACACTGCATATATCCTCCAGTTGCGTTTCTACAATTTAGGTTGTAGGAATTCCAGGCAGCAACTGATCTTCACTGGGGTTTATAAAGTGTCTTCAAACATATCTAATGCTAATTGAGTCTGAAGATTAAAATACCAGAACAATATCTTGTATGATTGAAGATGCAAAAGCCCCAGGGATATTAAAAAATATGTTTTATATGTTTTTATTTTATTCACTGAAATAAAAAAGATATTTGGAACAGCTGCCTTCATCCTGTGCCTTGAGAGGTGATGCACAGTTGTGTGGTAATAGAGGGACTTCCAGAACATTTCTACAGTACTTTATCAGGAGGCAAGGATTTTATGTTGTCTCGAATTCTACCTTTTCTTGCTTTACTTATCCTTTCTCTGCATTTTCCTGTTTTTAATCTATTCTAAGCTGGTTAGCTGTCCTGGATAAATTATTAATCACAGTTTATGAGAAAAAATTAATACTGAAAAGGAAGGGATAATACTTTCAAGTGTGAAATAATATAGATGTAGGTTTTTGAGCTAAGAAGAGTTGTGTTCTCAAGTCATGTGCTGAGGCAAAGAGAATCTGATCACCACAGACAGATATTGTCACAAGATTTTTTTTTCCCCCAGTCTTAGGAAAATAACATTTCAAAGGTCTTCTTGCCTGACCTCAGTAGGGAAAGGGCTTTTAAAAATAAAAAAAAGTTTCCCATACTTTACACTGTCTTTAGGTTAAAATTTTGTAACATTCTTTTTTTTTTTTCTTTTTTTTTTTTGTCTGCAGGAAGAATGGGGAATTAGATCTTATTGATTAAGATCTTAAATTTTAAATATGTGATTTCTTTTGCCACAAATAATGTGTTTTATATTATAGCTTTTGCTTGGTGTGCAGGAAAGCAGGATTGTGCCATTCATTACTTTAGGAAGAAAAATAATTGGCTATTTTATGTCAAAACTAAAAAGGAAATTTGTGTTGTGCATGCAGCAATGTAAAGACGTCTACAACTTCCTTTCATTCTTGCCACAGTTCTGTTGCTTTGGTTCTCTGTGTCAAGACAATGCCTTCACAGTTTGTTCACAGGCAAGGCCTAAGCTTCTCCAATATTTTACATTTATCTTCTCCATTAGGAACTGGAAAACCTTTTTGATTAATAACAATGGGGATTAAAGCTTTGGAACTTTTGATATGATTTGCCAAAGAAGACAGGCTGCTGAATCCCAGGGCTCAGGAATGTGGCCTGTTGAGATTCTGCAGAGGTGGCTGCCCCCAGGGTTTCTCCCAGCCTTCACTGAAATTCTGCAACTCCCCTACACACCTGCCCCATGTATTTGTGTCTGAGTAACTCGATTTATTTCTTTTGGATTTCTGCCAGCAGTTTAGGCCTCAGGTAAATTCTCTAGTCTTCAGTTAAGTCAATATTTATTTAAATTCCAGTAGACAAACTTTAAATTTTAAATCTTTAGATTCTCTTCCTTTAGAAGAGGTCTGGAGGGTCTGCACAACGTCACCTGTGATCTCTTGAATAACATGTGTTAACAATATCAACTTGTTATTGATTATTTAGTTATTGAGGTGAAATGTCAAAAAGAAAATAAGTTTATTTTTCGTAAAAAGACAGTTTGAAATATTATATTGATGAAATTCTGGTTTTATTCTACAGACTGAAGGCTTGTATTCAATCTTTCTATGCTCTGTGCAAGTAAGCAAAGGTCTCTTCTGTTCTTTTACATTAAAAAGAGCTGTTGGGTAGCAGACTATATAATAGAATAAAAGTGCTTAAGGGCAAAATATTTGTGGCTTAGAATTTTCCAGGAAGAAAATTTGGCATTTTAGCATTTATTTCTGAGTTAGCTCATCAGGCTTCTGTGCTGTAAAGTGCAAAATGATGCACTCACACCATCATTTCCCATGTTTGCTTGTGGTAAGAATTGGGAGACTAAATTTCTGATACCTCATACATGTTGGGAGGAAGAGAATATACCTGTTCTAAGTGAATAAAAATAAATTTATTTGAGAGAAGGGCTTGGGATTCTTGATGTTGAACTTGACTTACATTTCCAGTGAGTGTGTTGGGTTTATACCACCTTTAAAAATAAATACCGTTGTACAATTAATTCAAATGGTGCTTTCTTATACTTCTTTGATCAAGCACTTTCCTTTTACCACCACATTTGATTTGCAGTCACTGCATCTGCTGATTTTTTTTTTTTTTTTTCATTTCCAAAACCAATAGCATTGGCTTTTGCAAGACTACAGAGAAAGAGGGTTATATATTAGTTAGGAAGAGCTCTTTGGAGATACACGTGTATGCCTTTTATGTGTGTGTGTGTGAGCATATCTATGTAAATATCCTAAAATACACATATTGACATATATAGTCATAGTATATCGTATTAAAAAAGTATAATCCCCATTGATTTAACTATATATTTTGCTATTGGCAGGAATACTGTTATTTACAGTTGAGCATTGTGTGTTCCTGGAAAAATGGGAAATGTTCAATTGCCATTGGCTGTAACTACTCTTTGTCATATACATACTCCTTTGGTCTCCAATCCATAGTCAAAATAAAATTCAAATTCCACTGATTCTTCTGAACAGTCTGAATATACAGATTGCACAGTGTCGTTATTTCCAGAACACTCTTTAATAGAACTCAAACCCCATAACGAGATGTACTGCAGGAAGCTGCATAACACACTGCAGGGCATCTGCCTAACACTGCATTGTGCAATCTTACCCTGCATTTTAGTACATTAAGAGGGTACTTTCAAGTACAAAACTTAAAATTTAGCATTTAATTTTATTGGAATATGGCCTTTTCCTTTAAAGATCAGCCAGATCTGAACTGAAGATGTGAAATTGTAAATACTTACAACATTGGTGGCTGAGAAAAACAATGGTACCAACCTCAGCCCTATTCAAATGTTCTTAAAGGATCTGACACCTTTGGAGTTGTCAAGTAGACTGTACATTGGAAAAATCATAAAACTCCTATTTTTAGTTTTAAAAATAGTTATTTCTTTAAACTCTATAAGTACTTTTGAGCTTACGCTTCTGTCAGTCAACAAAAATACAAAGGAATAACATCTTCAGCTAAAACACTGTAGTGGGAATGGGAAATAAATCATTAAAAAGACTGGTTGTTGCAATCAATACCCAAGCAGTTTAGGTGACAGGTATAATTGATATAAATGATCTCTTGTTTTATATTGCATTTTGCTAATTCCTTTACTTCCTGCCTGTGAAGGTATTGGTCGAAGCAGTCCACTGGGAACATGTCTACTGTACATGCGATCTCCGTGACTGATATGGATGTAATGAGGTTTTTTCCTGTTTCATAGGTCTTGCAGTCATTCCCCTGACTGAGGGCTCAACGAGCACATTCAGGCTCCTTATGAAAAACAGGTCTGCCAGCTGAATGGCAGGAAGCTTATGAGTTTGTTTGCCAGGCTTCTCTGGGTGTATAAACCAGTTGCTGCAGCTCTAAAAATGATATGACTGGTGCAGTAGTGATTTTCTGCACTGAAGGTGGATGCTGACAGGAGTTATGTACTGCAGATATTTTAGTGAACTGTGCTGTAATACAACACTTCCAGATACAGAATTCTGTGGTTCTGATTTCTTCTAGTGTGTGATTTCCTCTCCATCATTATCTTCTGTAGAATTATATTTGTGAGAAACCAGTCTAGATGACTGTGCTTTACCTTGTAACAAGGAATTGTTTTCCCTTGTTTAATTTAATATATTTTGGCTCTAGAGCATACCTCAGTTTCCTGTATTTATTTGTTATATGTGTTGGGGAAATGCACGAGGGGCACAGAAAGTGCATATGCGCTGTGCCTCTGAAGGTTAGGACTGAACTGAAAATCTATTGTGCCAGGTAGCAACTACTTGGACAGCTGCCTAGCTGGGTTTCTTTTGATTCTAAATGCTTTGTGTCATTTCTAACACTGCCAAGGAGAAACACATGGGTTTTATTTATTAATCACTCGCTATTCCGTGAGGGGGTTAAAAATACTACACTGGAGTATTAATAGCTTTTCTCTGAAAATAGTACATGCTTCCTGTAATTGAAGAGTAAGCCTCTTGCTGTCATTCTAGTATAAACATGTCATGAGAAATGCTCGCTTAAAAAGATCTTTTGCTCTTGTTCAGTGTTTGTCAGGTTCAACTCCAGCCATGGCTTCCCGGTGGAGGTTGGTTCGGATGCCAGCATCCTCCAGCTGAAGGAGGCAGTTGCCCAGCGACAGGGAGTTCCAGCTGACCAGCTGCGGGTGATTTTTGCAGGGAGGGAGCTCAGCAATGACTTGACACTGCAGGTAAGAATCCCTGGGTAGCTTCTCCCCTGGACGGCTGCCAGCTACACTGCCTCTGCCTCTAATGCTGCCAATCTGATGTTCATGCCTGAGATCTAATAAAATAAATAGTGCCTGGGGATTCCTTGAACTTTACTCCACACTGCTTCATTAATTCTGACCTTCTTAATTATGCATTAAAACAGCAAGCAGGAAGGGTAGGGAAAGAGAGAGAATACAAGAGAGAGAGCACGAGAGAGAGCTGTGCCTAGTGAATAAATGTTTACTGACTACAGAAGCAAGCCATGCACAATTTCTGTATCTGTTCAATTTCTATCTTACTTATTCCATTTGAATCTTAATGAAGAAGGATGTGAATAAATTGCTCTAAATCAGGCTGCACAGTCATCACATTTTATAGAATTTGTAACCCAATTGTGACCCCTGGAGGATAGCTACATGGCTGCCGCTGCGCTGTGTGCTGCTGTGCCTGGACAGGTGTGTGATGCTGGAGGGGTGGTTCCAGATCAGAAAGCCCACAGAAGTGTTCTCCAAACCACTGAACTCATAAATGTGTGAAGCTAAAAGAGGAGCAGGGAGCACAGAAGAGCAGCTATAAGCAGGTATCTGAATTTCAGCTCCTGAAGGTTAGCGAACTGTTCTCTTCAATAAATGCAGAGGGCTGTTCATCTGTAGTGAGCAGCAGGAAGCATTGAAAGATAGGTTCAAGTTGCTCTTTGCTGCTGCTACCAGTGCAGCTGCAGTTGCTTTATAAATAGTTTTGTTTATCCAGTGTGTACATTTGGCAGCTCACTCAAATAGCCAGGGTTTAGCGTAAGATCACGCATTTAAGACTATTGGGAAACTTGAGGAAACCTACTGGCCTTTCAGCAGAGTGCAAATACTGATTTAATGAAATTGCTGTCCTTCTACAGTGGTATCAAAGAGCTGCAGATACAACCTGTAGTAGTGCAGGTGATTGCATAAAAGATCCCTCACAGGCAGAACTATTCAGATTAATTTGTACTCATATTTCAGACATATTGTTGTACTCAGAATGGCTGCTAAGCCTGAGTACAGAAAGTCACTACTGTATTGATGACCTATCACTGTTTCTCCTTGGGTACAGTATTTGTTGCTTTGCAAAGGGCTTTAGGGAGCTGCAGCACACAAAGGAAGGTGTAGAAATGTGAATTGCTGTCAGTCTCCAGTGCATCAGCTGTGAATAGTGTTGATGTATACCTGCAGTGTGCTCCACATACATGTGAAAACATATATATGAAAGTGTGAGAATAAAAAAAAAATCATGTGAATTGTAGAAGTTGTCAGTTGCCAGTTGCTGGATTGGGGTGTCTGTGTTGTTCTGTCAGAAGCTTCTGAACCACTTCGCTTTTCCTGGCAAGCTGCAGGTGTTGGTATTACTGCCATTTTGTGTCGGCATGAAACACAGATTTTCAGCCCAGTTTGACATTTGCAACCAAGTTTGTTGTTGGCTACAATGTACAGACTGTTGCCAGGGCAAATTAAAATTTGCGTTCCGGACATACAGACCTCCTGATGACGTAATTTCTTTGGAATGTCATAATTGTCATGACTAGTCAAGACTTCCTATTGTTTAGTAAACTGGATCTATATTAATTGCTTTGACTCTTGGTTTCTAAATCAGATGGGAAGTTCAAAAGCTGTTTCAGATGGTACAATTCATACTTCTGTGTTTAAGTGTCTTAAAAATTGCAATGATTAATATCATCAGCATGTATCAACTACACTTTTTTTCTTGATATTTGATTGAATGCATTCTACTTTGTTTCTGCATTTCCTTTTTTTTCTGTCTTTTAATTGTGTATGTATATTTATTTATTGTGGAAATTTGTCGACACAGGAAAAAGAGTTGAGTATTTCAGGTGTTTGGGTCCCTGTGGTAAGCTGTCTTTTGCATAAGAAGCTAATAAAAACTTGGGTGCTAGTGAAATACTAACTGCTGGCATTCATGTTGCATCTGTAATTTCAGAATTAACATCCCATATGAGCAAATTAACTAACTCTTGTTTCCTAGATCTATGGATTTGGATGCAAAATAAGAAATATTCTACTCTAAGCTGATGCTTTAAAGTTATTTCATTTTATAATAGCATAGAATTTCTGGTAAACCATTTTTTCCTTCCGTTTTTCGTAAATTACTTTTGAACTTATTTGCCCAAGGTACTGTGGAAGAATCTAGAGGTCAGGAAAAAGAACTGATGGTATTACAGATAATGAGATTATAGAGGACATGAGAAAAGCTGCAGTAATTGCAGGAGTATGAGGCAGGGATGTAGGAAATACTCCAGGACAGCAAACTTTATTGGTTTCACAGCTCACAGAACAACCAGATTTGGCTTGACAGCTACCTTAGAATCTCAGGCAGCCGACACAAAACATGACTGAAAATGTGAAAGCTGTGTTTGTTTTCGTGTTTGGAGAGAAGGAAAAATCTTTCCTGGTAGCTGAGACTTGTAAAAAATAAATGAAGCTGGAATGGGCAGACGTTAAAGAGAAATTATTATAAGAAAGAAAGTGCCAAGTTGAGATCTTAAATAAGTAATTTGATATCAACAACAACAGCAAAAAAATTGTAGGAGGGATAGGAGTGAAATATGTGTGGAGACATTTAATTTGGTACGGCAGATAAGTGTTTTGTCCTTGAAAAAAGAAAGGAAGATTAGACCTAGATTCCACTGTGCACAGGGGAGATCAGTATCTAAGCTAGTGACTAAGGGACAAGTAGTGAAATTAGAGCCATGGTAAGCCAAGATTGGTAATGACTGGATGAAGAATGAGACCTGCAAATTTGAATCTCATAAGAAGGATTTAGAGCAATAAGCTGATTCCTAAAAGCCTAGCAAATGGTGTCACTTTAAGAGTGCTAAACTTTCTGAAGAATGATGAAGAGCTCCCTGCTGATTACAGTTCACTTTGGAATGAGTAGAAGTAATTAATTAATATAGACCCAAAAATAGGAATTCTTTGAGAAGGTTGTCATAAGTATGGAAGAATAGTGGAAAGATCTTCTTGTAACAATCCAAAGATGGAAAGAACAGAGCCATAAAAGAGTCACCAACAGAATAAACAGGAGGTAGCTGCATATCAGGGACCTTGAAGTGTTCTAACAGGAGGCGGTTGCTTACAGTATTGTCATTGCCTCTGAGTATGGCAAAATTAGTTAACAAAGCTTCTGGTAGTAAAGTATGTAATATGTATTGGTAAACAATTTTGCTCAGTGCAAGCAATTTGAAATTTACTACTGGTAATAGCAGTAGTATTATATTAGTACAGACTTCCTCTTTGTTGGAGAACTCAGAGTCCCCTTGTGTGAAAGAGCTCATTGCAAACAGTTTGCAGGAGAGATTCCCTGCCTTGCAGAACTTACAGTGTAAATGAATAAAGCAGACAAATGATGTGATGGGAATCAGTAGCTTAGCTTGTCCACAGTCAGTAGCAAAACAGGAATAGAATTAAGTCTTGTTCCCCAATTCTGTACCAGTTCTTTTTGACAGTGTTTCCTATATGAGGTAAAGCTAGAAAATACTGTCCTTTGAAACAGAAAAAGACTAAGCATGTGGTAAGTAGCAGGATTTGTTAGCTTTGTGCTAACAGCAGTGCTCCCCTGAGATAGCTTCTGAGTCAGTGTTAGCTTGCATTTGACTGCAGCATAGGCTTGACGCTTGGAGCATAGGTTTCATGTGAGCTTGGCTTTGACTGCATCCATCCATATAGGTGCTTGCCTAAAATAATTTATACATATATTCAAGAAACATAGAAGCACGACTAGCAGTTATTGTTAAACACTGGTTTGTGAGCTCATAAACATAACTGAAAGTGAGTAAAAAGGAACAGCACAATTGTAGCAGCAACATAGATGATCATCTATGCAGAGGAGGGAAGAGAGAATGGTGGGGGAGAAATGGTGCTGTTTTTTAGCAGGAACAGGTACTTGAACAATGGAATATTGCATTTCATCAAAGAAGGGCCTTGTGTACATAAATGTATAGCAACCTTCTTGCTCTCTAAGCACAGCCCAGTACAACAGAGCTTCCAGCAGTTCTTACATTACCCTGTTTCCTTTTACTGAGAGTTCAAAGAAGAAGCCAGGTGACACAGTGCAAAAGCTGTCCCTAACCAGCAAAAAAACCCCCATGTTTAATCATAAAGTACTGAATGCTAAGATTAGATTGGGTCTTTTGACACAGTTACTGCCTTGTGCTGCAATCTACAGTTTTATATATAGGATACCAAATCACTCACAGAAAGAACTTTGATATTCAGCAGTTTTGTGGGTTACAGAATACTGTTGAGCCAACATTTGCATGCTTAAATGCTGTTTGTAGAGAATTGCCCATAGACATACTGGCTAAATCAATCATCATATGTGAAATTCAAAGAGAAAAAATCATTTTATGTGTGTGCATGTTTAAGTCAGTATTTATGGTCAATATTTGAAGCTGCAAGGGATGTGTATTGTACTTCTTCAAAACAGGAAAAGCTAGCTGAATTATACTTAGGTATATTATAGTAACAAGGAAATCTAGAGATGCTACATCTATGTTGCCAGGTAATGTGGACTTGGCTAAATGAGAGGATGGCAGGACTGCTCACCCTTGGTTCTTTGGACGGCTGCAGACTCACTGTGACAACACAGATGTGTTGAATAAATTTTCCAAGACTTGTATTGGGCCTTATGGTATTACGTGGTTACAATGCAAATGGAAAGTACCACAGAGCCATATTTACTGTGATATAGCTCGGGTCTACAGATTTTCCGTGTTGTTTAAGAGGATACATTGCTCATTAATTGTCTGGCAGATCAAGAGCTAAATGCATTTATAGATGAGACCTTCAAAATGCATTTATAGACGAGACCCAGAAACGCATTTCCATTCTGCTTCTAAATACACTCGTGTTCTATTATTTTTATGCTAAGTTTCTCCTGGAATTAGAAGACTATGAAAAATATTTAACTATATCTAAATGAGGGGTAAATTATCTTCAAGTAGTTTGATAATTTCAAAAAGTTAATGGGCCATTTCTGATGGGGGCTACAGATTCTAGTATGACCTTGACATTTTCTGGGTCTTTCTTGATGCTTCTGGTATTTCTTAATGTGTTTTTGTTGGCCTGCTGATGATTGAGGACAAACTGTGACAGGGTTTCTTTTGCAAACTTTCTTCAGTGTGCACTCAGTACAAATGCGGTCTTAACTTCTAGATGTATCTAGGTTTTGGTACCTAGATGAATTCTGTGTTGTCTGCTGAGTCTGGTTAATGGTTTCCTGGAATGGGGGTGCTGGTGCCAATGTTCTTATAGGAGTCTTACTGACTCATAATATTTCTGTATGACCTGTGCTGCCCTTTTAGATTAATTTCCATATTTCTAAATATGAGTTTATTTTGTTTTCCCCTTTGCTGACAGTTTCAATAAATTGTGAATCTATTGAATTAATTTTTATTCCATGGATGGTTGTTATTACTTTCTTTATGTGCAAACATGTTCACGCAACATATAAATTTTACTTAAACTTCATTTCTCTTAGGCAGTTAAAAGTTCACTGTCTTGAGGCCATTAAGTGAATTTTGCAAAATCCATTTTTGAGAGAGCAGTTGCTTTGTGTGGGTCTGATAGAGAAACTGCAATAGTGTTTGCATGAAATACAGTATGCTGATAAGAAACTCCTCTGGCAAAACACTCTAGTTCTTTTCAAGGCATATATAATGTTTCAAAATGAAATTATCTTGAAAATTGCCCCAATATTAGACGTGCCTTTTGTTTTCCACCTACATACTTGCATTAGGCAGACGCTTGTTGAATCTTTTCCCCGTGTCATGAGTATAACCCAATTCACATGTTTACAATGCTGTCCATTTTATAATTTGGATCCATCTTTAGGTTGCAGGAGAGAAAATGTGTAAGCAAAAACTTTAAAAAGCTGTAGTTGTTAAAGTGGTGGCAGTGAGTAATAGCTTTTATGAGTCCCTAAATCATGACAGTAAAAGAAAGGTCAGCCTACATCTTTCATTCATCACCTTTCTAAATTGCTTTGGTGAAAAAATGTTTAGCATACAGAACATCATTACCAAAAACTGTAGTTGAATAAGCAGAAGGTCAAGAATAGTAGGGATATTTCCTACCTTCTTCCTTCCTTTTCCTCAAAGGAAAAACATGGTATTCATTGTTATACTAGACTACATTTATAAGGAACTATCGATAGAGACTATGTACTTTATAATTCATAACTGAGATAGAGCAATAATTTGAAAATACTTGTATTGTCTCAAAAAGAAGCAAAAATTAGGATTTAATTAAGATTTTACATAGTGAAATTACTAGATTAAGAAATGAGAAATTGGGACAGAGTATCTGTGAACTCTTTTTTAACATTGAAAATATGTCAGAAAAATAAAATTGTAAAGGAAGAATGGAAGCCATTGGAATTTTTTTTTTAATGACAGGTAGCATACCAAACATACCTCCTCAATAGAAAGGTGGGATGTAGTTCCTTGCCATTATTTCTTTGCTTTTATTTTAATTCTACTTATCTAAACCTAAATCTCACCTAAATACAGCTCTGATTCTCTGAAATGTCATTGGTAATACATTTATATTTGTAATTATCAAGGTCACACAGCTATTTAATAAACCATTCTGGGCTTCCTTATTTTCTTTTTCAAGCTTTTTCACTAACTGTAGTTGAAAATGTGGGAGGGAAACTTAAATGCTTCATATCTGGTTACAGTTTTCATCACAGATGAACCTAGGGGATGCAGAATTGTTCCTGTGAGTCATGGCTTTTATGGGTGATGGGAGAAGAAATGAAAAAACTGAGTTGTACTATGACAGCAAAGGCCCCATGAAAGTAAATAAAATTGGTCATCCTAAAAAAAATAACACCAGTACAGGCTTAAAGAGAAAGAAGACAATTATTTTAGAAGTTATTGAAGCAAAAGTATGTATGTAATTCCTTATGTATCCTTGGAGCTACACTCAATGCATTTACAATTCGTAGAAGCTTTCTTATGAACTCTAAAAGTCTGTTGAAGAAATGAAAGTAAACTGCTTTAAAAAAAATCAGTAATAAGGAATACAGTAGAGCAATGCAATTTTGTCTCCTCATTTAGACTAAATAAAGCAGCAAAAGTACCTGTTCCACAAATGAATAATTTTCTTCATATACAAAGCAGGTTGTTATTTCATTTTTTTCGGGTAAAACATTGGCTCCTTTGATTTAGTGAAAATTATGCCATTGACTTTCCATGAGCCAGCATTCTCCCTCTCATTTCCTCTCCCTCTCATTTTCCCTCTCACTTATTCTCTCCCTCTTCTTCTCTCTCCCTTTTTCTCTCACAAACACACAAAATCCTTATTGTCCTGGGGAAGCTTCTCAGCTAGTGCAAAATGATATACCTTCCATGCATAGAGGTATGAATGTGATTCCCGTTCCTGTGGAGTCCAGTTTTCAGTGCTGTTCCTGAATGAATTGATCAGTGTTTTCCTCACTTGTATTGCTTTTCTTATTATTAGTTTCCCACAGTTCAAGACACTTTTCCTGCTTCCATTTCTGCTTTTCCCAGTCAGTTCCAGGTCTTTGAAATCCTGTTCCCATCCAGCATCTGTTGCCCATTAAACCAGCTTAGGAAACTAATCGTCCTTTCTAATCTTTCCCTTTCCCAGCCTAAGAAATAATGGGGAGAAAATGACAAAACTAAGTTACCTTGCAGATCTACTCTATCTGCCAATGAGTGGAAATTTCCTTCTACCCATGCTTTCTGTCTTTTCTTGGGTGATGTGCTTCTGTATCATAGTTGTTTTCTGATCTCATTGTATGCAACCAAGATATCTATGTGTGATAATGTATAAATTGTCATCACCTTATTTTAGGTGATTTTGAAAACGTGTGTAAATGTTGGCAGATTTTGGTTGATGAGGTTACACTTCTCACAAAGAGACATTAAAAAAACCCCAGTTTCTAGTTTTATGGTAGAATTAACACAAAAAAAGGATACCAGTAATGAAACATCTTTAAACTGCAAAAACATTTCTCATACAGTTTTTCGCTATTAACTATTTGACATAAAACAGTATGATGGAAGCATATAAAAGTTTTATTGTCATATATTTGGTATGCGTAATATACCAGAGCTCTGACTTCATGATTTGTTTCTTATGCAGCTCATCCCAAATTATCCTATAAAATATTTTTACTGTACTACCTTGCCATCTTTAGCAGCAATCTATTCATTTGTATCTTTCATGGTATGCAGCAAATTGTGTGTACAAAACAAATAAATGTATGCAAGTATGTTTAAGGGAAGAAAACAGTAGCTGCTCACCTCTTTAACCAGTATCATATAACCCTTATTCCTGCCTTATTTTCATTAGCCTAGATGGTAACTTTGGGTCTTTGTTTACTATTTATCTTGCACCAGTATGTTTATTACTACAGTTTAAGCACATCTAATTTAAAGTGTCAGAGCTTCAGGAAAGGAAGAAACAATCCAATTTTAAAGCATCTTAATGTTTCCACTGTCAGAGTTTTACAGCAAAAATGTCTCAAAGACCATAAATGGCAATAAATAAGTTAAAGTGACCAGTTGAATGTATATCTTTGGAAACATTGTTCTTTATGAAAGTGTCCCTTCTTCTTTATAAATAGTGAAAACTGCAGTGCCTTTCTTCTGAATGTACTAAGATGTTTCGCTTTATAATACTGGTGTAATTTTTGTTTCTGGTCCCTAAGTAGTAGTGGAAACTTCTGTTAGTTTTCTAAAAATAATTTTATAAATGTTTGTGCTATGACAAATAAAGGAGGTGAGGAAGTGGTGCAAAAATGCAGCACAGTAACAAGGGAAAGAAAGGATGCATGAAGAAACATACGCCATGCTGAGTATCAGAAGCCTAGAAAAATTGTGGGAATTTGGGAGAAAAAGGTTTCAGGTATACCTGAAAGGTTTGGCAAAGAAGGTTATGCTTAATTATGTGGTATTTACTAAATATGGTGGAGATTACATGAACAGCCAAAGAAGAAATTATTATATGGCAGGGCTCATGAAGTATCAGAGGTTGTCCTACCGGGCAGGAAAGCAAGAGATAAGATGAAGGGTGAGATATACAATGAATGACTGCAAAAGCACGGAAACCCAAGGAATTGAATCGCAAAACTATATGAATTGACAGCAGCCACTGGTAAGCCCACATCTAAAACAAAACAAAACAAAACAAAACAAAACCAAACAGTAAATTTTCGATGTGTTAATATCATTTGCAATGTAAGGCTATTTGTGGAGGATATAAAGAAGTGCATTTAAGGTCTGACACCTAAAATAGCGGAGATGAACATGTTATCACTTTTAAAAGAGGTGTGATTACATTACAGAAATCAACCTTACGTGGCAGAACCCCTTAGTGGGTCACAAGAATCAAGTGATTCTTTAAGCCTATCATCAGATAAGATTAACCACTTTTCCCTTGCAAAATCATAATATTTTTTAATAATTAAAAAGACTAGAAATTTATTCAGTACATTTTTGTAGAAATTAAAATAAAAATCCAGACTGAAGAGCAGTAATCCATGCAGGTCTATTGTCTGGGAAAACAATTTGGGAAATACTCCAGCTCATTTACCTGACTTGAGCTATGCAGTGAATGCATTACCTAAAACAGTAAGTTGAAACAAAATATTAAACTTGCTCAGCATACTCAATATTTATTACCATTTTTATTGAAGGCAGATACTGGGAATTGTTATCCTATAATCCATCAAGGCAACTGAAGAATTATGTAGTGCAGAAGTGCGTGCAATTCCAAATACATTATAGGAAACAAGATTTGGGGAGGTTGAACCGCTAGCCGTTGATTTGGTGGGATATATTTTCAACCAGAAATGTTGGGCATATAAGCACTATTCAGCCAAGTAAGCATTTAACCTTATTATGAATTAGAGCTATGAGTTCTGATTTCAAAAGAGTGGAGAATCTGGATGCAGTAGCACATAACAGTGTTAGTACCTACACTACGTGCCTGCAATGATTTGTGCACTTGCTTTTCAGAGGACCATTCTGTAAATGCCATCCTTTATCACTGCAGAGGTAATAAAAGCAGCATCCCCAGAAGTGTTCATTTCCGATGGAATTCATTGCTGATCTCATCTATTTAAGTGAATGCAAATGAAAGCTCTCTCTCCTGTTTCTCTGAAGGATTGATGCGTTTCTGACTTGTGAGCAATGCTCAGTGTCAGTCTCCAGAAACAAATGGAGGAAGATTGACACAGAATGGGTTCATGCCTCAAGTAGCCACAGGATTTAATCTCCTTGCATCTCTGGGTGTATATGTGTCAGTCATAAAGCAATCTTTAAATTACTTATCTCCTGACATAATTCAAATCTCCCAGAAATGTTATTTTCCTATTAAAAAGAAGGATTGACTTTGCAAGGCCCCAGTGGACTATAGAAAATATTGCAAAAATTGCTATCAATAAATAAATGAAATATAGAACTGGAGAGAGAGTTCATTTTGTTCACATTTATGGAATCTTTCATGTGTTCTGTTGTTTCACTGCATTAGAGACATGCTACTTCCATTGTAAGGTAATTTAGTGTGATGTATTGTGTATTTATAGTTAAAACTAAAAATTGAATTTTTCTAGCAGCAGAGAACAGTAACAGCCCTGCAGGATATACACCAGCTCACTGGTTAGGCCACTACCTGCAGTTTTAAAGTTGCACTGTACTGAAGGCTATTAGTCAACACCAGGGTTTCTAGTGCTGCTTACATAAGACAAGTTGCATTAGAGTTAAAAAAAAAAA
>VWZT01008397.1:236841-267943 GCA_013397055.1 Pachycephala philippinensis | reverse complement strand
ATACACACACACACAATATAAGTGATAAACCAACCTTCCTTTATTCTTTTTCTCAGTCCAGAAAAAAGTGTGGCCCTAAACCACTTCACCTTAAAGGTAACCCAGTTCTTTTTGTGTTTGAATTTCACATTTAACTAAGTGGGGTTTTGTTGTCTGTGGTGGATTTCTTTAAGAGAAGAGAGCTTTAAATTATGCAGTCTGCTATTTTCATGGAGTGGTTTTTCATTCAAATGAGCAGCGTCAAAGTATTTCATATTGTAAATTATGTTTTATTATTAATATGACTTGAATAATTTCAGTATCTAAAGGAAAGCAGTTGTGATTTCCACGGAAAGAATGAGCAGGTCAAAAGGACTCTGTACTGTTGGAAAAAAGTATCAATGGAATTTGAGCAGCCTCCAAGGGAACCCATCTCTCGCAGTTTGACGCTGGCTAAGCTCCAGGCACCCACAAAAAACTATTCACTTATTTTCCTCAGCTATGGCTGAGGAGGGGGAATTAAAACAAAAACTTCATGAGTTGAGATAAGGATTAGGAGAAAAACACTTTAAGGCAAAACGGGTTCAAAACCTAAACAGTATAAAGAAAATTTATTATTAACAGAATTAAAAGTAAAAAGGGTAATGGGAACCAAAGCAAACCTTCAGAACACCTTTCTTTCCCAGTCCCTCCCTCTTTCCACCAACCACGCAAGGAAACAAAACATGGGGTTTTGGTCAGTATTTCACTTCTTAAAAATCTTTCTTCAGTATGCTTAAGGAAAAGAGTTTCTTGTGCTGTGCCGTGGGATCCTTCCCACGGGAGACAGTTCTCTGCGCACTTTTCTAGCGTGGTTTTAACTTCCACAAGCAGCGGTCCCACCCGAACCTGCAGCAACGTGAGGACCACAGGCCAAGCAGTCTTCCCACAACTGCCTAGCGTGGGTCTTTTTAGTTCATGCGGTTTAGTCCTTCAAGGATGAGCTGTTCTAGTTTGGAAGTGAAGGCTCTCTTCCTCCATCTCTAAAAGCAAGGGCCCTTTCTCTCTGTTGGAGTTCCTCACTAGATTACAGCTTTTCAGTATTCACACACACCAGTGTGAGCACTCTTCTTCATGGGTGGCGTGTGGATCTCTGCACCACCCCCCCATGCACCTCATGAATTACAGGGAAACAGTTTGTTGTAGTCCTCTCCACAGCTTGCAGGAGAATCTCAGCTCTGGCCCTTGGAACACTTCCTCCCTCTCCTTTTTTTCACTGACCCCAGTGCCGCCATGTTGGCCTTCCTCACGTGTCCTCACTTTTCCTCTGACTTGGAAGAAAATTGGTGTCTGTAAGTTGCAGTTGAGAGGTTGATCTTGTCCAGGCTCCCCATCGGGGAATTGCTTGCCATGTCTCTCACTGCTGGCCACTTGGTCCCTGGCAGCACCCAAGGGCCCTGGCTGCACGGTCCTCGCTGGCACCGCATGGCTGGCCCCAGCCGCATGGTCCTTGCCGGCACCCCATGGGCGCCTCTGGCCTCAGGAGGGCTCTGGCCATGTGGTCCCTGGCAGCCCCGCTGACATGGGCCCTGGTAGCCGCCTCACCACTCCTTGGGAGAAGAAAGAGAGCTTCCTGTGGTTTTTCCTTTCTTGAATGTCATCACAGAGGCGTTACCAACTTGTCTAACTGGGCTAATAACCTGCCCATTGTCAGAGCCTTCAGCGATTGGCTCTGTGCCAGACATAAAAGTTTCGAGCAACTTTTCTCCCACCCCCACCAAAAACCAGGCTGTGTTAAACCAACACACCATTTCTACCAGATAAAAAAATCTCAAAACCATCCTAAATATTTATTATTTTCAGGTCATCTCTGTAGCAGAACAAAAGGAAGTGGGAATTTTTTTTCCACATGAGAAGTATCTGCTCATACAGCTATGAAGTGTGAAATCGTAGAGTAGTTCAGGAGAGAAAAAAAGGTTTGATTATGCAGTATTCTTATTTTCATCAATAAGATATTTTGATATATGTGCTGGCTCGATGAAAGCAGCTCAATTGAGAACTTGTTTTTAGTTATGAAAATAAAATTAGATTGTTTCTTTTTTTACAGTGTTATAAATACATACACCTTGTAAAAAGAAAATCCAGCCATGCTCTCTGACTCCCCCAAAACTGAATTTTATATGTTAAATCCTTGACTCCACTCTGGATGGATTAGTTTTGACACATCCTTATACTGGTAAATGTAAAATACTTATTTTTATTGGACTGTTGCATGAAAAAAATCATCAATTGGAGTAAAATTTTTAGTGATACTGTGAAGTAGACAATGCAATGGACTTAGTAGAACAGAAACAATTAAGTATACATTTGACAACAGTGAAGCTTTAAGATAGCAAGAAATTCCTGCAGTAAGTGTATTCCTGTGTTCACTTGTGAACTGCTAGGATGCTGCAAAGTGGATCTGCAAGAAAATGGAGCTAAATTTTAAGGTTCCATGTGAGGCTGGTCTCACAAGAGCCAAGTACATGTTCAGACCTTTGCAAGAATAATTTCAAGACTTTACAGATCTTTTCAGTCAGCTGAAATTATATGTTAAATGAAATTTTAAGGTTTGGGGGTTTTTTAAGTGCAGATTGCTTTTGCACTGTGGCTTTGACTCTGGTCTCCAAGTTTATGAATTACAGCTTCTTTCTCTTACCTTTCCTTGGACCTCTGGTGCTTCTTACTTTAGCCTTTTTCTGTGAACAGATATTTGATACTGAGTCACATTTTGTGTATAAATGGTTTCTGCATTGTCAAATGTAGAGTCCTAAATCACTTCTACATACATGGAACTCTGAAAGAAAAAATTTTCTGTATTTGATCGTTGTTGGAAGTGGTTTCTGGCTGGCCTGTTCCAGGAAGAGCAGAGGAAGGGCTTTTTAAGCACATAAAAGAACCTTGCATCTAAATCATGGGAATAAGGCAATGATGAAATCTTTTTCTCTCTGAAGCAGTATTTGTTGGACTGCCTTCTACCATGGCCTATGCAAGATTGAGGGAGATCGTGAAGTGTGGGTTGCTAATGTTCATCTAGAGGGGTTTTTTTTTGATTCATCTGTTTCTGTTAATGCTTTTAGAAGAGTCAGCTGCAGTGTGTTAGTTGCTATAAATCAAACTAAGACTGCTATTGAAAAATTGAATTATAATCTTAAGAAAGAGGTTTAGAAGTAGCTTTTCAAAACACGTGTGAATTTTTTTATTTTATTTTTTAGAACACAGTTTTCCCTTTGTACTTTTTAAAATTACTGTTGGCATTTATTATTCCAGCGAATTACTTTGGACCTGAAAGGCAGGAAAGTATTTTGTGCTCTGGCTAGGGGTAGAGAACTACAAGAGCCTCAGAAATCACTGTTCCTGATAAATGGCTTCACCTGCTGTTCTCTGTGTGAAGGCACCAAAGGCAGGTCCATTCCAGAACTGTACAGTTTCTGTGCAATACGGTTGCAAGAGGTTCCTTGCTCGTGCCTTGCTAGAGCTCTTTCCAGCCTCTAGCTGCATTAGCTGTGGCTTTTGCCTCCTGTACTTCACCAATGTCTTACATGTCCAAGCGCCGATAAAAATGATCCTTGGCACGCTGTGTGCAGGACGTGTTTCAGGAACGTCCAGCCAGAAGCCTGCCCCTGCTACAGACAAGGCATTGATGCCCGTAGCCACTTCTGACTCAATCGTGTAAGCTTGGAAGCAGACACACTAAATCAAATGGTGAATGCTCTGCACATTTGTTTTGAGCTTTTAATGTGTAGCAATCTTCAGCTGAAACATCTGCTATAATGAACTTGACATTTGCACTAATGACAGCATCAGTTTACTTAATGTCCTGCATTAAATTTGCTTCCCAAAAGAGTGATCCTTTTTCAAAGAGGAGTGTGAATTTGCTGCTTGTGTTTTTAGAAACAGCGAAAGAAACGGCCTTTTAACTGTGTGGCTGATAGCTGGTGTGGAGGCTGGACACTGGGTAATGGAAAGGGAAGCATCCGGGCTGGCCAAGGAGAAATATTCCCGATTTGGTGCTGACAGGGCAAATTTGTGAATCCAGGGAGCAGCAGTGTGTGGAAGCAATTAATGAAGACTGAATCCAGTCTCCAGTGCTTCAGATTGATTTTTTTTTTTTAATGAGGCTTAGAAGATGGGACAATTTATTTTAAAAAATAAGTAGAATGACTGTGACATAAGGCTTTCCATATAATTTAGTTCTATTTCTAGTAAAAAAGCCAGCTATTTGTTTAGAAATTTGTGCTGGCTTTGTAGAGACTGTTAGAAAACTTCAGTCAGAGCAGCTACCCAGAAAGAAAAGAAAAAAGCAGTTCACTGTTATGAGAAACAAAGAACTGATATAACCACATGATTATATCTTTATCTACCTACTTGATGAATATGTATTCTTAATCAAGTTTTTTGTTTGTAGCTGAATCTGTGAGATTAAAAGTATCCACTGCAAGAGAAAAAAGGAAAGATATCTTGGTTACTGAGTTCTGTTCTCTGTCTGAAGGGAAATGTTTGGATTCAGCACTCTGTATTACAACAGAACAGTGAGGACTTGTTTTCCAAATGAGATGCTTTTTATTTAGATTTTCATGATTTTTTTTTAATGTGATAGTGCAGTTAATAACAACATGATGCATCATAGCAAGAAGTGATGAGACAAAAGGAACTACCGCTTTGATGAGACATCAGTTTTATGGCTTTGAATTTGGAGATTTGTAAATTGGGGAAAACATTGGACTCGCTTCTGTGCATAAACAAGCAAATATTGTGTTAAAAACTCATTTAATCTGAAATAACAAATTTAGCCTGGATTGTTTTAGCCATAACTGATTTTTGCTAATAAAAGCATGAAAATGTGAACTAAATATAGCCTCAATTTTTCAGATGACTGACTATGCCACAGGGCTGGAGCTTTTGACATTAGTGCATCTCTTGGGTCAGTTTCTGGTTCTTTCTCAGTTACATCTTTTATGTACAGACGTGTTTGTAAAACTAATACCAGTAAAACCCCAGTGCATCTTAGAAAGACATCCACTCAATTTTTACACAAGGACAGATATTTTCCCTATTCAGATTATGCTAAACTTGAAGAATAATCAGCACATTTTAGTGCGTAGCAGTTTTCTGTTTTGGTCTTCATTATCTTTCTTACGCTGCAGTTTCTGCAGTTTATCTTGGAAGGGTTAAGGTCACGAGCAATAATGTTGTAGGTTTGTGAAATGTTTTGAAATATCTAAATTATGATGATGACTTTGTGTTTGCAAAGTATGTTCAACCGTGTAGATATTAACACCTCCTGCTATTTTTATTAATTGCATTGATGCTGGTCGTATATAAATAATTCATCCCCCTCTTGCTGCATTATTCCTTCAAATCTGTGTGTGTTTATATAATTCAAATTTTATTCAGATTTGTGTCAAAGGAGTGTAACTTTTGTTGCAAAGTCAAATACCTGCAAGTTGAAAACGGCATTTTTATGGCTGTCGGTATAATGTTAATTCAGCTTCTCTCTGCGTTCAGCTGGGGGGTGAGTGGTCTCCTGTGGAAAAAACAGTATCCAGTGGGTAATTAAAAGTATACCACAATGTGTAGACATGCATGCAGCAAGGAGAGAATTAAATTTACACAGGCAACTGGCTGAGTCTGGCATTTCCCAGTCTCAAGTGCTTGACTTTGCAACCTCAGTGTGCTTATGAAGTATGCTATTGCAGAGTTCCTAATTTCCTTTAAGAGACTAAAGGAAGCTGCGACTGACTGGGCTACTGAAAGCCTCTTGCCTGACGGTGTCACTCAGGATGTTGGAGACTTGAATTCTTAAACTAAACAGCTGCTTCCCCGCAAGCTACCAGACTCTCCATGTATTAGTTTGCTGCTAATGCCGAAGGGGGAGAGAGTCTATTGATACAGATTTCTTATTGACTAATCAGACTCTAGTCTAGTTTCCAGAGGTATGGATTTCTGTGTGTTGGAGGGCTGGAGTAAGTGCTGAGTTATCATCAGCTGAAAATGGGATCATCTAACTGGCAGGCTTAATTAGGTTCTATCTCCACTTACATAATACGTGGTAGGAATATTTTTAATGCAGAAACCAATAAATGCAAAACACAGAGAAATCAAATTCTGTCCATCACTGTAAAGAGAGCTTAAAGATAGTTTTAGGCACAAAATGAAGAAACACACTGTACCCAGTTGAAGGGAAAAAGAGATATGTAAAGAATGCGTAGTGACACTGGGATTTGGATGCGTAAGTCAGTTCTTGCCAAAATTCATTTGAGTTTCACGTCCCCTCTGAAATTTTGAACCTAATCTGAAAAAGGCTTTTACTACTTGCATACTATGAATTAAATGATGGGCTTTATTCATAAGCTTCATCATGTGAAGAAGGGGCAATTTCTGGTTTAAAAGTTAAGGAAAGTAACAAAGGACGAAATTTCTGTCTGCATAATAAACAAGTCAGTAGTGTTTCTGTTGCTTGGTCATTTGGTATGTGTGGTTACTTTTTTCTGGAGTCTAAAACAATACATTAAGTTGGAGGCACCAGAAATTGTGTCACTGAGGGAAAGTATGAGTTCTGATCAGTATTAACAGTCCATACATTTACATTCACATGAAAAATGGAGACATTTATTTCTTTCTTAGAGGAAAACAGAAAGATGTTTGTTTCATGAACACCAGGGAAACATACTGGAGTTGTTGCATGATCCAGATATCTGAGGCTGATTGGCAATGGTTAAAAAATATTTTGGAATAAGTATCTCTGTTGTAATTTTCCCTTACAAATCCTCATACTGCCTGTACTTGGCCCCATCTTTTCTTCTGAATTGTCTTTTTTAATTCTGTTCTCATTTTGCGGGTTTTTTTAGCCCATAACTAACCCACAGAATAATGGGTCAGTAGACATGCACTGAGGCTTGCTCTGCTTTTAGGAAGTTGCAGGGATAGCTGTATAGGTTGAGAAGTGGATAAAAGTACAAGTGAATAAGTAGTGCTGGTAAAGTCTTGATGCAGACATGGGTCTTGGAGAAGAAGAGAAAATCTTTCTTTTATCGGTATTTCATTCAGAGAATTGTTTCAATGTTGTATCATTAGGAGTATTTTCACCAGCATAACACTCCTGGGTATTTACTATGATGCTGTAAAGAATTATTTATCAATGTTGACAAACACAGAATTTTCTCTTCCATATACTTGAGGTCTGAACAACAGACGTTTGACAGAAACTCCAAATATTCAAGAGCAAACATGAGAAAACTCTCCTCTTTTACAGTACAAATTCTACAAAGCAGTTTCCACCTGCATGCAAACCTATCATCAAACACTCTTTTATCCAACTGGGATGCACTGTTTCCAATGTGGGCTTCTCCAAAGTTAGTTTTGTTTAAAATGTGCCAGAATATTTTCTTGTTTCCTTTTTCTCTTGGTAATTCAAAGTAGGGTAGATTTTGCAGGTAATATTCAGTGTGAGAGGATTCAAAGGAGGGCCTGAATCTGAATCTTCCTTTATACTTGACTGGGCTGTGGAGAGGATAATGACCTGGTACATTAAAACTTCAGGTATTGATTGTGAAGTGCCCTAGCACAGCACAGAGGCAGCTGGCTGGGACCCACACCCAAGCACAGGCTCTGATTCAGGGGGGTGATGTGAGAACCTGGTCTTCCAGGATGGACCGTGGATGGATCTCACACCAGAAAGGTCATTCTTGGCTGAAGAAACCTTTCCCTACAAACAAATAGTTGAAACTAGTATGCTCTACAGTTAATTTAACAAATTAACATCCTCTGATGAAATACATAGCTGAAAAATGCCTGGAAAGCCCTGTATAGACCCCGTTTTCTTGTTTGGCAGACAACAGGTATTACATTCTAGTTTTGCAACTTACATTGTCCTGTATGTATTCTTTAACCAGCCTAGCATTTAATGAAGCTGGATGATATTATTTACTTTAGGCTTATATATATATATAAATAAAAGACAATAGATCTTGCCTTTCATTCCATCTTTGAAAAAATAGTAATTAATTTACAGCAGCATCAGAAGCCACTGTGAATTTGGATCCTGAAATGTAAAACTGAGATTAAAAATATGCGTACTGTATCTGTGGGTTTTTTGTTTATATTTTCTTGCAGTGATTTTCATTATAAATGAATTAGTTTTTTTCTGTTTAAGAACACATTTGCAATTTAATTTTTTTTCAGCTATCAAGCATTAAACACTTGATTAGCTTAAACTAAGAGGATTCGAAAAAAATTCTTCATGCATGATTTTCAGCTTCAAGTAAGATATAATAGAATAAAATAGATGTTAATTAAATACCTCTGGTGCTGTCTTGGGTTATGCAGGAAGAAAATTAGAAGGGCCAAAACCCAAGTAGGACTTAATCTGGCTTCTGCATGAGAGACAATAAAAATGTTTCTATAAATACATCAGCAACAAAAGGAGACTGAAGGAGAATCTCCATGACAAAGGATGAGGAAAAGGCTGAGATATTTAAGGCCTTTGCCTCAGTCTTTGAAAGTAAGACCACTTGTTTTCAGGGTACTCAGCCTCCTGAGCTGTGAGATGGCAATGGGGCACAAAATGCAGCCCCCATAATATGAGGGGAAATGGTCAGTGGCCAGCTACACCCCTTAACACCCACAAGTTTATGGAGCCAGATGGGACCCCCCAAGCATCTGGGAGACCTGGCAGAAGTGTTTATTGAGCCACTTTCAGTCATTTACCAGTGGTCCTGGCTAACAGAGGAAGTCACAGTTCACTGGAAGTTAGCAAATGTGATGCCTGCCAACAAGAAGGAATGAAAAAATGTGGCTTGCAAAATTTTATACTCTTGACATTTTGGGACATAGGGATGTAAAACTTTGAATAGAAAAAAATCAATTCATTTAAAAATACAGTAATTACAACTCAGGCAAAGACTAGGAAGTTCAAATTTTCATAGTAGTACCCAGCAGTTACACTTCTGCCAAGCAACAGAATCCTAAAGGCTCCTGAGCCTCTCTTCAGTAACCTCAGTTGAAAGTAAGGCATATCAAAAGACACTTTGAGCTCCCGTGTAGGTTATGAGGCTTGGCTGAAGCAATACCAGCATTGGTGGAAACTTTTGATAATTCTCCTAGAGTAAATCGCTATTATAAACCTATTCCCTAAAAGGTACCTGTGTAGATGATGCAGGGCTGGTATGTTTTACTGTCTGCTGTTATCTGGGCAGTGGACAGTCTTTCTATCAGTGTTTGATAGATTTTAATCAGCTTTCTGTATTTCCTTAGTTTGAACAAATTTTAAGGGAATGCTTGTTTAACTGTCTCTCAGTATTGGATTGCGAGAGCAGGGGCTCATCAGGCAATAAGCTTCCTGGGAAGGGCAGATAAATAAGGTACAAGGGGGCTCCAAGAAATGCTGCTTGTTTGGCTGAATCCACAGTCTTTTTTTACCTTGCTGTTTGCACTGTTATAAAAGCATCTGTTTGCTCAGCTGGTCTGTTGGAGGGAGATATTCCATGGGCATAAAGGAATTTGCCTGTGGCTGTGGTACTCAAGGGAGCCTGTGTATTGTGAGCATCTCTGAGGCACCGATGGATCTGTGCACTGTCAGCTCCTTTCCCCTTTGGTTTCTGTTCTCTAGTGCTGCTTCCCTCAGATATTGAGCAGGGAGATACCTGAAACATGACTATACCTGGCCACTACAAGGGAAAATTAAAGCCTTTTGTACTCACTTCCCTTCTTTTCACTGGGACTGCTAAATATCCCATAGCGTCCATGATTCTGTTTTTCCATCGTTATTGTGGTTTAGGATTTTATTTTTTAACCTTCCATTCATGCTGCTCGTTGATAGCCATGAGAAAGCATACACAACCCACAATACATCCTTGCTGAATTTTGTCAGAGAATGTATTTATCTGAATTATATCCTGAAGAAAAACAGAAGGGCAAAGCTGCAAATCGGCCGCTTTGCTGGGTTTCCCATTACACCGTGAGGATGAGCTCCTGATACACAATGGTACCTTTAGAGTCAAATCCCAGGAGCAAGCTGCCTCTGGCATTTGTCAATGACAAACATATAGCCATGGAAAGTTGGCTGTGTCAGCAGCACGAAACACTGGCCAGAAGCCTACTAGTGTGACCCTTTGGCTGGTTAAGAGAAATACTTGCATTGAAAGGATTTACTGATCACTCAGTTTAATTGGTTTGCACAAAGGAGGAAGAAGTGAGCAGTTTCTGTTTGCTTGCTTGCTTATTTACCACTGTAGTGCTGTAACTCAGTGTAGGCTCCTGAAAAACCTAAGCTTGTTGGATTGCTTAGGATTTTTTTTCTTTGTGAGTATGCCAATATTTTTACAAGAAAAAACTCAATTATACTGCATTGACTTTAAAAACCAGATAACCGTATCATACACCAACTCCTAAAAATACATTTCACTGTAAACTTTGAAGAGTTTTTAGCCTTTCATTTGGATCTTTTCTTATTTATCTTGAAGAAAAGTCAATTTTAGTAGACATCTCTGAAAGGAAAAGGTGTCTGGATATCTTTAATTTTTCAATCCATGGAAATATTAAAAAATAAATTTATGTTAGTTCTATAATTTTTTTTCTTTTCCTCTTTCTTTTTTTACTCCCAGGTCTTCCTGGGCATTTTTTTTTTTTTAATCTTTTTTGCATTTGTTTTTATGCAGGATACCCAGAATTCCAAGGCAAAAGATAGGTTTCATTAACAAACGCTAGTGCACTGTTAAACCGAAGGTAGTATCTTAATGTCAGTGTGAATCCGCAGAGCACAGGCATACTGTAACACGTTTCTGCACAATTTTTTCCAAGCTATGTTAGATAAGAAGGACATTTAGAAAGTAATTATTAAGCATGACATTTCAATTTTTTTATAAATACAGATAGATATGGAACACCTATTGATTGACATCTGCATGTAATCCTACTTATCGGATTTAACTTAATCTCTCTTTGAAGTGTTGTTAGACTGAACCGAGATGCTTTCATGAAATTTCACATTAGATTGTAATGGATTTTTTGAGTTTCTCGTCTACTGAATGAAATATATAAACTTAAACTCTTTAAAATGTAAATAGAAAAGGTAAAAAATATACTTTTTCTCTGAAACTCATTTTATGATTAAATCATTCTGTGCATGTTCTGAGAGTTACTTTCTTATTTTAGATCCTTATAGGGAGCAAATGCTGACAAAATTAGAGTTTAATCAGTGTACTGGGCTAGGTTTATAGATTTTGGCTAGTCTTTCTATCTTTATTCAACGTGTTAACATCTTGTTTTTCACTTTTCCTAGTGTTTTCTAGCATTGTATGTTATTTTTTACTTTACTTCGTATTGATTAGTAGATGAATAACTGTTGGCACCAGGCTTTCTTTGCACTATCTTTCCAGTACATTTTGGATTCGTGCTTTGTTTGTTTCTATGTTTTTGCATAACATTTTGCCTTCATTGCGTTTGCCAATCACATATAGTTGCATGGATGGATTTCAGTTGATAAGGCATTAAATCACAATAACCAAATGTGTTTTGTGTATCGGTTGATTTAATATCTGAAATAATAATTTAAGCTAGCACAGTTGGGTTTTAGTGTTACGCATTTACTTTGCTCATCTTTCATTCATTTTCATTTTTAGCTCTCCAGTTTTTAACCACCTAGCTGATAAGTCAGTCAAAATTAGACTACAGCTACTGAACTGAAAATACACCCAAAAATATCTCCAAACTTTATGGATTTATTGATCCCTTTATGAAATGTTTAATTGCCCTGGCATTTCAAATTAGAGACGTCAGCTTCTTCTCCTGGCAGACTATTTGGAAATGCAGTCATTAGCTAACAGCTTTATTTTGGTAGTTTTTCTGAAGCGCCACTGTAAAGAAATTAGGCGTATATTTGCACATTATTTGGGTTACTGTGCGAGCAGCATCTGGAGCCAGCCCCTGTGTCTGGCAAACCAGGTGATGGTTGCAGTGTCAGCTCTACATGGGCAGTGTGTGGACTGAAGAAGCTTCTCTGAGCAAGCAGCCTGTACTAAATCATATGCATCCTACTTTTCCATTGTGACTGTTACCTGAGGAAGGTGCAATTAAATTATGTTTGAGGCATGCCTACATCTGCTACCCTTTTCTGGATGTAAATTTGAAATTCTCAGAGGCACTGAAATGGGTAAGCACTGAATACTATAAAATATCTAGAAATACAAAACCAATAAATAAGCTTTTTTAAAAAAGAAAGTCAGTATACTGATGGCGTCTTTGTTTGAAGTCTTTAAGAAGGGTGTAAGTGTGGAAAGCAAGACTTCAAAAATGCACTAAAAAGTGTAGTGGGCGTTGAAACAGTGCCTGTAATTGAAAAGAAGGTAATAAGCTGGTTTGTATAGTGACAGTAGCAAACAAAAGTAAAAGATGGCTTTTGCCCTTTGTATTACTCAAAGAAATGGTAGTTGAAACACATTAAGTGCTAGAAGGAAAATGGTAATGAAAATGAGAAGCAAGGAACAAATCACAGTACATTCAAGTATCAACAGTTTACAGGATAAAGATAGGAAGAGTAAAAGATAAGGAATGAAAGAATTCTCCTGACAATTACTCCAGGTGAATTGAAAACACTTTTTCAAAGAGAAAATGTAATACAAGAGGAAAAGAAGTCTAGTAGTAAATGAGGTTAGGAGTGGAACTTTGGTTTCTACCTGAGCCACATCTTCCAGGCAATGGGGAGAGAGACTTTGTTTTAAATGTTTCTTTGGCAAACATTTCACTCTTGCTGCCCTTTTCACCAGAAACAGCTTCTTTGTATTTTTATCTCCTTTGTGTCCTTAATTTAGCAAAGAGAATAATTTCTTATTTCTATTTAGTTATCTTTTTATAGATAATTCAGAAATATTATGGTACTGCTTGACTTGCCCTGCCTACAAGATGAAGGTCAAACCAATACATACTATTTTCCATCTCAGTGCTTCTCAACTTGCACCCAGCCGTGAGACCAGAGGTGTGGAGGGATGGAAGCCATAGTGCCTGGTACCTCTCTGAAGGCAAATCCTACTGAGCTTTGCCTGTGCTGGGAATCCAGGTCCTTGCCACAGCCACTCTGTGCCTGCCACCCACAGCTATATCTGACACTTGGACTCTGCTCGAATGGCTTTCCACCTTCTTGGTTATTTGAAAACACTGTAAATCTTCATCAGTTTACAAACTTCAAGACTGTTAATCTCAGGAGATTTTAGCATGAAATTTCACGGGATGAGATTTATACCTTTGATAGGAACAGCCTGGCCTTTATTATGTGAGGTTTGTTTAATTCACTTGGAAGTATGTCCGTGCCTCTTGGACTGTGTTTTTACAAGGCAGTTAACACGTGATAGCTGCTGTGTCAGTGAGTCCCTGTCGGGTGTCGTGAGGCAGCTGTCCCGTACTGTGCTG
Organism: Pachycephala philippinensis; assembly: GCA_013397055.1. Lineage (NCBI taxonomy): Eukaryota > Metazoa > Chordata > Aves > Passeriformes > Pachycephala > Pachycephala philippinensis. The sequence continues at coordinate 254,542 of VWZT01008397.1, read as the reverse complement.
TGCCAAGCTCCGTGTGCCAGGAGCCCTAGCCCACCACACTGGGCAACTCACAGCAGTGGGGCGAGTTGGAGCCAACCTGGGACTTGGAGTCAGGGTCAGGAGATGCATGGCCAGGCACAGGGATGGCTGCAGCCCCTCAGGCATGGGTGAAAGGCAGCTCCCCAGCGAGGGGGGCTAGCCCCACTGCTCACAGCCCCATCCCAGCAGCCTGGTCTTGCCACACTGCCCCACAGCAGGGCCAGCCCTGTGCACAGAGCTGGGTGTTCACCACACATTCTGGCCTTCCAGAGTCCTTCTTACTGCCTGGTGATTTTTCATCTGTAAGGAGCTGTGATTGCAGTCTCAAAGGAAGAGCTTTCTTAGCAGAAGGGGATATTAAATTTTCACTGTACCAGCAATAATGATTGAAGAGGGCATGATGTTTTTGCACAGCTTCCCTATGTGTGCCTGTGCTGTCTCCACATCTTCAAGCTCTCACTGTCATAGATGAGGTGCAAAATTCTCTGATCCTTGCTGCAAATTGGCCCTGAAGTGCTACAACATCCCAGGAGCTTTGTTTATATCTCATCGGTCAAAAATAAATAGGCCCGATACATCTAGTTATTTTGAACAGTGATGAAATGCAGTAAATAAATGTCACCCTTGATGCTAGTAGGAGTAATACGAGAATATTTTACAGGCATCTGCTGTATATTCTGAAATGCTACCTAAATTTAAGATTGCTGAAAATGCAAACTACCACATAGGGATTTTTATGCTAAATATGTGAGTGAAACAATTCCTAGAAGGCGAATGGAAATGTTACGATATTGTTGAGTGCCATCATGGCTTGACTAACAACGTTCAGAACATTCTTAGTTCAGGATTGTTTGTGTGAGGTTTGATTTCAGTCCACGTTCTGCAACATGATGGTGTGTTTTCTCTAGTCTTCCATAGCTGTTTTCTACATTAACAGATAATTGAGTGGAATAGGAAGGGATCAGTAGATCAAAAATTTTGTATTAACGCATCAACATCTTTGCTACATGTAGTTCAGGGACTCTTTTCAAAGCTAACTTCAGTACTCTGAGCCAGAATACTACTGTAAATACAGCTTGCGTATTCTGTATATCTAAATGTTTGAAAACTGAAAAGAATCATTTTCTATTACATAATAAACACTGTGATTAATGATTACACTGCATTAGTGGTAGACACGGTGAGACTGCTTTCAAATAACATATTATCCAAACCCAAGACTAATTTTATTTTTCAGGTTGTAACTGATTCATGTTTTAATGCTGTGTGGGGTGTTGTTGTTGTTGTTGTTGTTTTGGTAGGTTTTTTTGGGTTTGGGGGTTTTTGTTTGTTTGTTTTTGTTTTGGGTTTTGGGTTTGCGTTTGTTTGTTTGTTTGTTTGTTTGATTTTTGTTCGTTTTTTTTTGTTGGTTTGTTGTTGTTGTTGTTGTATACTCAGTATCCAGGGGTAATAGAAAACAACTGGTTGGGCTACTTGCTTCAATTAAAAGACTTTAGAAAAAAATTATTAACTGGTGACACATTATTCATGCGTTTTTTCGCCCCATAAGTTATTTTGATTTTAGAGCATCATAGATAGCTGGTCTGTATATGGACTCTGTGTCTGTCTAAAGTGAATTTGATATTCCAAGCTGTGGTGATGAAACAGCAAAAAGCAATATATCAGCAGTACGAGGAAAAATTGGGCTTTTGAATCACAGGAACAGAAGCTGACATTAGGAGGAAGATAATATATGTTTAATATCCTTAAATAGAAAGGGTTTTTTTCCTTATTCTGTAGAATAGCTGAAAATTTTCCACACCTGTTGAGGACTTGAGAAGTATAATAATACATAAATGACTGATAGCTATATGTTTTCACTGTAAAAAGTGTTGTAGTTCTATGAAAAGACAGAAAAACTGTCTGACAGATCTACTCTCCACTCTCCACCTGTGCTTGATAAATAGAGGATAACAACAGTTATTGCTTTTAAATGTGTCTTTTGAATCTCTGTCATTTTCTCTAAACTTCTCTTTGTTGCCAGACTGAACAGGATGTTTGGAGGACGGAAGGAACAAAGGAAATATGTGAAAGAATCAGCCTGTTCATATTGTTAAAATGAGCAAATTCATGAGGGGGAAAAAAAAAAAAGGTTAAGAATCTGGAAGCTGCATTCTGCCCTGCCCTAGCTGATGGATTGAGTGTTGTGTGTTGTGTACTGTAAATTTGCAGTTGGCTATCATCATTCCTTTGAAAGTAAATCAGAGCTTCAGCTTATGTTGGGAGACATTTAAGCCTTTTTCTTTCCTTTCGTTTTTCCCACAAACGTCAGTCACACAGCCATCTTCTATTACAAATTCGAGAACACTTCAGAGAGGGGCTGATTTCCTTCCATCTTAAGGTAATCCTGTAAAGGTCACCGTCTAACCAGTGTGAGCTTCCAAGATAAGGTACTAAGAGGGGGTATTTTTTTATTCTGCTATTGGATATTTGAAAGCTTTCTTTGAAGTTTGCAATTCCTTTGCCAGCTGGTCCCCAGCTTGCCAGAGCTGACCTAATAGCACATAGCTGGTGACTTAGAAGCTTGTTTTAATTACAGAAATACTGGAATGAACTTCCTAAGCTAGTTGTCTCTTGGTCAGACATTGGTCTAAAATCTGAGAGAAAGGTTGATTGCTTTGAATATTTCAGACCCGGCTGTTTATCTGACAAGTGAACGGCTGCTCTTTATGTTTTCTAAGAGGCCAGTGGAGTTACTAGGCTTTGCTGGGATTTACGTTCTCCTACAGCACTTAAGATTGTAAGCCAATAAAGGTGTGGATTTGGCTTTGTTACATGACTTTCTGAAATGAATAGGGATAAAGAGCATGAATTATGTTGGTTTCTCATTTCATAAGTGAAAAGCAAGCTCATATTTCAGTTTCCTGTTGGCACCTTTTACAGAAATTGCCCCAGAGGCTGTTGGCTGCTGGAAAACAGTTTGTTCTCCTTGCTTGGTGTCTGCAGACAGCCGCAGTGTGCTGTGGGTTTACTCGATTCCTTTGTGTTGATCTGTAGTTTATTTGAACAGCTGGCATTTTTCTTGCTTTGTGTTTAATTTCTCTACCCTGGAGATTTAGAAGGAAAGGCTTCTTTGATTTTAAGTGTATTTCTCAGCGTCTCACTTCCTATTTTAATTTACAGGCCGTTGACACTGGTTATCTATTGATCTTTGAGGCTTCTTTTCTCTTAATTTTTTGGCACACTGGCCTATATATTCTGCATGTGGTCCCCCCCATCTATTCATTAGCTATTACTTAGCAGTGGAAGAAAGAGAAACTTTGCTTATCAAATTGATTTTGACATCAATTCCCTAGTCAAAAAACAGTCTGGAATATCTTTAAAGAGCTGTGGACAGCAAATCACCTGTCAAATTAACAGGAAAAACTGCTGTAGACAACTCCACAACTCTGCATATATTTTGAAGGTGAACAAGGTGGTCTTTGTTTATAAACTTCTGTTGCGTCCTATGATCACAAAATACACATTAAATTCAATATTGTTTTCAGAGGATGTATACAAAAATTATTTCCTCTCTTTCAAAGACCCTGACACTGTAAATATTCATGCTAATTGGACTTCCAGGTGAATAAGGATGTGCAAGATAAGACTCCTCATTGCCTCTACTACTGACTCTGCTGAAATAATGTAAAATGTTAATTTGGTTGTAAATGAAAATTTCCATCCAGCCTGTTTGGTTGACCTGAGTAAACAATTTTTTCTGCCTTCTTTTTTTTTTTCTTTCTTAGTCAGTGCTCCAGAAGAACAAAATAGAAAAGAAGAGGAAATGCTTTGAGCTCCTATTAATGTTTAAGTATATTTCCAACTGAATCCCAATTACAGAAAGGCCCCATTTGTCTTAAATCATGGTATCATCAATAGTGTTTGAGTCTCTCATCAATAAACTGTATAAATAGTTTTCGTAGGTACCGAATTAAAATTTATTCAGAGGTGACATTACAATCTGCTTGTAAGAAATGTATTCCAATACTCATGAGGGAACAAAATTTTAATGTAGTTTAAAAATGCAGATAAAATAATTCAATTACTATAAAAATATTTTTGAACATGTTTAAAAGATTGCGTGTAAAAATTGAATGGCATTGACTAGTACTGATATTCTCATTGAACACAGTCCCATAGAATTACATATTCCTGTTTAAGATAAAAGATGGCAGCTACATACTTTAAGAAATAATAAATGATCTATAAAAGCTAAATTTTAAGGAAAATGTAATTTTTAATAATCTTTTCTGAAACATTTCTTGACTTATTTTGATTCTTTTTCCAAGTCTTTAGTGTTTTCATAGAATACTGTAATATACTCTTTGGATGTGATTTCATAAATTCATTCAGTAATATCTTTTCTGTATAGAAATGATACTTGAACCCTAATTTTATATTAGTTCTCATTTTAATTTCTCTCTATGTGCTTATGTTCTGTTTGCCTTGAAAGTGTGGCTTTCATATTTAACCACAGTAACTGACATAGACATGAACAGCAGAAGAAAATAGTTAATTTTCATATAATAGTCTTAATCTGTATACATTTGGTCCAAAATTTAGTCGAATACTTTTGACTGATTCCTCTACAAATACTCAGTCAAGGTATGTCATCAATTCATCACAGCTGGTTAAAAAGTTGGAATTAAAGAAAGAATGTTCTTTAATGTCTTTAAACAACTTAAGCATACTTCTAAAATCTTAGACATAGAAACTACAAAGCAAACGTACACAGTGAAAATGCAGCTATTTCCAAGCTGACTGGTGTTTACAAGCCGTGGTTTCACCACTCTTTGAAAGGCATTTCTACCCAGCTAATAAATTGGATGTCTTGTTTTGCAGCCAACTTCAAAGGTACTGAGTTGGATGCCAAAGTTTCTTCTGAAAATATTTCAGTTTTGATGAAAGGCTCTTTTAATATGTTGGACTTTCTATCCCCCTTCTAATTTTCACTAATGCTCAAAGCTTTCACAGTATTTCATTCTAAAAGGCAGCACTTACCTACTTTGTCATGACGACCAACTTCCATTCATGAGAAAAAGTGTTTTAAAGTATCAGTGGAATCACTTGTGAGTGGAAAGCAGAAGGATGAAAGTACTGTTAATGGTTAGAATCAGAATATCTGTCCTATTATTTTATGGTTTGAGAGTTAGCTTTGATTATATTTCATAAGCAAAGGTTGAAAAAAATAAAGTTGGAAAAGCAAAAAAATTTGGAATTTTCGTGGTTTGATTTTTTTTCTGCCGTGTGTTTTACTGTAGTGCCTCCTGAGATCCCTTTTAATTTTCATGACAACGCTCCTTTCTCACTGATCTAAATGGATGTTGACATTTCAAGTTTGTTGATTTACAAAATGTCAGATAATTACAGGGAGAAAATGAATTATATCCTCCTTTCTCCAAATGAAAGTTTGTATCATGTACTAACCTGGGATTTTGGAAAAGATAGTTATAACCGCTATGTTATAAAATCCTATTTTATAATGATCTTGTGAGTATTCCTGTGGTCTTATAGGGAAAACTACAGTTTTATATAATGCTTTACCTTTTGCTTTTGCTAAATAAATACAGCTGCTGATAATTTTTTTGGGGAAACTTTCTCTTAACGCTGCAAAATATCTTGTTTTGGAAAAGGTTATGGTAGTCATTCTAACAGAAATTGTTAAAAAAATTAATGCAATTAATGCAAAAATACAAAACTTGAAGAGAATGCTTTTCTCTTCCTCTTTCTGTTCACAGCATGCTAAAAACATTATTACTATGAGTGACTTCCTTTCCAGTTGGTTTTTGTATTAATAATTTTGTTCTGGCCACTTGAACCCTTTGTTAAACGTGAGTCTGTGGATTCAATAACTAATTCAATAATGCTTTTTCCTTTTATTTTCCATTGTGCTTTGCTTGCAGACCACTCTGTGTATTTGACATTCTGTAGGACTGTTTTCGACCTCATTCACGAACAGCATTGATTACATTCTTTATTTTAAAAAGATATATGCACCTCTCTGTCCATGCGATATGTGACTGCAGAGCTGCGGATCTGCTGTAGTGATCACCCATCATAGCAGGGTGCAGCAGGCTTTAAGGATTCATTTCAAAATTTCCTACTGTTCCAAAGATAACTTTCCAAACTGTGGGAAGAATGTAAGCAGGAGCTGTTGTCATATACTGCTGAACTTCTGATCATTCAGGCAGCTTGAAATATTATTTCTGAGATGGTGGAATGGGAAATTCCTCATTTATATGTAGTCGTAAGAAGTTTGAATCCAAACTGCTAGCTTTGAAATGTCAACATTATTCTTTTTGAAATGGGAGAAGTAGCATGTACATAAGAATAGTAATTTTATCTAGGAGACCTGGAAACTCATTCATCCGTTTGCCTTTTGGTTACTTTTCTCTGGACCTTGTGTTTTCACAAGAGTCTCATCTATTGCAAGCTCTTTGCTCATTTATTTTCTCTGAGGAGCCGAGTAAAAAGTAGCCCAAATTTCAGCTGAGGGCTTCAACCATGCTGAACTATGAACAATAATAATTTAAATTAAACTGGGTTGGTTAGGCAAAATTATGGTTAGCCTTTTCAGAAGAATACAGTAGAAGAGCTGGCTCCCATCCAGAGTTCCCTTTCCAGATTTCATATTAGAAAGAAAAAGACCCATTTTCTCTTTAAAACCTTGGTCTCCCAAGTGTCTAAGCTATTTATCACAACTTGTTAGGTAGCCAGAGCTCCAGCTGCACCCATCCTGGCTGCCAAAATCTCCAGCTTCAAACCTGACAACTTCTACAGTTATTCATAGGTTTGGTTTTTTCAATCTGTGACCTTTTGAAAATTTGTGGCAGCATGAAATTCAATTACTTACCTATCTAAATGCATAACAGAAGGGATTCTGAAGTGCTCGAATTTTTCATTTTCACGTAAATTTCATAATACTTTTTTTCTAAGTATATTTGAAGTTGGGATGGCTGGAAGCATCTTTCATTCTGTGTGCAACAGTGTTAGTTTTTTATTGTTTTACATACACAAAAGGACAATATCACCCACATCACTCCAGAGATACTAACGAGTTACAGGTATCATGATGTCAGCTGTTACATGCTGACAGCAAACAGCAAAGTTAGTTAAAGTTTTTTTTAAAGAGTAAAAGTTTTGCTTTTTTTGTTTGTTTGTTTTGGTTTCTCTTTCATTCCTTGAGCATCAAAAAAGATATGTCATTTTTGATTATTTCTTTCTTTGGCTGCTGCCAAAACCCTGTACACGCATAGCCTTCAGAGCATCATTTCCAAAAAAAAACCCTACCCTTTTTCGGAGAGTGAGACCTTAAGCTAAACAGAAGGCTTGAATCTTTTCATATGAGATTTCATTTCTCCAGCCTCTCCTGCTGGGAAGGATATGGTGACGTAGCAATGTAGTGACTTCCCACCAACTAGATTCATATGCTGTACTGCAGAATCAAGCCAAACCAGAATGTTGCCATTCATCTCATTCTGGGAAATTAGTTGAGACAGTGTCCAGGTACTTCACCACTGAAGGTTTTTGCAGAACATGAGGTGGCATTACCAGATGGTCAAGTGATAGAATTAGGGACCGAGAACTTCCGGAAAACTTTGCTATTGCTCACAGTAGTATTTTGTTCTTTTAGTAGTTTTATTTTAGGAACTTCTTTGTCAAAACTTGAGAAAATACCTCAGTGATAAAAATGTTGACTTGAAACTTCTTTTTCATTCATATATAAACTAGACTGTGAAAACAACACCTTTTTAATTTTTTTAAATTTCTGAACACCTTAAGAAGCAGTAGGTATTTTAAAATTGACAGCCAAACTGCATTTTGTGTAAGTCTGCAGAAAAATAAAGGAACATAAAAGAAAGTGAAGCATAAACTGTAAGAAAAACTTTTAAATACACTTTTGGGTTTTTGAAGAAGACAGAGATCTAAGGAATGTTATTAGTTTTGTAATTGAATTAAGGGAGGATAGGGGCTAATCTGATATACAGTTGTTTATATGTAATGCTTAAGACCTTGATTTAAAGTTCCAGTTTATAAATATCTTCAACAGTTACTGTGATGGTGATTCCTTTGGCATTTAAAATAGATTAGTTGTTCAGTATATGTACAGATGATTGTTGGGTTTTTTTCTATATTTGTATTCTTTTCTGTCCAGCCTTTTACTTACTAATCCATTGTACTGGTTCATCACTTTGAAAAAAAATTACCGGAGCTCTGTCAGGTGAACACTCATGCATAATATGAACAGAAAATATTTCAATGTTTTACTGCTTCAGAGAAAATCTAAATAATGAAAATGTGGGGGAGCAGAAAACATGTACTATAATACAAACTAATTATTAAATAGAAGAAAAACTGTAAAATTATTCAGAATGATCATAGCAAAGGTTATTTTATAGTATTTCAGTCTTCATACGAAAAATGTGATCTAGAAATTTTGGTATTTGGCTTTACGCTGAAAGCACAATCCAACCAGAAAATTAACCAAAAATGTTTTCATACTAATAAATGATCAATTTTGTTCTAGTTAAACTATTTCTTCTGTATTTCTGAGACTTGTTGCTTGTATTTATCTTTCCTTCATCTTATGTAACTCTGTAAATCCAGTTATTCTTTGTTCATTAGACAGAGCTTATGTACTTGCTGTTAGTATAGATGATAGCCTTGAGAACATGGCTCCCAAATATACTAGAGTGATTGAAGATCCATCTTTTAGCCAGATAAAGTACAAAAGCAAGACTCTTTCTATAACTGAGCATGAAAATCCTATTGAGTTTTATAACTTCCTTGAATAGCAAGTTTCTCATCTTCATTTGTAAAGAGTAAATTCAGTGTTGAATAGAGGATTAAGACTACTTTCGGAATATGTAACCAAACAACTGTTAATCCTTAATGTTTTCTTAGTTCTATAATAGGCAGTTTATAATCACAGCATTTTGATGTCAGCTCAGTGTCTTCTGAATTAGATTTACTGTCATTTGATTAAATGTAACATTTTAATAAGAAAAAAAAAGGAATAGACGCTAATGCAAGCAGCAATCTTTTGGGGTAGTGACATCAAAGACAAGGGTGCCCTGTTTCCATGAAATCAAGGATGAAGGCCCAACACAACAATCTGATTTGCTGCAGTAGGATTCCAAAATATTCATTCTAAGCCAAGGGAAAAGGAGTGAAATATCAAATGATTCTTGATGGCTTTCACTATCACAGTTACACCAAGCAACCCTGATGATTATAATAAATGGTTTAATTTTTACTTCATTAATTCTGAAGAAGGCGTTATATTGATCACAATATTCTGCTTCCCATTTTTTCTCAGATAGTGTTGAAAAATGGGAGGAAATGAGAGACATCCTGAGAAATGAAACCAATATAATTGGTACAAATTAATCTTTGTTTCCCGTGCTGTACTCTTAAAAATCTACTTTCATTCTTACTTACTTAGTGGTTGGCTTCACAGACTGTTGAAATATAGTTATGTGTCTCATGGTTGATGCCCTAGTCATCCAGATTTTGTCATCTGAGTCAGTTTTCTTGACTTTGTTTTGCTTTCAGTAACTTGTTAAGCAGTTACATTTTGGTTGCAAAACAGTTTTTGAACCATTTTATGCTCTGCAGTAGGAATCATAAAAGTAAGAGGAAACTGTCTTGCATTGAGATAGTAGGGATTATTAAAAGCCTCACCTAGAGAGACACAGTTTCTCATGATTTAGAAACCCTTTCTATGGTAGGATTTGCACTTAACTGTACTCCTTTCTCGTGCAAATTCTGTGATGTTTACAATACTCCTAATCTAATGAAGCCAGATTTCTCATCCAACTTTCACTGACCTATTTCTCACTCCTTTTGTACAGAAAAGTACCCTTTGTGCACCCCCAAAGCTCTCATGTTGTGTGTTGGTAAAGATCACTACACACTTGTGAGACCTGCTGCAATAGGTCAAGCATTTTGTTGGATAGTTCTTTTGCTCCTCGCTGCTTTACCAACCTGGCATTTTTCCTTACACATGGAAAGATTAATTCACCACCAACTAATACAGTAAGGGTTTAAAAACGAAGTAATATAAAAATAAGCTTTTATTTCTTTTCTTTCCTCCACCAGAAAATGCTGGGGTGTATGTACACACCTGAGGGAAAATTTTCAAAAGTATTCAACCTTTCCCGTTGTCTGCTTTCATTGACTTTCAAAGTAAAAAACTGGTGAGAACAATATTCAACTAAATGCTGACTTTCTAAGAATTCCATGAGTAAGCTAAATACATTTATTTAGTAAGAGGAAAAGGAGATGCTAAGTTGCAGAGTTTAAGTACCTAACAACTTAGAGTTATTTTTTAGCTATTGTATTTAATTAAGAAACAATAAACTCAGGACCATGTAATGCCAGCCTATGGTTAAAGTATCTTTTTCCAAATTACCATAACTTCTCATCAAAGGCAGATTGAAAATAGCTTGTCTTTTTTATTGAACCCATGCATGCTCAGAGAAGAAATCTCTTAGCTTTTATATGAAGAAAAATCTTCATTGGTAGTGCACCTAATAATTTAGTTTGATATTACACTAAGAAATCAGGCACCTAAATGGCATAGTTCCTGGAAAAACATATTTCTATCTTTCCCAGGTAACATATTTAGCAATATTATATCACTACTCTGGGATTAAAAAAAAAAAAAACAATTAGTAAAGAAAATTATGCAACATAAGGAATGAGTACAAGCAGTAGAAAAATATCCTGGCACGCTTTCAGATCTGGTTTTGCTCAGTGTGCATGCCTAGACCATAGAATAGTACCTGTGGCTGGATAACAATTTTCTTAAATGTATTTTCTAATGCTGTAGGAACAAAAAACCCAAAGACATTACTAAAAATGTAAGCTCAAAAGTCAGTGCTTTAAAAATACATCAGATGTGAAGTATGGGCAGAAGACAAGTCACAAAATCCTTATGAATTTCCTGTTGAGTCTGGACCACCTTATAGTTACGCACAGAATTCAAGACTGAAACCATCAAGACAGATTATTTAATTACTATTTTATTTTAGTATTTTGTTACTCACAAGTCTTAACAAGATAAGAATGACTTCTGTTTACGTTAACAGCTGTGAGCTTTTGCCTAAACAGTTTCCAATAATTGCTGAACAGTTACTTAGTACTATATTAAACATTGAATATTATTATAGCTGAGTGATTATATCAGAAAGAATAAGGAAACAGACAAGAAATGAGGATCTATATGTGGGAAACGTGTCCCTAAATGGTTAAAACTGTACACTCAGTATGTCTAAAAATTTTGCAGTTTTCTCAGACACATATTATTTTCTTTCCGTGGTAAATACATGGTAACGTAGTGCTAGCTTTCCTAGTAACAGTCCTTAATTCTCACTGTCTTGTTATAAAAACTGGAGAAACACAAGCAATACCTTATTTACAGGAAAGACAATAAAGTTAGAGACACTACAGAATTTTCCAAGGGTAGAAGTTAGAAATTTCCATGTGGTAGAAGTTTGAATAAAGATACTGAGCATGGCAAGGAAGTTTCCTACGCGCAAAAAACATTTTATTTCTGAAAATGGTGAGGTCAAATTCTTGCATTGATTGAAGAGGGTACTTGCATAGAAGTGGTAAAAATGAATAGTAGAACTGCTGCAGATCTCATTGTAATAAATTTTGCCATATGATTTGAAATTCAGGTTTCCAGTTGACTGAGTTTACAGTATTGAATTTCCCTTCAGTTTCTGACTGAAATAATTTCATACTACCTCCATTATTTATTGCTAGAAGGGTCATAAATTTTAACAGATCGGTTATATAAATGATGCAACTGAGATGTGCACAGTCAAAATACCTTTATAAATGAAAAGATGTGGCTGTGTTTTAGATACCGTGACACTGTTTTGTATGGGGAAAGCTTTGCTGCTACAATTTTGCCACTGGTAATAATATGCACAGTATGAATTAGGAAGCCTGGAAAATATGTAGAACAGCAGTTCCACCCATCTGTAGTGAAACACTGAATTCACTCAAATGATAGTCTCAGCTCCCACAGATATTTTCTTCTATTGTTTTAGGGCCCAAAACAACTGCTACTTGCTTGACTGCTCTTGCCATGTTAGATGTGATCTAAAATAGTAATGTAAGGTTCTAAGATAATGAGTGACATAATTCTTAGGAAAGAGAAACCCATGCCAAACTAGCTTTCAGGCAGCACTTGGAGAAGAAACTAGAAAGTAGGTGGTTTTTTGCTAGTTCCTGGAGTCATGGGACACTCAGCTTCAAATCTGAAGTAATCTGTCTGTGACCCAATAATTCTCTGGGAATATTAGGTCACAGTCATCCTAAGTGCCTTTATCTTTCCCTCCTGAAAGAGTGAAGGACTAAAAATCCCCAAAATAGTCACATTCTTTTCAATGCACAGGAGATGTTCTTGATAATTTTATAGCAGGTATTGCCTCAAAATCATTGTGTTTTGTTCATCAGCATAGTTTTTACTGCATTTGTTTGGGATTTTTTTATCTAAAAGTTTAAGAGTTTGAACTCCTTTATCAAATTTTCTTTCCTTTATGCAGCTTTGTATGTCCTTTTGGGTGGAAGTAATTTCTGTCTTGGGAAGCTGCTGTATCAGTAAATTAAGGTCATATAAAGAGCATGGTACATTTTTCCACATTGTAGCCATCTAAAAACTGGGTGTCTAGCCTGATCTAATTGCCTGAGTTCTGTTTCTAGTCAATAGGGAATGTTGGATGCTTCCAAAAGAAGACTTGTCCAGCTTAGGAAACTGTCTTGATGATTTTCCTTGTTATGCCCTTTGCGTTCTGATTGTGTATTGTATAGTTCATCTATGTTTGATATATGCTTTCTTGGTCTCTTCCATTGGCATGAAATCCTAATTTCCCATTTGCAATTTGTGCTGTAATCTTTTGAGCCTCTGATACCGCCTGTGCTCACATTTTCAAGGTAAATGCTGTGATCCCGTGCGTGCATTCTTGGAGGCTTCTGCTATAGGAGAAACCTTGCTAGAACTTCACTCTTAAGTGAAGTTCAGTGAGATGTTTAAGGTAGAATTAGCTGATGTCTTTACAGAATATGCTACATGTCTTTTTGTCTAAGGAAATTCCTCATCTTTGGTTAATTATTTAATGGTAAACTCTTGAAGATAAATTATAGCACTGTGAAAGCTTGTTCCCTGTCTGCTCTCTTGGGTGGGGTCTTTTTTTTAATTATAGACTGAGATCAGCTTCAAATCCAACTTCAGCAATTCCATGGATAATGTTCTATCTAGGATGTTCCATGGCAACCTCAGCTTCATCAGTTCTTATAGTTATAGTTTCTGTGCCAGATATGTATGACTTAACTCCTCGTATAAAAAGTCGCACTTCTCTTGATATGTGAAAACTGGGTCCCAAGCTAGTGCTTCTATAAAAAGGGTGAAATTTATGCCGATAAGTACTTTTCTAAAAACTCTTCAGTCTGATTTCGCTACTGCAGCTGAGTCCTTCAGAGTCTTGTGTAAGCCCGTGCATCACAGCAGGTGTACAAGGACCACGCAGGATGTTAGAAAAGCGGTGACAGTTCTGGTACTGCTCTTTGCAGTACAAAAGCTTCAGTGCATCAGCACTTGTCACCTGGCTTATGTGTTTACTGGGGAATGGAACAGAGCAGTGGCAGGAGCTCAAGCACTGCTAAGCAGCCATCCATGCATTTTTATTACCAGCATGCTCTCTGCTGTAGCTTTGATGTGCTCCAACCTCACAATTTCCCAGACAGTTTTCAGGAGTGGCTGGAGTCAATAGCATATGCTGGGATCTGTTCCCAACAGGCACTTTAGATGCTACTGTTCTATTTTGAGTAATTCTGGCAAGTGAATAAAAACTGCTGTGTTGCCAGCCTGAAAAACAGAGATTAGTCTTTAGCGCATTTTATTTACTGTTTTCCTTCTCTAGAGCAGTGTCAAACTCAAAAGTATCAGGGATTATTTGGAAGCTACATAGTCTGTCTGCAGGGCTTTTTGAGTCCGGTAGCTTTGTGCTGTATTCAGGACATTACCTTTGTCCATTTAGTTTTTTGAGACTCTCCATCTCTGGTGGCTTGGTATCCCTTACAGCTTGCTCTTAAGGCCAAGTGGTGTTCTTTACCTTAACTGTATTTGTTTGCCAGAGATCCCTCACTGAGAGCATTCTCATATTAACATTTTCATGTAACAGAAATTTGTTTGAAGTTTAGGTGCATTTAGGTCATATGGAGGTCTCAAGAGTGAGCATACAATGTTAGAATCCCTATCCTTACAGTATCCCTTTGGGTCCGACTGGACTTAACCTATTGCAGGAGGTGCACCTTCTGCATCTCCTTGGAGAGTCCATCCATTTCGCCTCCCTGAGATCCAGTTCCTGTCCAAGAAAGATATTACATGATATGATGCTTTTTAAAACTTTACTTTCAAACCATGACTGAAAACAAGCTCAAGAAAATGTGAAATATCAGGACATGCAAATAAAAAGCATGAAGATGTTTAGAAGAGAGCAGAAAGCAGCACACACTTTAATATGTGTTAAATATGTCTTAATTGGAAGAAAATGTTCTGCATATGATAAACTGATTATCATTAATGCCATAAAAAGAAAAAAATGCATAACATTGGTGGATTATTGTTGTATCTGTGGGTACTTTGTGATTGTAAAGAATCTAAGGATGGATATGTCTGATAGTGGTAGTGCAAAAAATAAGGTTTCTCATCTCTGCAATGTGTCCTAATGAAGAACACTGCTGAGAAGTGTAAGCATAGTTGAACAGTGGATTTGGCAGCAGATGCAACAGATCAGGCAGCACACAGACTGTGGCAGTCAGGCAGCCTGAAATTAGTCTAAAATCTCTAAAGATGTGGAGTTTTTGAAAACGAATTTTTGTCCCTCTACAGATACAAAGCAAAAAATGTCAGCCTTACTGTGAATTTTATAAGAAATGGCTTGCTAGAGAGAGAGCTCACAAAACAATATTGCTGAAGTTAGGCAGTATTAGTTTTGTTTCAAAGTCTTGGCTTCAGAGCAAAAGCTGTAACAGGAAATTTCTATAATTGCCATTTCTAAATCTTGCAAGGCAAAAAGGTCATCATTTTCCCCATTAAAGTGCACGTTGCTAATCAAGCCTTTGGGTGAATTCAAAGTCAAAAGAATTGGTAATGAAAACAAAGAAAAACAGAAACACTAATACTAAAGCTAAGTCAACAGATAACCGAAGTTAAACAGAAGCAAATTAGAATTAGACAGAATTCAATGAGGTATTCCTTCTATAAGTGTTAAAGTGTCAGGCTTGTTGAGTGTCTGATACCAATGGTTAAAGGAAGGTGGGAATGCAAACCATGCATATGTTTAAACTTAGAGAGTATTTCTGAAGTGATGACAAGGAAAATTCCCCCCAAAAAATGTACTTCAGGATTTAATAACACATCTTGTAACTGCAAAGCCTTTTTCATCTCCTGTCTTCTGTCCTCAATGTCATGCAAAAAACCCTTCATTGCTGGTATTATGTTAACATCCATTTATGAATTTGAAATGCACCATGGTTGTTCAAGTGGCCAGTCATCAAGTACGGAAAAATGAAATGATAGAACAGAAACATGCAAACTGCTGTAATTGTGATGCTTCATTAAGGTTCCCATTCACAAGAACTTGACTGTGAAGTCCTTATCCATAAAGGTGTTTTTCAGAAGCACTGCCAGGATGAATTGATGTAGTCAGACAAGCTCTTTTAAGACATAATGAACTATATAGTATCTTTCTTGCAGCTGTGTCAGCTTCCATAGAAGTAAACAGGATGTAGGCACAGGCACAGGCACAGGCTGGCATAAATTTGGATTCCTTATCAGCCCTGTCATGTGCACTACTCTTACAGTCAGCAAAACAAACAAACAGTTTAGAAGAAGAAAAACATAGAAGGATGATTGGTTTTATATCAGAGTATTGGCTGCAAATCAAACAAAGTAGAAGATGTGCTTAAGTACACAATACCACTGTAGCTGAGAGGCACTTTTATTATAAGCACCACTTTACAGACATACATGACTTCCTGAAAAACTCTTTCAGCTGAAGACTAGCATGCCTATTTTCAGCACAGAGGAGTTTTTTATTTCCAAATGCATGAAAACTGATTTTGATATATGAGTTCTAATACCTCATCAGATGACAGCTTTTTAATTTTTTTAAAATACAAATTTTGGGATAAATGACTATTCTGAGGACTTATATTTTTTAAAAGAATTACCTGGCATGTCAAAAATATTTTTTTTTTAATATTTTCATTCAGATGCACTAGCAGTGTGTAGTAAGAGTAAGGGCAGGGTGAATAGGGGTGTTGGTCTGTGAGACTCCATATTAGGAATCTAGAAGAGGAAAACAGACCAGCTGGATAGAGAGGATAACTGGTAACATTGGTTTGCAGTACAATTAAGTCTAAAATGCATTGGAAAAAGTAAAAACCACATGGATTTATTTTGATTCTCTGGGACAATAGAAAAAGAAAAATGTAGGAAAGTAGGAAATCATGCTTGAAAATTTAAAAAACAAATAGGTGAATTCCTCCCCAAAGTAATGAATATGTTAAAAAGTATGTTATCTGAACAAAAAAAAAATTTAAGCTGTGAACTGCGCTTCAACATTTTCTCTGTTTTCCTTCTAAATTGTGTTTGACATTTTTTAGTTAACAGGGAGATTCTAATTGCTGTTTCTGAAGGCACAGCCTGAGGCTGGAGCTGTAAACCAAGATTTTGTTTTCTATATATTAGTATTCAGAATGCTGGGGAGACAAAAGACACCACTTTCAAAGTCTACATTCAATGCCACATATGCAACTCCTTTGCTTTCCCCTGGTTTGTATAGTGTTAATTTTTTGGCAAATGATCAATCAAAATCATAAGGTACAATGAAGGGTGGAATCTTTTTTATTTTCTTCTGCCTCTGCTGGAATTAAGCACTTCCAAAACTTTGAAAAGTGCTTAGGGAAGGACTTTTACAACTTTGTTCAGGAATATGAGCAAGACTCGTGGATAGGCGTACATCAAATTTACTGAGTAAAAACATTTTTTTTAAATTTGATTTTTTTTCATCCTGAGAGCAAAGACATTTTAAATATTCCACTCACTAGTGTTACCTAGTCTTTAAAGCTCACATACTTTGTTTTCCATTGATATTTTTAAATGATGCAAAAGTTAGTGCTCTTCAATCGTGTTTCTATATGCAATAATACAATAACCTCATTCATTAAGTGGCTGAGAAAGGCTTTGTACTTTAAACTGTGAAATGATGGTGATTAAATGACATGGATACAGAAGAAAGTTTATATTTGTATCTCTACTTTCTACCTTCTTTGTAGAGGAAAATAATTGAAATTTAGAGCCTAATTATACACAAATGAAAAAAATTGAAGGTTTCTGCACTCCAAATAGGAATGCAGTGAAATATCAATAACTCATTTTATATAGCTGAAGTATTAGCCACTATTTATAAAGCATTAAAATGAAACACTTCAAGCAGTTTGTGCTCTATTTTGCAGTTAAAAGAAAGCATTCTATGTTGTTGATTAATAGGCTGGGATTCAGCTATACAACTTGAAATGTATTTTTTAATAAAAAATGCAGTGGTGTGTCTGTAATGAGAAAAACAGCCAGAAACAAAGAACA
>VWZT01008397.1:215655-234462 GCA_013397055.1 Pachycephala philippinensis | reverse complement strand
TGAAATCAGGTATTTTCCTTCCATTTTTATATGATGCATATGAAACATTTCTACAGAATGCTACATTTTCCAAATATGCCCTAAGGAGTCCAAGAATAATCAAGTGTAAATAGCTTTTATCTTGAAAGACTAATAATAGCAAAACACAGATATAATAGAGATTTTAATAGTAACTAGAAACTGTGATGATTAAAACTGACGTGACCTGAATGTATCTATACAAATGTGTTTAAATTCACAACATTTGGTAATACTGCTGTGCCAAGGAATTTTAAAAAATGTAGTAGAGAATGATCCAACTTTTGGAGCTCTTGAATGCTAAGGATTATGTCTGAGAAAACTGTGGCAAATGAGATTCTGTATTAAATCTGCACCTGCACATACACTATTTTGTGATACTTTAACAGCTTTGGTTTAAGTATGGAAATTTGGCTTCATTCGTATTTGACTCTAAGGCATGGTCATGTCTTGGAAGTGAGAACTAGTTGGATGAGATTAATAAATTCGTCAGTATTTAAAACAGATTAAGATAGAATGGGAACAACATAATAAGGATGGCACTGTCACTAGCTTTATTTGATCCAAGGCAGTTAAAATACAATGTGTCTTTCTTTATAAGGCAGTTTTGTCAAGGCGAATATTCTTAGTTTAGAAGGAATTGTGCAGAAATTTAAATCCATCATTCTTTGTTTTGAAATGAAATTGCTGCTGCTTCTAACAACAGAATCTAGTATCTTGTGCCTTCTTGTAAAAAGAAAAATGTATGAGAATATGTTAAAACAAATTAATTATATCTGGTGAAGTAATTTTCCCTTGGAAATGCTCATTTTACACAATAGAAATTTTTCTCAAAACGGTCAATTCTGTCAAAAGTGTCAGTGGAAGTCATGCAATCAGTAGTAATAGCCAAAGAAGCAAAAATGCCATTTTGCAAAACATTTGGAGGTTTGGAAATCTGATTCAATTTCACATCTGATGACATTCAAGTGTCTTCATGAAAAAAACAGCACAGTATTTGAGAGACAGATTTACATCTTTGTAACATTTGATGTGGTGCCAGAATAAGTCTTCCATATTTTTCGTGAGAGCCCTAATAGCAGCAAGTGGCTCATTTGGAGAGAGTCAGGCTCAGTCCTCTTCCACCTCTTTTTAAGTTTTTTGAGAAATAAACTTCTTTTTTTACCTGGTGGGTTTATGTTCTCTAATGGTGTATAAACGCAACTACCACCTTAAAAAAAAAAAAGGGCAGATTGGTCATCATGCTATGATGGTCACCAAAATGACAATTATGATTTCCCTGATGCATTGCCTCTTGGACAAACCATTGTCCATTCCAAGATTCAATATTTTTTTGTCCTTTAACAACTGCAGGAATGCACTTAAACTTCAGGCTCTGTCATTATCCAGATCCTCATTTTCCTAATTTGAAAAAAAAAAAAAAAAAAAGGAAAGTTTTTTCTATTAGACATTTTTTAATCCAAGGCAAAATTTTACTTATTTTATTTATAGATATTTTAATAGTATGATTCTGTCACAAGAAAAAATTCTTACTCAAATCTGACTCAAAGAAAAAGTTGTCATTTCCAAATAAAACTATTTTAATTTTCTTTTTATAAAGCTTTTTCTTTTTTTCCTTCCCTTCTCTTTCTGAAAATTTGGAGCCATAAATGTGATAACCATATCAAAACTTCATAGTCCAGTGGATTAAATATTTTTAATAGAATTTTTTTACCAAAAGCTTTACTATTCAGTGATTATCACTTTCCACAATGTAACTCTCAGAACAGTGGCACACTGGCTGTGTTCCAGTTTATAAAATGAAGTGGCCACAGTTCAGTAATTTTTCTATGTAGGAAATAAAGTTGTTCAATGTAGAAGTGATAAATATTGCTTAGTAACGGATTACACTGTATAAACCAAACAATAATTGTTTTATGCTAGTTATTAAAATGTTCCTTAAGCCTGTGCCCAGAATCAATGTTGAAATTATTAATATTTTAAAGTTAGCGGAAATTTACCATACTTAATTTAAAGAAATCTCTGCTTACTGATAGAGTTCTAGAAGTTTGGCAAAAGTATTCTAAAAATAGTAATATCTTATAATATAAACTTGCTTTAATCTTAATAACATGGAATAAAATTCTCAAGTTTTATCTCCGCTGGAAAAGTTTATTCATTGCAAATTTTACAGGAACTTTTTTTTTTTTTTCCCTACAGTTTTAAATCAGTGTTTTCTTCTAAGGAATGATTACAGGGTTCTTTTTTTAATAGCTTTTATTTTAAAGTATTTACACTATCCATATTTGTTTCTGTATTTCTTCATTATGTATTGCATCATTTTCCCAGAAGAAATGTACTTCCTCTCTCATCCCTTATTATGTGGAGATTTTCAGGGACGTGTCATCATCCTATACATCTCTTGCAGAGCTTTTTAGCTATAGGTTGAGTTTATTTCAAAATTGTTCATAATATTTTTCTCATCTTTTTTAGCACTGTGGTCTTATTGTGTGAATAATAACGTAACTTTATGAGAATAGCATGGAGCAGTCAAAATTTGGGTTCCTTCTGACATCATTTGTAGATATTCATGAGCATGCCTAGAAACAGTATGAGAGGCAGCATACAGAGCAAAGGCAGTTGGCAAACTCTGTGTGATACATTTAGTGTAGTTCTCCCTCTGGGGCTTCTCTCCCTGGGCATTTCCAAGGCAGACACTCAGCAGGCTGTGGAGGGCACCCACTCAATGGAGGAGGGCCAAAGCTTAGCAGATATTCCATGTGTCCTTCTGCAGGTGGCTGTAAGGTGAGGACGATGCTGATGCTGTGGAGATCATCACTGTAAAGGACTAGTGTTTTTAAATCTCATAGGGAAGATACAATCCCAGACAAACCTTGCTTCTATGCAGGTTTTGGACAATTCAGCATAGGGTGTTTTTTACAGGTTATGAAAATATTAATTGTACTCAGAAGACTTCTTTTAAAAACTGGTCACTTTTAGGAGTATCTCACTAATACTTCAGGGATCATGTCATGGTTCTCCATCAGAGCTTTCAGTATAAACTTCACGCTAAATACAGTCACACAGAACATGTTTTTATCTTTCCATTTACCATGAGAGTGGCAGAAGCTGTGATAAGGCTCACATGCTCAGTTACAAGTAATAATTACTTGATCCCAGACTCAACTGGCACAGTAATCATCATCAAGCCCAGTAAGTAATGATAATAGATGAAAACCTGCTGATCTTCCAGCTGCCACTGTCAATGAGAGAGATATTATGGAGGCAGAGTAGCAATTTATTTGTTTAAGACTTCATTGGAATATGAATATTATCATAGCAGCTTTTCCCAGCTTCGGTTATGAAAAAAAAATCTTACCTGTATTTAATTTATGCATAAAAAAATTCCATACTTTAAAATACATTATATAAATTATTTCTCTAGAAACTCCGTAATGGAGAGAATTTTTCATATAGTATACAATCAAAAATTAACACTTAGAAAAATTTGTTATAATGTTTGTGATTTTTTTTTAATCTTCAGTTTTCTCAGTAGATGTTTGACAACTTAAAATCTCTAGTTTTTATGCTGTCATCTCTATTTGATTAAGAAAAATAAGTTATTCATTTAGTCACATAAATTGTGGAACGATGTTGAGACTCAATTTGTGCTGGCAGGAGTCAGTGGCATTGTGGAATTTTAATGACTTTCATAAAGTCTGAGTAGAAATTGGAGTTTTCAGCAATTGACATGTGTGGAGACACAGAGCCTTGCTCCAGACAGTCCTAGTAACATTTCTGGTCTCCACTTGGGAATTTTGAAAATACATATTTAATAGTATGTCATCTCTTGAATTACATTAAGAAAAAGTATTGAAACTTAATGGAATCTTTTGCTTTGGAATATTGACCTTGTGCCATCCTAAAATTGGTTAGAGAGAGAAACATAGATTTTGATCTGGAAGGAAGTTATTATTTTTGAAAGCAATGCTGTTTTCTCTCTGTAGTTGTATGATAGCAGAGCTGCAAACTGTAGTTATTGAAACAGAATCAGAAATTGGGGCATTAGAAAGAGATGTGAACCTTTGAAAAAAGTGCATGTGAATACATCTCCACAGAGCTGAGCTTTGACTGCACTGAGAACTGCTGAGCAATGAGGTTTGTAGCAGTATATTTTTTCCTGCCTTCCTATATGAAGACTTTTGTATCTCACCAAATTCTTGATACATCAGGGGTAGACTTTTTTAATCTCATTCTCTGCAGTTCAATTCCTCAGTACCCTTTGAAATTATTAGGTTTATTATAATAGGGTTTTTTAAAATTATTTTCAAATTTTAATGAGCTAGAGTATCCTTTAAAAACAGCCAGCCCCTTTTTTTGAGTTTTATTTTCAGTTTTATTTCAGTTTCTATTATCAGTTATAAGGACTGTCTTTTGCAGCACTGAAGCTGAAAAGTAGTGCCATGATCCAGAGAGAATGTTGTCTTACCAGTAGGTAATTCACACAGTCCTGATCCAGCTTTGGAAATCCCTGAGCTGAAAATAAATGGAGATTTGAAGAGTGAAAGGGAAGTGTCATATATGCTTGCCCTGTTGTATTTCTCCCATCTGCTGTTTGCAGCCACTATTGAAAATAGGATTGCTAGGATAGATGGCCCTTTGGCCAGCTGAGTGTTTGTGTTCTTTGGGTTTTTTTTTTGAAAGAAAGACTAGGACAATATATACCAGAATACAAAATTTTGAGACTGAGTCTTAATGTGTGCAATAAGCACTACCCCAGCCTACTTGTAAGATAGAAACAAAGCAGGAAGCCTGTTCACTGATTAGCATCTGGAAAAATTCTGATTGCTTTTGACGTGAATTATTGTGGTTTTGAAAATTATCTATCAATGTTTTTGTCGCATTGAGACTTAAATGAGGAAAAACATTGGATCATAACTTCCACCAAATAATGAATATTTGTGGTTTTTTAGTGGACAAGAGGAGGGAGCAAGAGCAACAATGAATATTCTGCACCTGTAACCATCCTCCTCAGGGACTACCAGGGTGCTTCATGTCTTTTGAACTTAGACCTCTGTTCTTTTTCAAACAGGGCCTCTATGCCTACAGGATCTGCTGTATTATTAAAGGTTGTTAAATATTTAGTCTTATTGTACCCTCTTGAAGGATTGTTTTAACCTGGCCATCTCAAGCACGTTATCACCACTAAACCATCCTTTTGCAGGGTTGACCAAAAAAAGTACTCCATTGAATGTATGGTTAATAAGGGCAGTTTATAATAATAAGTTAATGGTTTGAATATGATACTTAATAATCTTAATCCATAAGGTAGAATAAGTAACTGATTAAAGCATATGCTGTTCAAGTGTCAGGGTTTCCTGGGGGCTGGGGGTGTCAGGGGCCAGGGCCTGTCCCCACCCTGTCCAGGCATGGGCAGCCCCAGGGCCGGGCATTGGGCACCTCCCTGAGAAAAGTCCAGGCAGGTCTGTGGGGAGCTGGAGAGCAGCCCTGATGCAGAATCATTGGAGCAGGGGCTGATGTGGGGTCCTGGGCCATGGGGGAGCACAGTGGGGTGGGGAAAGGGCAGGCAGGGCTGGTGGTGCCACCAGGGCGCTCACTCCCATAGAAATATTTATAGATTTAATCCATGAAACTATCAGAAAAACCTCTGAAATGTCTCTTTATTAATATCATAAGGTGCAATCCTGGAGATTGAAATCCCTGTTGCTCCCTTTGTACTTAGTCTAGCTTACCACTACTAAAGCAGAAGCAAATTTCAGTACCTCCTCTTTAACACCAGTCTGACATTATTTTAGAGAATAGTCTTTGAAGGAGATGATTATTTGACTTTGGTTTTGTGGAAGCACTTGTAAAATGAGCTGGAAAGCTGAACTACCTGCCAAATTCCTTACACATTTTCTGAAAATGTTGGCTTGACATTATTTGAATCATTGACTGGAGGTAAGAGTAGGAGATGCTATTGATGAGGCATGCCTCAATCATTTTCACATAATAGCCTCCATATTCATTCTACTGTTCTCATGCAAAACATGAAGAAAATTAGCATTTTTTCATGATCCTCTGTCAGTTCAGTGCTTAGCAGTTGGCATCAAGTTATGTGCCAGATGGGTGGTTTTAACTTTTAGAACAGGAATGGCTATTTGGATAAACAGTCCTGCATTATATAAACACACCACTGAAACATCAGAGCACTTGAACTGTTCAAGAATTGAAAAAGAAAAAGAATGCATTGAAACACACCCACAAATCCATAAACCTCAATTGAATGTTTGGGATTTGGCAGCACATTATCTTTGATACGACTGTCCCTACCGCAATGAGAAATAGGTCTAATTGCAAAGGTGTTTATAAAAGGAGAGACTATAAATTGCTTTTTAAAGAAAATTCAGAAAGAACGTTGGTTTTATGTATGTTTCTGCTTTTTTTTCCCCCCTTCATGTTTGTATCTTTTGATCTTACGATAGGTTAAAGCCATATTGAAGCAATTGTCAAAATATCTTTTGACTTTGATGGGATAGTGGTTTCACCTATATTGAGCTTTTGGAATATAATGAATACTCCAAGAGACAGGGCCTAGAATGTAATATTTAAAAATGCCCGATTTGAGAGCACAGCAATTTGTCTTGAAGAAATTTATGTAGAGCTCCTTTGGTTTCATGTATTATTGTAATTCAGGTTGCTCTGAGCTGATTTTCACACTTTAAGAAATGTATAATTATTGCAAATGTAAAACCTAATAGAATTATAATTATAAATTCCTCCTTCCATGCAGTTGGAAGAATTTGTCTGTGATCAATTTTTTTTCTTTCTGTGATCACTCAAGTAATGAAAATCAACAAAAGAGACATGCAATATTATTTCTTGTGTAATTATAGAAGCATTTTTTAAAACATAATGAGATTGTGGAAAGTGTTTTTTGAAGAGTTGTGGAGGAAAAGAAGGAAAATGATCTAATGATGGAACAAAAAGAATGAATCAAAATATCTGTATGACAGGATAGGTGCAGTCCTGAAATTAGATATATGAGCATTAGATGTGCAGCTGCAACTGATGAATTTATAAATATTCCTTAGACATAAGTAAAGAAAATATCAATCATTGTGCCTGTGTAACATATTTCTATTTCATTTAAATAATCTCATGGTTCAATGTTTTTGCTGCTCTGCTGCAGACAATAGGAAAAAATGCATTTTATTTTTATGCATGCTACAGATCCTGAGCATTTTTTGATTTTCCTTTGGCCACAGACAGAGACAGGATACTGGTCAAGGAAGCTTTACTGGGTCTCTAAAATCTCTCAGGAAGAGTGCTTGTTTGGTGTGTCTTGTTAGGTATTTGTGATAGGCTGACCCACCAAAGCTGCTCTATCACTTCCCTCCTCAACTGGGCAGGGAATAGAAGATAGAACAAAAGGCTTATGGGTTGACATAAGGGCAGGGTGAGATCACTCACCAATAACCATCATGGGCCAAACAGACTTAACTTGGGAGGAAAAAAAAGTATTATGAATTAAATCAGAGTAGGATAATGAGATATAAACCCAAATCTTAAAACCACGTACACTCTAGCCCTCCCTTCTTCCTGTGTTTAACTTTTCTCCTGATTTTTATTACCTTCTTCCTGCTGTAGTGTAAGGGGACAGGGAAGTTGCAATCAGTTCATCACACATTGTCTCTGTCACGCCTTTCTCCTCAGGAGAAGGGCTTGGAATCACGGAATCACAGAATGGTTTGGTTTGGAAGGGACCTTCAAAGATCATTTAGCCCAACTCCCTGGGCAGGGATATCTTTCACTAGATCAGGTTGCTCAGAGCCCCATCCAACCTGGCCTTGTCTGGACAAGCTATTGACTTGTCTCACCATTGTCACTGTATTCCTCCCAGTCTTTCCAAGCTCCAGCCTGAGGTCCATCTCATTGAGGCAGTCCTCCACAAACTTCTCCATCATGAATCCTTCCCATGAGCTGCAGTTCTTCAGGAACTGCTCCAGAGCAGGTCTCTTCCACAGAGTGTAATCCTTTAGAGACAGGCTGCTCCAGAATCACAAATCCTGCCAGCAAACCTGCTTCTATGTGGGCTTCAGATCCACAGGTCCTGCCAAGAGCCTGTTCCAGCACTGGCTTTCCACAGTATCACAGCCTCCTTTGGGCATCCACCTGCTCTGATATGGGGCTTCTCCATGGTCTGCAGGTGGATCTCTGCTCCACCATGGACCTTCATGTGCTGCAGGGGCACAGCTCTCTCACCATGGTCTGCTCCACAGGCTGCAAGGGAATCTCTGCTCCAGCACCTGGAGCACCTTCTCCCATTCCTTCTTCACTGATCTGAGTGTCTGCAGGGATGTTTCTCTCATGTATTCTCATTCCTCTCTTAAATGCATTATCCCAAAGACTGTCACTGATGGATTTGGCCTTCGCTGGCATCAGCCAGCTGGCTGGCATTAGGTCTGTCAGACAGGGGAAGCTGCTGGAAGCTTCTGGCCGCTTCACACAGAAGCCACCACTGTAGCTCCCCCCGCTACCCAAACCTTGCCACACCAACCCAGTACAGCCCTTAAAGAGATGACCAAGATGATTTTTCCTTCATGTTAACATAGAATAGACTGAAGAGATTTTCTGGTGCTCATTTCTAGCATGGTTTAGTTATTTTCATTGAATTACTGAACTTGTTGTGCCTGATCAATAGAGAAAATGTATTTTCCATTCTTTCTTGGCAGTGCATTTTTTTTTAATTTATAAATTTTGGTACTTACGTTTTAAATTTGTTTGTGGAATAACACATTGAAGTAGAGTTCTCACTTGTCAACTGTGAAGGGCAAAGAATGCTTTTTCTTTTGTACCCTTCTGGATAAATACATATTATATGGTCATCTGTTATAGTGAGGACTTATGTTTAATAACTAGGTAGTGCCAAATAACAAATAAGCAAATAGTGCCAAATAACTCAGTAGGAAGTTTTAATTTTCCTGCAATTATTCAGCCAGCCTAATGTAAGTGACACTGAGTATATTGAAGTACTTCACCAATTTTGTTGATATATTTTTCAGGAGAGTGTTAACCATGCCTGAAGGAGTCTGGTAAAATATATTGAAATTACACAGCATAATCACATCTGTGAAATTCTTGACAAAATAAAACTTCCCAGAGAGCAGTTGTCAACCTTGTACTATCCCCTGGCATATTTTGAAAAAGGCTTCAACCTGATGAATAATATTCACAGTACAAGTTATGCTTCTTTGCAACCTGCGAGCTTGTCATCTTTGATTCTCATAAAATGTGTTGGTTCTCCACTGGAAATATTCTCACCATCTTTTTCTGTCTACTGATAACTTAGCAGCAAATCTGCAGGTTAAATTCCCTTAGGACTATGAAAATCATAAGTATAAATCTATCAGGGAAACTCTTGTGATTGTTTTTGTCATCTTTAGTTTTTATATCCATCATTTTTTAAAAAAAGATCTTCACCAAAATTGAATGTGAGTGTATTTTGGTGATGTGAATATTTGTCTCCTCTCATAAACCGTAGAAGCATAAACTGTGGCAGTGCAAACTTTTTTGTTCCCCTGTTATTTGAAGATCAAACAATAGGGGTTTTACTGTGACTTGACTGATTCTTTTCCTTCTTTGTAGAGAATATATATGTATCCATGTTCAGTGAAGAAATGTTTAAAATATTTATAAATCAAACACGTGTATACTCATTTAATCTGTCTGTTGAATACAGATCTGTCATAGGAAAAAAATAAATGTGTCAAAATGAAATAATAACCTTTGTGACATATGGGAAATAAATACAGAAAAATGCATTAGGTCTGTCAGTATTTTTTTAAAAAAGATTTTGCAGAATAGTCAGATTTTGCAGAATACTTCATTTCAAGAAGTCTTTCTCTCATTCTTTAAGGAAGCCTACCTGCATGGCATTTTTGCCATGTCGATTGATACAATATGTAAGGCTAAATGGCTTCCCAATTATCATAAATAGGCTCCAGGTATAATTCAAAACTTAGATAACATTGTTTGAACAGTTATCTGAGCCAAGTAGTGAGTTTCTTTTCATGGCAATGGAAAGAAATTGAACAAAATGCAAATTAAACCTTCAGACCTCTTGGGGTTTTGTTTAAGACAAAATATTTGTAAAAGTAAACTCAATAAAAATGACTAGTTAATTGTGAATCGGAAACCCACTATGGAATATGCAGGGTTTTTAATATTAACCAAATCAAAGATACTATATTAAAAATCTACTTTGTTTTTTCTTATGACAAGTTAGTTTAATTGTAGTTATATTTACTGCACCGAATCACAGTGAGTGTGCTCTAGAGAGTCCTGGCTCTACTTTACTGAAGGTTTAAGGTCTACTCTCATGCTGAAATTTGTAAAAACAGGAATTACTCCTAGTATTCTGAGTCCACCAAGAAATCATAAGTATTGCTTTGCAAATGTTACTGTGCTTATTCCTGAAATATGTGATGACACTCAGCCCGGTTGAAAAAGTGGTTCTAGGATTTACCTAGATCCATGTCTACGGTGAAGTATCTGAAGGGGAAAGTCTTTTCAACTCACTCAGCAGCCCTCACTCATTCAACAACTCCTAACTACAGGTTTTCATGAGCTTATAACCTTCTAAATTAGGAAACTTAAAGTGATTACATAGAAAGGAATAGAAATAAAAGCAGTTATGAACTTCTTTGCTCTTTCCACACTGTGTCCTTCTGGATGGGTTCAATTTAGTGTCAGCCAACTCTAAGTGATAAAACACTGGGCTTTTCTCCATTACTTCTAAAGCTTACCTTTTCAACTTCCTTAAGACTCTCTTTCCACTGCTGTGTTCTTTTTTTTCTCTCAATCTTTCCTGTCCCTGACACACCTTGTAGTCTAGTCTCTTGGAGCTTTCCTGCTGGAGCATACCTAGTTCCCCTCCAAGCTGGAGCATTCTTCTTGCCCATCTATCTGATGGGGCTCATCTGTCCCGATGTGGTCTAAGGAAAGCAGATACCTGAGTGGTTTAGAGACTGACATCCTGAGTTGTGGCACAAACACAGCCTGTATGATGTGTCTAAGAAGTCCTACTCTCATTAACCTCCTGCTCAGCTGGAGCTGTGCAATTGCTTCTGAAACCATTCTGCAAAATGGATTGGTAAGATGAGGAGAGTTCCTTACATGAGTGAGTGATTTAGTTTGGACCATCCCAGTCTTACAACTTAAATACGAGGTTTCTGGACTGTTTAGAGGATAGAATCTGGAAGATACTCGTCTGATGAAAGAAGGGATTATAGACCCTTGGGAGTTCCTTCAAGGAGAGCCTAAACAGAGAGGCACCTGCAGGCCATAATTTTGGGGCCAGTCAAGCGCCAGCCAGAACCATGGGTGTCAGCTGCTTTTCCTTGACTATAGACCACCTTATAAGAGATGCTTACAGTTCGTACGTGTAGGGAAATTCAAGCTGCTTTTCTTGCAGTGCTGTGCTTAATTCAATCAAATTCTCTGTCTGCTGAACTTGCTCTTTCTCTCGACAAGGTCAGAATTCTTTCTTTCTTGGGTGTTTTAATCTCTGGAGGTGTTATTTCTGTGGTGTGAAATCCCACAAGTGATCATAATTTCCAGAATTACTCTGCCTGTATTACCTAACTTTCCCATCACATCTTGACTCTTTATGTCTTCTGACCCCACAACACACATAGTTTGCAAAAAAACCAGTATTCAGGCACATTCCAAAATGAATAAAACTATAAATTATTCCTGTCTATTTTTAATCAGTTCCTCATCATTTTTGATCCAATTTCAAACCAGTTATGACCAACATTTATTTATTTTTCAGTGTACATTGTGCTGATTCACAACATATGTTGTAAAATAGAATTTGTGGATAAAAGTTCATTTTTGGCAAAGGTACTGAAAAAATCTTACTGTTTTCTTTGTACTTAATATATGGAATATCTTGTGGTTTGCCTCGTTCAGCTTCAAAGGAAGTAACATTTCTTAGACAATAATCTGGCTCAGCCTTCAATTCTGAGCAAGACTTTTAGACTTAAACAGTAGCTGAAGGTAGCATCTTACAGTTTAAGCGTAGTCTGCCAAAGTATGAAGAAGGGTCTGCCCTGTGTTATCCCACACACCATTGGTTTAATGAGGGTCTTGGACAAAGCAGAAATAGATAGGCACATCTGTTGCTTAAACAAAACCTCTCAATTTTTTGTGAATTAGGCTACTTATTCTGCTATCCTTACAACTGTGCTAATGTACACAGGAGACTCTGTTCACCTGATAGACTGTTGCCTTCAGCAGAGCTCCACAGCCACAGTTTCTGAATCTAATGCCACAGAGAAAATGGCTGATGTCTCAAATGAGAGCATTTTTTAGCAGAGGAACATGGTTATTTTTCAAGTTCCTTGCTGCCATTTTTCCATTTCATAAAGGCTTAGGTTGTTTTATATCAAAGAAAAGTTATATGGTTTGGAGAGCTATTTTTAATCTCTTGAAGTTTGAGTAGTAGGGACCTCAGGCAAGAACAATTCTCGCTGTTAAGTAGGAGATGAAAGCTGCGGTCTAAAATTTGCACAATGTAAAAGGTGTACGTCATTGTAAGTATCATTAATATTTTTTAGTCCTTAGGCAATTAATAAAAGGACAACTTTAGAATTTGCCTTTGGGTAGTATCTCTTAACAGCGTATCAAAATATTTTTTGTTTAATTATATTTGACTTCTATTTCCCAGTTTGGTAGTGTTGTTTCCTCAAAGGAATTATGAAACCATCTAAATTCTGCTAATGCTTCCATAAAACACTTACAATAAATATTTCTTCTAATCTTCAGTATCACCAGGCAGATAATATATGTCTTTATTTTTCTTTTGCAAAGAGTGTAAGATTTTAAGGCAGTCTCTGAAGCAACAGATCATTGCTAGCACTTCACTGTGACCCTCAGTATGACCCTTGATGAAAGGAAGCTTTCTCTCTTTTTATCTCAGTGAGCTCCAGATGGTGGATTGTCTCTCAGACCAAATTCACAAGTTTTTATTAGAGTTCTGTTTTAAAAATGAACTTAAAGAAATTTCCAAGTTCTTTTCTTAAATGATGGGTTCATGGCCATAACATTTAAAAAAACTTGTAAACCTGCCCAGTCATTTGCCCAGGCAAGTGGAGATGTGGAGGAATTTGGGTTTTTTTCTGTGGGGGTTAAGTGTTGAAGTGGGGAGACAACAAAGGAGATGAGGGTTGAGTGAAATACCATTTTGTCTGTATCAGCTGGTATGATGTAAGTCATGTGAGTCAATTTTTTGCATAGACTGGAATTTTCATTGGAAGTGTGGTTGAAATCATAACAGATGATCACTGTGAAATTAAACACTGCCATTTCTGAAGCATTCCTGCCTTCCATAGGCTGTGAAATAGGCTAAAATTGAATAGGCTATGAAATTTGGCATCTTAGAGTCGTAATCAATGTTTCATGCTGATGCTGAGGAAACACACTATCATGGACACCAAAATAAATAATTTAAGGTTCATTTTAGTATGTCCTGAGAATGGAAACCAAAACATCTTCACTGTTCTTGCAGGTCTTGACGAAAGGTTGAACTGAACTTCTGGCGTATTGGAGGGAGAGTTTTGCTGTTTTGCAATGTATGCTGTAATCCTTATTTATGTAGTTGTTCAGCCTTCAACTGTTACTTTTTGATTCAAGCAGACAGAAAAGTAGTAAACTGAAAGGTATGATGATTAAGGTTTTTTTTACAGCTTTGAGAACGTGTTTCCACACTCTGCCTGAGTTCTAGATAGAGTAATTGTGATCTGTTGACTTTAGTTTTCTGTATTTGTAGCTGAATTAGGTTTTATCTTTTTTTTTCCTGACATGCTGAGTCTGTTACAGCAGTTGCCAGATTAGAGCTCAGGTTTCAGTGTTTTGATGGTGAAAAGAAGTGATTTGTACATATAATGTTTGTATATTCTGACTTTAGGTACCCCAGCAAGTCTCCCAGTGAGACCACACAGAGTTGGATGTCTATTATCATTGCATGACTCATAATTGTTTTCTTTGAGACCCAAGGACAGGAGAAACTCTAAGCCCCTCTCAGACTGCTTTTTGGCTTTTCTGTCAGATGTCTCCTGAATTCATAAGGATGAATAGTTCTATAATGTTTACAGTATCTGAAGAGTTATCCATATAGATCTCTGTAGATGTATGTTTTTTAGTAAGCACTGTTCAGGATCTCATTGTGGTAAGGGCACTGCAGCCTAAAAGAAAAATATGTAAGATACTTCCTACCATAACATTGTGGAAAGAAGAAAGTGTGAAACAGAAATTTAAAATCAGGAGGTAAACTCCTAGCTTGCTTTCTACTGTTTTGGTCTGGGGTTTTTGTTTGGTTGGTTTTTCTTTCTTTGACATTTTACCCTCTCATCTATTTTCCATGCTTGGTCTGGAGCAGCTGAATTGTCTCTGCTGTAAACTAACAGTGTTGGTAAAGAAGAGGATTCCACCATGTTAAAGAGGTAGAACAGCCTGTGATTTCCTAATTAAATTGTGTCCATAGATATTAGGGAATTGTTGCAGTTTAGTCAGGAAGGTACCTGCTTTAAACTGGTTTGGGTGGGACAACTAGTACAGCTGTGACTGCATGGATGGAGCTTAGTATGGGGACTAACAGAGTCAGGGCCTTCTGCTCTTTTACAGCGATTTGCAGAGTTCCAGCTAGAGAAAACCTTTGGGATCATTTTGTCTCACAGTGTTAAATCACCATGTGTTAGTATAATTATGTATATGGGGAGCAAATTTAGGGTAGGTGTTTTCTCCTGCTGCTGAATCATGCTGAGTGCAAGTGTCAGGGGATTATTCCAGGAGTGTGGAAAGGTTTTTAATGTACAAAGCTCTATTTATATGTTGCTCTTACACAAAATATACAACTCATTTAATTCCAAGAAAACAATTAAAAGTATTGGGGTAGAGGGGAAGGTGAAGCTGAATGAGTCAGGAAGTAGAAAATAAAGGTGTGGGTCCTGTCTAACCAATCCAGTGTTGATAGGGACAAAAATATTACTATGGTTTCTCATACAGCGGGAGTTTTAAGTTACAGAAAAATTAAGTTCTAGAACTATATAATTCTTGTTTCTTTGTTTTGTTGTGATCTGTAAGTTACTTATAATACTTTAAGTTACTCTTATATTTTGTAATCAGACCCTAGATTATACCCCCAATTTAAAATAATTGCCTATCATGCGATACTGACAAATACTCTGATTTTATTTCTGAATTAGCCTTTTTAAATTCTCTGATTGAAATACAGCTAACAAAAAAATCTCAGATGTATCTCAGGAGACATTCTACTTCTGTCTTGTTTCTTCTGTCAGTAGTGGTCAACAGATGCTGGTTTAAAGAGCTCAAGCAAGCAATTGTGTAATTGCTCTCATCAGATTGTTGTCTGATCTTTACAAAATTGTAAATTTAGTTAAAGGATAGGTATATATTAAGCACCAGTATGTAGTTTAATGGAAGAAGCTACAAAAGGCTCTTTTCTTTGGTGAGATTGGTAAAATATTCCTCTCCAGTGCAGTGACCACGTATCCATGGCTGACCTGAGCAGAAGCCAAGCCAGACCAGTCAAGAAGTTGTCTGTTTACAGACTCGAGAGAGGTAGCTTGGCAGGTTGCAGGAGTGTGAGAAAGAGAAAGCTGGATAGCAGTGTTTAGGAAACAGCAGTTCAATGCTTGGCTGAGCCAGTCTAGCTCGTTGTGACCAGCTGGGACCCAGCCAATTCCCTTCACCCTGTTTCCCCCCTGTTTTCCCTGCTTGAAGCCACTAGGTCCCACTGCTCACCTCTCAAGAATATGGAACTCCTCTTAGGTCTTGTCTAACACCCTAATCCAACAAAAAATTACTCCTTTTATTGTCAGGTTGATTTTTCTGCTGGTTTCTTCTTTGCGTGTCCTCAGCATGGAGCCAAGACAGGACCACTGCAGTGTCAGGGAGGGTGGGTTGAGAGGACCCAATAGGCATCTGTTGATAAAGTTTTCCCCGGTATTATGTTGGGCTGATCATTCAGAAAATTAGGGCTACGATTCATGAGATTTTGGTTATTAGCACTACCAAAACAAATTATACTGGTTTGGTCTTACTGAGAGATCAGCAGAATGGTAATTGCTGCCAATCAAGATGTAAGGAAAGCAGAGCTGTGCAGCACTGACTGAAAAGCATCAAACTCTGACACTTTTATAGAGGCATCTACCTATTTTTTAATGGTAATTACCAGCATATGGGAAATTAGAAAATATTAAAGTGTTTCTGGCTTTATTAAGAAAGATCTGTAATACTGCAAAAGGTTACACAAGCTTTTGTTGCTCATGTATATAACAGGTGCACTCACATTCCATGTTGAGAAGCAATCTTTCCTTTAAAAGAACAACAGTTCATCCTATTGTGATGGCATTTGTATCTTTTCTCCTTAACAGCTTAGCAGGAATTTCTATAGACCTATTCTTGAAGATTTGGATTGTCAGGCATTCACCTGATGACAAATCCATAAAAGACACTGAAACAAATACTAGTGTAAATCTAATGTGAGTAACATTTAAAGGAGTCTTTCATTTTTACAGTCTGGATGCTAATTTCTTTACAAAGTGTCTCTTAAGACATGGAACCAGTTATTGTAAGAACCATTGGTTTTCTCTGTCTTTCTGTTGTTAAGTTCTATGCCTTGAATGACTTCTCAACGTGATCTGCATATGATACTTCTATCTTATGCAACCAAGTCATATATCAGTTTTATTTTGAAATGTTCAACACATTGAGTTCCTTGTCTTAAGTTATGATTTTTTCCCACCAGTTGAATCTTCTCTCTTCCCTTCATCCTTCCTATATTTCCAGATCACAAGAATAATTAAGATTAAAACTGTACACATCAGATACAATTGTGTATTTGTTTGCATACTATTGATAAAAAAGTGTTGCATCAGGTTTTTTACCAATGACTGTAGAAAAATTCTTAGAAGAGCCCCATTTGAGAATGGATCCTTACAACAGCAGGTGATAGTTCTATGAAATGGGGGATTTGGTAGCAATGTTAGCTCATAGGAATGAACCTTTTCACCTTCAATCTCTTATTCCTACCTATGCCATGCAGCTCCATGCCTTTTATTACGATTTATGAAACTATGATTGAACTGGCTAAAGAAGTGTGGAAAAGTTTCAAAATGAGGGGAAAGATGTTGTTTCAGATGTAGTTGAAGTCTCTCGTCCTGTTTGCAGGGCAGTTCCACAGACTTGCTGGAACAGGTCTGCAACAGGCTGAGGGGCAACGAGAGGCAACTCGTTAAGTTAGCCTTCCTGGAAAAGGAAGTTATCTTTCTCTGCCAAGCTGCTCATTTCCATGTTAAAAATGGAATCTTTTGTTTGGCAAGATCTACCTTTCCATACAGTCTTGTTGACCCAAAAGGATAATACGTATATTTTTAAAGCTTTAAATTAATGTGCATTATTTGTAAAGTTTTGGTTTTCTTTTTCTTCAGATTTATATCCAGTTACCTGTCTTATGCTGGAACAAGCAGGTTATCTTGCTTGTTTTTGGTATTATAAAATAGCGTCTCACACTTAAGTACAAATTAAAATAAGGAAGACAGAGATCTTCCCTTAGACTACCCAAGTTTTTTGACTTAAAACTGCTTATATATGTTTCAACATCCTCACTGGATGCTATTAGGATGGAAACTGCTTATTCACCCTTATATGATCTAGTTATTTTTTCATTCCTCTCTACAAAAGGAGAGTAAAAATATTCTGTGCGCTTCTTTTGCATTATCAATATTTTTTCTATTTTTATCAGTAGGCTATGCCACTCTTCAAATTCCTTTCTTATTCCAGAATGCTTTTTAAAACCCTGCTTATTTCCCAATAAAATAAATTTAATTTTATGTCTTTGTCATCTCTCATTACTTTTTGCATCAATATAAAGTGCTATTTCTTTAATTTTGTTGCCCATTTCTTTTCAAGTTCTGTTGTCATTTCATCATTGAACAAGAGAGTATATTTTAAACAAAGTGATTATTTCTCTTGACTATGAAAGACTGTGATAAAGTCAGAACAGCTGAAATCCATACTTGTTTGCCACTGCATGACAGATATATTCATTTGACAATATTTACTAATTAACTTTTCAGTGTGTGCAGTTGAAAATCTCCTCTCACTTATCTTTGGACACAGGGGTTTTCAAATATATTAGATTAGAAGTCAGAAGAGACATCAAGGTAATTTTTATTGAATACTAAACCCTCACTAGATTGCAGGGATAGCATCATGCCCCTATAAAGTACGCTTATTAGTTAACATTATTAAAGTATGCACATTATAAAGTATGGACAAAAGGTGCAAAATGGTTATGAGTAGTTGTGTTGGTTTTGCACGACGTGGTTTTTGGTAGTGGGGAGGCCACAGAGATGGCTTCTGTGAGAAGCTGCTAGAAGCTTCCACCATGTCCAGCAGAGCCAATCCCTGATGGCTCTGAAGATGGACATGCTGCTGGCCAAGGCTGGGCCAATTAGAAATGATGGTAGCACCTCGGTGATAACATATTTAAGAAGAAATCAGAACAAAGGTGGGGGCACAGTTGTAATTTTTCAGCCAGAGCGGGACAACATGTAAGAGAAACAACACGGAGACACCAAGGTCAGTGGAGAAGGAGGGGAGGAGGTGCTCCAGGCGCCGGAGCCGAGATTCCCCTGCAGGCCGTGGTGCAGAGCATGGTGGAGCAGCTGTGCCCCTGCAGCCCCTGGGCCCACGGGGAACGCAGAGATCCACCCGCAGCCC
>VWZT01008397.1:195061-215354 GCA_013397055.1 Pachycephala philippinensis | reverse complement strand
GGACTGCTGCTCGTGACATTAGAGCCACGCTGGAGAGGTTCGTGGAGAACTGTTTCCCATGGGAGGAGCCCCACGGTGTAGCTGGGGAAGGACTCCTGGAGCAGCGGAAGGAAATCTTGGTGATGAACTGACCAAAACCCCCATGCCCCATCTCACTGCACTGTCGGTGGGAAGGAGAGAAGGGTTGAGGGGAAGAAGAGGTGTTTTTAAGGGCTTATTTTACTGCTCATTATTCTGATTTTGTTAGTAATAAATTCACTTTGTACCTTTAAGTTGAGCCTGTTTTGCCCTTGGAGTGTTTTCTCTAGTCCTTATCTCAACTCATGAACCCTTCCTTTAAATTTTTCTCTCCTCTGCCCAGCTGGGGCAGGGCAGGGTGAGTGAGTGGCTTTCATGGGTGCTTGGCATTTGGCCAGTGTCAAACCACAACAATAATATGTGCAATAGGTTCCAAATTTTTAATTATTTTTCTTTTTTAGAAAAACAAAACATGAAATATTCCATCAAATTCTATAAATTTTCTGATTCTGGATAAGAACACAGATGTGGAAATAGAAATTATTTCCTTCTATCCTCTTCATGATTAGATAATTCTCAGAGCAGATTTGACTGAGAAACTGGATACTTTGGCCAATCATTTTCAATATTCTATTTCAGGAATTCCCTGCCTGATATATTTGCCAGCACAATTTGGTATAAGAATTGATGAAGGGGAAATACATTTTGATCTAGTGTCTTCCTGTTGTATTCAGTTATATTTAGTCTGATTATAAATGAGAGAAATAATATATTAAAATAAAAAATAATATATGTCACTAATACAGCCCTGGATATAGCTGAGAGAAACGTATTAATTGGTCCAGGCGTCGAAAATTCCTCTGTTGGTGCTATAAATTTACTTGATTTTTCTTGAGCAGTTGATTAAACATTTAGGTGTTTAATTTACATTAGAAACTGGAAAAGTTCATAGAGCTCTTAGGTGCCTCTATTTCTCAATACAAAAGTATGAAGAAGTTATTTCATCTAGTACCAGTACTTACTTATATTGTCTGTGTTTCAGTTTCTTATGAAACAGCTCATCAATCTTTGTGAGTTTCCTGTTTTTTAACATCTGTACCAATTATTCGCAACATCTATCTATGATTCCTTGAATGTTCATTACTATTTCTTAATATTCCATCTTCTTTTCCTCTATGCATTAGCATTCATAATGCTTTAAACCTTACTCATTTAAAAAAATGCAGGGTTCTCTCAACAAATCTGTTCCTTGGATTCAAGCACTGCCAAAAGTAAGCATCGAAATTGACTATTGAACTGAATGATTTCTTCAATGCCATCACTTTCTTTCCTAGTAAAAAGTGATCCAGAATTACTTTTCCCTGCTTAGGTTTTGTATTCCCTGTGTAATACGTTTAAGTCAATAAACAGAATTGTGTGAACAGGAAGACAGCGAAGCTATTTTAAGAAAATCTGAAGCATACATGAATGTGTGTTTATCCAGTTCCATCTTTCTTTGCTGGGTCAAAAATCTACTGTGCTTGTGTGTAAAATTTAGATAACTGCTCACTCAAATATCTAAAGACATCAACAGGTCTTCATGATAATATCTAAAAGATAAGTCAGCCTATGGAAATGCCTCTAGCAACCTTCCCATATTTTTTTCATGCTTAGATTATAATGGAAAGCCCTTTCTTACGTGTTTTTCAGGCTTGTTTTGTCCTTCTCCCTCCCTCTGTATATCAAGTCAGCCATGTACTACTTTGTTATTGCTGAAGATTGCTACTGCAACTTTTGGTTTAATTAACTTTTTTTTTTACTTTTGTTGAAAGAAGTGGTTGCATCTTGAGGTAAGAACTCTCTTTTTATTAGCTGTCTCTAGGTAGAGTATTACATTTTAAAATATAAAAATAACATAGTTTTGCTGAGTATGTTCTTGAAACAGAGAAACAATAACTTGTGTCAGGGAGAACAAAAAAGGTAATAAATGTTACTAACTGCACTTTTATAAACAAAGATATGACAAAAAACAGATAGGATCCCTTACGTTGAAGTGTCTTGTTTCCAGTCTGAACTAATACTTGCCTTAGGCAATTCACAGAAGAAAAAACCTGTGTAGAGGAGGGCTGGAACAGCAGGAATTAGTGCCTGCAAACATTTGTGCAACAGACCCAACTTTTGTGTCCCCAGATTGGATCATAATACCTAGAAAATGACCAGGTGATATTAAGCGATGTGTGTTGGTAGAGGGGGGGAAGTATACAGGTTAAATGTGGTCTGCTGCTTTACCTTTCTTCACTTTTCTGAATGAACTAGAGACAGAACACTGTTCAGCTCCAAGAGGTATTTAGACTTTGTTCTGAGATGACTACAGGCATTGTAGAGGTGTGCACGTAAGGAAGAATGGCCAAATCAGCTATGTTACCATAAAAGCAGGTGTCATTTACGGTGCTGTATGTCTGTGTGGTGACCGCAGCTGCCCTTGGGTTGCCGTACGAGCTGTGTGCAGACAAGCATCCAGAACATGTCAGCTCATTCCTGGGCTGAACTCCTGGACCCTCAGCACAAGGATGCATCCCCATACTGTGGACATGATAACCTTTGGGCTACAGCGAGGCCTTGTGCCCAGCTATGACATTCAAAATGTCCTTTACAGCTTCCAAGGGAAGACACAATAAAACTGATATTCCCTTACAGAATATTCTGAAATTCTGCCGTATTCCCTCCTGCATTCTCCTTTCTGTTCTCATCTCCATCCCAGAGAGTGTTTGCATAAATTCCCCAAGCTCTCATACATTCCCCAAGCTCTCATATTAACTTTCGAGTCAGTGTCCAGTAGCTCCAGGATGTACCAGGCTTGATTTTCTATTTTCTGGACTATATTATCATATATTATGCTTCAGCACAAGAGCCAGTTTGTTATTTAAAAAAAACCCAAACTAGGAGGCCTTGCACCCTATTATCTTTGAAGTTTGTTTTCTCTATTTAGTGTTTATTAACTGATTATAGATTACCCTATAAGATGTCCTAAGTTTGGGGAAAGTCATAAAAAATATATTAGAGCCTCACATGGTGGAGCATGGTGTCACAATTAGAAAGTAATGAACACTTGACATAAAATATTAAGACACCCAGCCATTTTAACACAAAGTGCTGTCATTTGACTATTTAGACTTTGTTCTGAGATGACTTCAGATAGTTCAGAACCAGATTTTAATTTTGTAACATTTGGCATTTTCCCATGATGGATTGAGCCAACTGCATCTTGTCTCTTTTGTTTACTCTGGATATATGGACATATGACCATCTTAGCTGCTAATGAAGTTTGTGCTGATGACAATTTGTACGTTCATCTGTGTCCAATTCCATACCAATCTGGTAACAGCTGAGGCCCTGTAAAAGGACCATCCTTCTAAATATTACCATCTAGCAAATAGAATAGCATGAATAATATATTTCAGATAATTATGACGCAGCAAATTCCAACTTTTTCTTATGTCTGGCAAAATATTTCAAATTATCTATTCTTTTCAGATCTCTGAGTATAAAAAATGAACTTGAAATTGCCACTGTATTAATCACTTTTAATCACAAACAAGAATGTGTCTGTCATAGCCATTCCCCTAGATGAGCTATTTTTTGCCGTCCTTCATACAAGCATTAAAAACACCCTAGCCTGTCTGTTCTCATTAAGGGACAGCCAAGTAATGCAAAAAGAAAAGAAGACCTAATTTCTGCCAAGATGCATTTGTCTTGGAATAAAGAAGGAACAGAAGAATATACCTATAACCTGGTAAGGATTAGAGGAAAAATAGATTTTATATCTTCTTGTAGGTGGGCCACATGGTTTATGATATAACCCTTTAAGGACACAGCCAGACTCCTGTTTTTGACAGAGTAGTCAGTATTTTATAAAGGTAGGCTCTCAATATTTTTCCGACTTGTTTCACAATTAATTTAACTTCCAAGGTTTTCTTATTGCAAAGTGTTTATGTTTCAACATAAATATACAGAAGATTTCAAACAACCAATTAAAGAACACATCTGAAACATAAGTTAACTTGCTTACCAAAACACACCTTCTTAAGGAAACGTTCTTAAGGTTGTTTTTTTTTTAAGAGCACTTTGAGAGATCATACACTTGTTTGCTCTATCTCCTTTTATTTATGGAAACAAAAGATATTTCTTTCATCTTTTGAACAAGAGCTTCCATCACAATCTCATAGATGGTTCTGTTACTGAATGAAACAGAGATCCTGGAGGGGGAAAAAAATTAATTTTGTAATTTTTTATGTCAATAATTAAAGCCTTTACTGGGCTTGAAAACTGAAAAAAAAAAAATTGTAAATCAGTAACAGATTTGGAATCACTTATACATCCCAATACATCCCACAGACATTTGCCATATCAAATAACAGGGTAACAAATATTGCAGTATGTTACAATCACTCTGTCAAACTCAGGAACTGAAGTACTTGGAAAGCACTTTGCCATCTAGTTTCATTTGTATTTTCTAACAACAGAGATTGTAGTTTCCAGGTTCCATTGTGGTTTAAAGAAAGAAATGTGCTCTTGTGACCTTTAACTTTTTTATTTTCTTTGGTCATGACTATTTCTCTCATTTCTTTTTCAGTCTGACTTTGGCATCATTCTCCCTTTTCTCTCATTTGGTATCTAGTCTCTGTCTACTTGTGGAATGTCACCCTGTGGCCATTTGCCCAGGCTTTTTCTTCAAATCCTGTTGTCCTTGTCTGACAACTTGTTTATTGAACTTCATGTATCATTAAGCTCTGAGCCCTTTTCTCACATTCATAGTCCAATATCCTGTGCCAGTCACTGAACTTTTGTACCATCACCACCCAGTTTATTATCATCAGAAGTATTTCTAATGAGGCAAAAACATTGCATTTTTCTTTAGTCTCATTCTTACAAGGATCTGAATTCTTTAAGCTGAGATTTTTCCCTGAGCATTGAACCTTGTGCAGAATTCTGCTAATTCCAAATACTTACAATGTAGCATTGTATTATGAACAATGTAAACCAGAGAAAAGTAATGACTGATTTGAGGAACTGACACAATAAAACCCTCAACCTATAGGACATTTTCATTAAATGCTTTTGTATATTTTGTACCTCATGCCTGTGAAAAAACCCCAAAACCCCTTGAAACAAATGTAAATTAATGTCTAATATGAATTAGTTTATTAATTTTTCACAGCAGGTAATGGGAATCTTCATTTTTAGTTTCTCCCCAGGTTCAGTAATTATTACTGCAAATTATATTAATGACACGTATTTATGATGCACATTTGTAGTGTACATTCTAAGGACTTTATATGTACTTGTAATCTGGTACCTCAGGATTGTTTGAAACAATTGAGCTGAAACAAAGCATGACAAAAATTGCTGAAGTGTTCTTCATCAGAGTACAATTACTGTCCTCTGCATATCCATACATTAACATTGAAAAATTACAGGAATTTAGCAAATTTTCTCCCTTAGAAAAAGATGTCATCATCCCTTTCAATATTGCAAAGCATATTTACCATGACAATTCTCGTATACAAACTCAAGATAATATCAGTAGGCTCTACCATTCCATCTCTTTTGTATAAAATTAGAGACTATCTTTCTAGTACTATTTTAAAACACTAAAATGTTCTTAAGAACAAGGCATTGCAATTTTGGATCTTACAGTAATTTAAGCATCATTATAAAAATGCATCTTCTAAATTCTTAATGTGATTTGAAATGAAATATTATATGAAATAAGTTTTCCTTCGTTTACTGTCAGCAGAAAAATGGAATAGTATTTTAGTGACTAATCTGCTTCTCTTCAAATTGAGTACAAAGTTATTAGTTTCTTAAAGGATTAGCATATTTACTTTCATGGCTCACATCTTCAAGACCTCTATTATTAGTTGCAAAATCTGCTACTGAGGCCATGACAGAGGAAAAAATCAAAAGGAAAGACATTTTGAGAGATTTGCCTTAGGAGTAAATGGTGGAAAACTTTAGCTTGAGCCTTAACCTCATAGCTACTGGTAACTTCCAGATGAGAAAGTATCATATGTACATTCTCTCCAGCCTCCAGTTCGCAACATTTTGCCTCTTTTCATCAGGAACATGATGGAAATGATAAAT
The DNA here is from genome assembly GCA_013397055.1 of Pachycephala philippinensis. NCBI lineage: Eukaryota > Metazoa > Chordata > Aves > Passeriformes > Pachycephala > Pachycephala philippinensis. The sequence continues at coordinate 209,213 of VWZT01008397.1, read as the reverse complement.
GTTTGCATTTGTCATATTTAAGTGTTCTCTAAAAAGAGAGTTTTTCCATCCTTTGCATTACTAACACCTCCTGTAGGAAGGAAAGTCTTTACAAAATCTGTANTACTAACACCTCCTGTAGGAAGGAAAGTCTTTACGAAATCTGTAGGCATCATGTCAGATATAAAAATAGTAAAAAAAAAAACAAAAAAAAACCAAAAAACCACCAAAAAACAAAAAAACAAACCCACAACAAAACACTAGGGATGAATATAAAGAGCATAATGGGAAAGAGTCTTTACACAGTGCTGGCTCTAAGAGTAAATTGTCTGCTTGACTGTCTAATGGTGATTTTCTAATCCTCAAACACATCCTCCTCAACCTCCCTGCACCTTGAGACAAGGCAGCTACATAGAAATAAAATATAAAATTTTGTATGAAAAATAAAGCCTTTATCTTATTGTGGCATTTTTATCAGATGCTTCCTTAGTACCTAAGAGTGAATAATCCTTCTGTCACCTTCCATGTGCCATTCATGACTATATAGCCCCCCCACCTCTCTCTCTGGAATTTTTTACCCCCAAAGTCAACACTGACAAACCAGCAGCTTGTCTCCAACATCCTCCTAACACACTACAACTCTGCCACCGAGTAGGATCAAGTCAAAACATGTTCCTAAAACCCAGCGGTTTGTTGTGCCTAAAGGTTGAGTCCTCCTGCCTGTCTTCATCTATGATCACATATATCGCCCATGTGAGAAGGCACGTGACAAGGTGGGGATCTGTGATGATCCTGGCACCGGGGTTGTTTCTCCTGTGATTCAACTTAGCACTTTCCTGCCGTGAAAACTTTCTCCTTAGCAGCCCAGGAGCTGAGAACCTGGTTGGAGCAGCTTAGGTGTAGTCTGCTTCTACAGCTATAAATTTCATTTATGGATTTATTTAAATTAAGCTCTTTGTCTCCTTAGTTCTCCTCTGTCTGGAATATTCAAGAAAAGATTCTTCCTGTGAGTGGCAGGAACAACCTGGTGCATGCTCATGAAGCAAACACATGCATAGCTCTAGTGTGGGCAGCACCATGCTCCAGTCATTTGCCCATGAATTTAATTTCATTTTTAACTTTCTTCTCTTTTCTTTTAAGGTGAATTTATTTATGTTTGTTGTGGTTTTTTCCCCTGAGGAGTCAAAAATGGGAATTTTGCAGCCTCTTTGTCTCTCCTGTGGAAATCATTATATATTCAACCTTTTGTCACTGCAGCAGCTCTCTCTGTTCTGGAGCTCTGACACTGTGCTTTGGCCTCGGTGCACTGTGAGACTTTTGGAATGACATTTATTTGTACAAACTGAGGATCTTGTTCAGATATATTGAAACCTTGGTTGCTGTCCAGCTTTAGCAACAGAAAACAAATGGTATTTGTTCAGAATGTTTTCTTCTGCCAGTCATAGGTGATGTTTAAAATGAGCCTTCAGACTGAATAGTTCTCAATGCATTTTGGGCTCAAGGAGATCAAGCAAGTCCTGCGGGCAAAATATTACGGACTTGAAATATTTGCTAGATTTAATTTATCGTCAATTAACAAAAACTTCTGAATACTGAGTTGAGTATTGAGTCAAAAACATAAAAACATAAATAAAAACCTTGACTTCCCCTTCCTAATCTGAAGCCCCCTTGTTTCCACTGCTGGTTTTGGTCAGTCCCTCACAGTCTGATTGGTGAGGTAATGGGCAGCACAGGTGTTTGGAGTAAAGTACATAATGGTTTCTGTCTGTCACTCCTTTCTGGTTTTGTTTTGTCCTTTGTTCTTTATGTCCCTGCCTGACAAGGTTCACCTGTGAGTTTCAGTCCTTCAGAGGTGTTTCTCCACAGTGAGGGGTGCCCATGGGCTGCAGTGCCTCAGGGATCTCCCCACCCTGGCACAGCTTGCCCCTATGGGCTGAAGTTCCCTACGAATAACCCCTTTTGGCATGGGGACCTTCCTTCAAAGAACGCCTCTGGCTGTGTTTCCTCTCCGCACCCTCAGCAGCACCTCTCCATCTGTCTCCTCAGTCACATGCTCCAGCCATCGGTCTCCGTGTGCATCTTCTTCACCCTGATGCCTGCAGGTATTTCATAAGTAGGCTGGAGCTGGGGTGCTGCCAGCTAACCTCCCTGCCTGCAGTTTTGGCACTCTGTGTGTTGCTGTCACCCAGTCCTAAGGTGTCTGGGCTCAGCTGTGACAGGCACATGGGAGGTTGTGACCTCTCCCTGCACAGCTCCCCACCGCAGACCCCAGTCTGGGGCTGAAAGCCCAAGCTCTGTGTTATATTGGTGTTTTGATACTGGATATTCTCTTTTGACCTCAATGGACATGTCAGAAAGGTATCTGGAAGGCAAGTTCTCTGTTAAATTTTTATTTTCTCTGTTTAGAAATATTTGGAAATGCAAGAATTCCTTGTAAAAAGGAGTATTTGTACATTCATGTAGATGTGTGCACTTGCTTTCCTTTGTTGCTATTAGGAACATGTATTTCTACTGGTTGGAGCTCTGCAGGGTCATGATATATCCTTCACACTTACTTTTTATTTCCTGGCTGATGGAGATGCAGCCACAGTCATGTGTAAAATGATATTCATGTACCTTCTGCCGAGAAAGGAAAAAAAAATAACAACAAAGGAGAGAGAGAACTTTCTCTGATAAGACTGAAATCAGAACAAGATTGCTTTTGATAAAAGATTGATGAAGAGGCATTCGCTGCTTGCAGGAGAAAACATTTGTGAAAACAATTGATAGTGGAAGCTTTTGATAAGACATGCAAAAAAAATTTTATTTTAATATTTATCACTTGTTCTGAAATAGATAGGCAGCTTCTGCATGATGAGGTCATGAAATACGAGATTGGTTCAGGCAAATTCATTACTTCTTTTTCTGTTTTTGATATTAGTTTGCCTCTTCTCAGCTTTATATAATGTATTTTTTCTGTCATCTTTTATAAAATACTTGGGTGCCCATCTGGTATGAAAGTAGGTATAAAAATATTTTTCAGAGCAAAGAGGGCCTAAGTTAACACACTAAGAGTCAGTATTTGTAAACCATATTAGAGATAAGCTCAGTAAGATCAATCCTCTTCTATGGATTTGTGTTAAATTACATTGACTGGTGCCAGGGCAGTCTGCCCTATTTAGTTTGGTTTTTTTAGAATCCATTAAATAGACCTTAAGGGTTTAAATCAATAAAAGAAATTACTTATGCAGGTATTCTGCAATATTCTTGTAGAATTGTTGTTTCATGTGGGACTTGATTTTGTGTTTAATTTAAACAAAGAGGAAAATAAATACGAAATGCAAGAGCAGGGGAAGAAAAGGGTTCCACGAAGCAGAGGGGCACCATCAGTTAAAACTGCACCATGCTGTATTACAGTTCAGCCTAGACGCTTGCTGTGCAGATGCTGCCACACTTCTTAGCGGGTTGTTTTTTGTTTTTTTTTTCCTTATTTCTCCTGGCACATTGCAGGGCTGCTACAATAATCAAATGCTTGAGGTCAGATCAGAAGAGCAGCTGTGGAAAGGATTGTGAGTCATATACAATTGCTAGTACCAGAGGAAACTTTTCTGGAAGAGAATACTTGAAATGCTTGAAAATACTCGAACTGTTGATGTGAGAGAGAAAATCAGTAAATTACATGATTAGCATATCTAAAATAACAGTTATAATGTGACTAGATATTAGAAATTTTCATTCATCTGGTTTTGTGTGCGTGATGTAATGGGAGTTATATAGTATGAGTGCTGTGGTTTGAGCACAAATGTCATTACAGCTGCTGTGTTGACAGCTCCATTGGGAATTAAAGCAGTGGATTTTCTAGAAGTTTTATATTTGTTTTACAAAATTGTGTATCTGTGTACAAATAATAAACATATCTAGAAAGACTAGGAAATTAATGGATCCTAACACTAATTTTAGGGATAAGATTTTGCTGTAACTGCCTTCTGCAGTTTCTTGTAAATTCCTTTAAAGTGACCAATGGTGGGTGAGATGGAGACCCTTTTGAGTCATTCACTGTAGCTATTCCTCTTTCTTGTTATCAAATTACTTTTATAGACCACACCAGTTCTTTAACTGAGCTTTGTGTTGTAATCCTCCTATTCCTTGCTGCCCCAAAATTCTTCCTACCAAAATATAATATTTTAGTGTTCTTTAAAACTGCAAAGATCACCATTAAGCAATAAGATGAAAACTAAAAATTATCCTTTCTTACAATTAAAAGGACTGTAGAGTGAAAATTGTTGCACTTCATTGAGGAAGGCATTTTAAGATTCTGTTTTGCAGCTCAGAGGGAAAAGACATCTCACAGGATGTTAGGAATTTATGAAAGTAATTGACGATGTTTTACTGAATACTAGATTAAATATTAGCTTGGAAAACTAAGTAAATGTCCTAAGTGAAAGAAAGAGCTGCCCCTGGGCTTCAAGCATTTGCATATGTTCATTTAGAGAAACCTTCAAGTGTAACTTAAATATGTATAACTATGTTTTCATCTCTATCACTCACTGATTTGTGCAACTTGTGGAGCACAGATTAAAATTAGCTTTTTCTTTTTCTTTTAATAATGACAAGACAGATTTAGTAGTGAATTGCATCATTTTGTGTTTGTGGGTATATCAATGCTGCCCACATGAGTGGTGCGTTGGTGTTTGTCCTAAGCCAGGCTGAGTCTGCTCTCTGTGCATTTTTGTTTGCACACATCCTGGGTGCCAGAGGCTGGCAGAAGATTGCTCATCCCACAAGGTCTCTGTGGCACCACAGCTCCCGAAACACTGATGTATTATCATTAATACAAACACTGAATGAAAGTTTCTTAAGGATTTAGTAAGCGATTTGGAAAATATACCTTTTATTAATTTCTTCTTTGTTTGTTTCTTTTTTTTCCCCTGTTTAAGTGGGAGGTTGTCATTTATCATTGCTGTCAGAAAATGACAGCACAGATTTACAAGTGTAGCACTCTCATATTTAAGAACACTAAACTCCTGCAGTAGAACCTGTATGATTTTTTCAGGACTTTTGGGTTTTTTACATGAAGCTTTACGGTGCAAAATTCCACAATTTTTATGACTCCCTTGTGGCTGTATCTTTAAAGGTAATAAATAGCAACAACAAGTGCCCTGAGGCAGCTTGCATTTGTGGGTGTGAGTGTGCAGCTTGCTGGAGCTTGAATGCACAGCTTGGGTGCTGCATCTCCAGAAGCAACTAAAATAGTGTTAAAATCTGAAGAGGTGAAGCTTGAGCCCAGCAGAGGAATCTCTCATCTTGCTTGTTTCGTGTGAAAGCCCAATCCCTCCATATCTAGAAAGCAATATTGAACTTGCAGTGCCTTGTGACTACCAGCATCCAAAGCCTGAGCAAGGATCTTAATTATTTGCAGATAGCATTGCAAACTTCGGCCCAGTTTGTTTCTCCCTCCCCTTCTCAGTCACAGGACAAGTGAAAGAAGTACAAGAAAAAGTAAAAGTAAAGGAATTCTTGCTGGTTGAAATTTACCTAAAGGCATGAAAGCCCTGGATGCTCTGAAGAACTGTGACTAGAACCCAAGTTAAATCAATTTGAGTCCCCTACTCAAATTTTAAAAATACTTATTTCCAAACACTTTAGATATAGAAAAAGAAATAATGTATTCAAATTTGCACATTTCTAGCTGCTCTCCCATGTGTTTAACTTACAGAAATATACCAGCCTTGAATAAGGAAAATTCCTTAACTTGGTAGAAAAACAGGGAAGCTCCCAGATCTGTGGCCCTCCATATCCATTCAAACCAGCCCATCACTGTTTCCCCTGCATGTTTTGTGTTTTTGATTCCAGCGATAGCTTATTTGAAGAAAGGATAATTTCTGCTCCGCTTGTAAGGGTTTCAGTTTTATATCCTGTTAATTGCAGCCAGCCAAGTTTAGCATCATTCAAGTGGACACTGATAAAAGCATGCAAATATAAGCTCCACATCACTCTTAACTGTGTACTTCTAAAGACATGCATGCTGTCTTTGAATTCATTTCAGAGCTTTTCTCACTCAAGGCAAAGAGGGTGAAAACAAACGAAAGTAAAAAAAAAAGAAACATGACTGTGTTTTGTCATTGTCATGAATGTTCTCAGTCCCTTTTTGAGGGATGTAAGCTGAGGGTGGACAAGATTAAAGAGCTTTAGGGAGATGAATTTATACCATCTGTACTACAAATTACAGTGTTGATCCTTGCAGGGATAAGAGGAGTGTCACTTTTTACTTCTCAGTAAAGTGAGAATTCCAGGACTGTTAAGCTGGTCCCTGGCTGAAGTCAGAAAATGTTCTCACACCATGAAACAATAATTAACACAAAGAGGTGCTGTGAGGGTAAGTGGTGCATCTTGTCCATTGGTGTATGCATCCACTCTGATAAAAAGTGTGCTAAAAGGGATGATGGTTTCTGTGTGATGTGACAATCCCTGTCACAAAGAGCTAGAAGCTGTGCTGGTAGTCTCTCTGCTTTCTCTTACTGAACTGTGACAGTCATTGGCTTTGTCTTGGATTTTTTTTCTTCCCTTTATTGTGTGGCTGAATTACCTGTTTTCTGGCTTTAAAATGTGTCTGCTCTGTACTGCTTGTTCATCTTTAAGACAGAGATGATTTACAAGTCCAGGCTTACAAAGCTTAATTCCCATTGCTAAGGAAAGTTCACAGGAGTTTATATGCTTTCTTGGCACAACTGTTAACAAGACATTTGTTTTTAAAATAATAGATTTTTTAAATTGATTTTTAGTGGAGCTAGCCAAGCAAACCAGGTCTGATTATCTGGGGAAATCACTGTGGTGGTTTTACCTGATGCACCAGTAGAAAGTTAACAGTTATAAAACCTGTTGAATCTCTGCACTGTAGGAAAAAATGGTCAACTAATCTTTTAAGTAGAAGTGGTTTAGTTTTGAAGACAGGACAGCATACAATTGTTGATCTTCTTTTAGTCATACTATGGTGGTTTATGTGTTTCCTTTGCTCTCTGTAAACATAGATAAATGTAACTTCCAGCAAATCACTGCACAAAAGTACGTAACCAGACAGCACTTGTGGCTATTTTAATACAGCTATTACCTTTAATCAGCAGTAGTACACCCCATCACATAATCTGAAATATGTCTGCTGATGCCTTTGATGAGAGCTCAGAATCAGATTTGTGTGTGTTTGGACAAGTGACTTAGTTTGAAACAGGAGTCAGCTTTTGAAATGGATCTCCCGATCATCCCCATTTACCATGCTCTGGCTTGTATCATGGGGCATCCTCAAGACAAATAAAGTAGACGCCTTTTGACTGAAACTAAAAAAGGAGATGTGTTTCACCTATTAGAGTCGCAAAAGAGAGCCAAGACTAGAGGTAGTCTAAACTCAAAACATCCCCAAGCGTCCCCAAAACCTTAGCCCCCAAACTTTATAGTGTAGATGTGAGGTCCTCGACACAAACCATTTTGCTGTGGAGAGCTGCTTCTTTTAGTCTGCAGTACTTGGTAGTGCAAATTGCGTTGCTTGCTTGCTTGTTTACTCAGACAAGCCTGACAGACTTGGAGAAATCTACATCTCTGTAAAACGTAAAATTTTTCAAACCTTGGCACTTTTCAATTTTACCGCACTTTTTTTTCTCTCCGTGAGTGGTGCTCATAGACATTCTTCCTGCATGTGTTTTCAGAATGTGAATCTTGATCTGAATCCAAATGACACAATTTCTCATTCACATGGGAAGATCTTAATATTCCAGATTTTTTGGCAAAGAGTTTAAACTTATATGTGACATGCCTATGAAAAGCATATGACATGTTGTAAATTGAATGTTTTCAGAAGAGAGAATGCCATGATACAAAAATCTTCAAAATAATTTTCAGGAACCTGTTTGTCTTAATAATCTATGCTTTTCTACCTAAATACATGTACTGAACCTCTCTATCATAGTTTGATGCTATATCACTGAAGATTTCTATCTTAGAATTGGATTGCCTCAGGGGGAAATGGAACATTTTTTTCCAGGTTTGGGTAAAAGTACACTCTTAAAGCAGTTTTCTTTATCTTTTTTATGGGTCATAAGTCTCTTGTTATGGTGTTCAAAAACATCTTTCATCTGTGACTCAACAAGATGTTCTCACCTCCCTTTTATAATGCTATGCTTAATATGTACGTTGGTTATTTAGCAGAATTGGTCTGGGTTTTTTTATAGTCCTGTTTTACATTTATGCTAGACATTTTTTGAAAAATAACACATTACTTAGAGGCATAAAAAGGATCTTTTCATTTGAATATCAATTCTTAATTATTTATCTTATATTTTCATGGCATTCACCTTGTTTGTATTAGTGTGATATTGTGGTTTCAGCCGGAATAGAGTTAATTTTCTTCCCAGTAGCTGGTACAGTTCTGTGTTTTGGATTTAGGATGAGAATAACGTTAACACACTGATATTTTACTTCTTGCTAAGCAAGGAAGTTTACACAGAGTCAAGGCCTTTTCAGCTTCTCACCCACCCCAGCAGCGAGCAGAAGTTGTGAGGAGATCTAGCCAGGAGAGCTGACCCCAGCTGACCAAAGGGATATTCCACACTATGTGACCTCTTATACCTATCAGTACATAAACAGTGGGGAAAGCTGGCCAAGGGCTGCTGCTCAGGAACTGAGCTGCATTCGTTGGTGGGTGGTGAGAATTTGTGTTGTGTATCACTCGACTTATTATTATTGGGGCTTTTTCCCCGTTCTTTTCTGTCCTAGTAAACTGTCTTTATCTCAAGCCACAAATTTTACTTTTTTTTCACCAATTCTCTCCCCCATCCCATTGAGGGGTAGGGTAGATGCAGAGAATTTGAGGGAGTTCAGCTTTGTGAATTTGTGGGTGTTTAGCTGCCTGCCGGGTCAAACCAAAACATGAATGTTCTCCCTTTTAAAATGAGACATGATTTCATATGGGGTGGGAATGAATGAGATGACAAACTATGCCCACATGTACTGGGCATAGGGATTAACTTGTTCTAAGAGTGTTTTCTGATATGGCATGGATCCCCCATTAGGGATTGGGAAGAATCTATAAACTGTCTCTTTTGTAACATACCTGACTATACCTCTGGCAAAAGCAGCCTCTTCTACCTTAAAGTCAAGTCCAATTGGATATGTAGGTGTGCTGCATAATATTGCACTGCATGGATTTTACAGCTTTATCCTTCTGGGATATTTTGGTAGGCGTCACCCAAAAATCAAATCTAAGACCATTTTCACCTGTCACAGAAACTGCTACTTTAAGAGCAAGTCTTCAGGTAAAATCAGGGAAAGCTCTGGAAAATATTTGATCTCTTGTCCATGTTTATACTAGGGAGTTAACTTACCAAGTAGGGCCACATAGGGTGCTCACTAGGCTTTATTTATGGCTATTCTCATAGCAGCTGTTCAAACTGATATATAGGTGCATGAACTGGGACAAGTAGAAGACCAAAGTGCTCTTTGGTTGGGATGTATACCAGGTGCTGGCCATAAAGCATGAAAAAGGCATCTGTGAATGACTGGTGAAAATAATTGAAATAAATATTTATAGCTATTAAACTTTTGACGCACTAGACAATAAATTCACAGGAAAAATTTGATTTCTACTTTGGAGTATTTACTACACATAGGAATTCTTTCAGAGCTGTTTGGAGAAGGGAATTTTCCAAATTCCTTTCTGCGGCTCTATAGCTGCCACCATAGTGCCCCATCAGCATGAGAGACTACTGAAGTCTTTAAAATATTTTCAGAGTTCTGCATAGTAAGTGACTCTCCAGTTTTTCAAATAGAATTTATGTCTCAGTAATGTCCTGACACTTATTAGGTGTCAGTGTGGGGCCACTTTTATGCCTGTTCCTCACATGCTCACTAATGCTTAATGTATGCCCTAAGTGAAGACAGAGAAGTGTGAGCAGATTGGCAGTGTCTGCCTTGCCGAGATCTTCTCAAAGAAGAATTTAAGGGGAAGAGGAAATAAAAATTAGATCTTACGTTAGTCAAATAACATACAGTCCACAGTCCTGAAGCCATGCTGCACTCTGCAGACTGTGAGCAGTGCTCGCTTATGAGACCTTTTCTGAGCACAGCACCTTTTATTACCGTTTAACCCAGACCAAAATGTGCCCAAATGTAATTCATTCAAGCATTTTACAGAATACACTTGTTACTTGTTCTGTTTCAGTGTGGCTTGAGAAGAAATTAGAGCAATGGAAAATACAATCCATACCTGGTAAATAATAAGCTTTCTTTTTTTATGTTTACTGCTGGAGATAACATGTTTAGACAGTATAAATTCTATCAGTTCAGTGTGGAAGATGGAATAATAATGAGGTGCACTCAACTGTGTTTAGGAGGCAAGCAAATGGTCATGAGAACTTAAATTAATTTTTAATGTAGCATTGTAAGCTTCTCATTGTCCTGTTGCTTTCTATACAGGCATTATAATAAATGGCAGGTTTATAGGTTGTTTTTTTGTGCACAATATATGAAATTACGAGAAGGAAAAAGTTGTTCATGTACTGAGAAAAGTTTTATATGAATTTAGTGTTCATTTGACTCTTTCTCTTCCATTTTACATCCGTATGATATGTTCTTAATGTCACTGTGGAGATACTAATAGCTTTGTAAACATAATATAAAAAAGTTTGGCTGCCTTCTTTGTCTTTTGCAGATCGTTATGCAGAGTTTTGAAGGGAATAACAATAGTCTAAGCAGGTATTTTAATATTGCTAACTGTCTCATGTGCTGCCAATAAAACATTTTTATTTGTTATAAGGGTTAATATATCTTTTGGGAATTTGTGCTAAAAGATCTACAGTCAAGAAAAGTTATATTAATGGTGTCATTTTATTAGTAATGCCATTTAGAAATATGTATATAGCATTGCTAAGGTCTTAGATTGTGTACAAAAAGTAATAACCCTGCAAAGTTCCTAACTGAGCATTAACTCTGCATTCCCTCCACTGAGCTAGAAATTGACATTAAATTTCTGTGTTATAATGTGAAAAAGATGGAAATGAAGCGTAAAGTGATTTGTAAGTGAAGAAAGAGGGGGAATTCTGACTTACTTGAACACATTTCTGTTTCCAGCAAATTATTAACTCATTAAGGGACTAGTCAGTATAAAATCCTAAGTCTTTTACTTCTCTTTAAAGAGTATCATTCAGAGCAGAACCTTTGTAATATATGAACTATTGTGTTTGGCTGTAAATCAGGGGATTTTATTTTTGTAAATGCTAGGCATGGCCTCTTGCTACATGGAGGGACCATTGGCTGAAGGAACTGTAGTAAATCACACAGTATGTACTTATTTCCTCTTGTTCAACATCTACTGTTCTCTTTGCTAAAAAGTAGTAGAATCTAAATTTGAATGTGTCTGAGTTAACTCTTTTTGTGGTGCATTACATAAAAAGTACTTGTTAGAAGATAAGTGGAAAGCTTGTTCCACATGGAAGTTCAAAGCAACAGTAAGATTTATGGTTTTAGGCAAATATCTCAGGAATTTTAGGGTGATCTTTCCTGACAAATTGTAGATGGAGTTTCTTCCTCTCACGTGGCACTTACGTATGGGATGGAGCCTTTACAGGTGTCTTCAGAAAGTTCAGTGTTACAGGAAGAGAAAATACATGGCAATATATACCAGTATGACTGCTATGCTTACTGGCTGGTGTAATCCTGAACTGGCAATTGGCAAACACAGTCAGGATTGTGACAGCTTGGTAGAACATGAATGTTTCTTAAAGGGAGGTTATATAGAGTGGCCCTGATTTGTTACTCAGGAGCCTTTCCTGGGTTCCACTAAACTTCATTTGTCTACTGCCAGTTTGGAAGGGACCTCAAGGATCAGCTGGTCCAATCGTTCTTGGCAAAAACATGGTCTAGACAAGATGGGCCAGCATGATGTTCTTAAAAGTGTCCAAGGTTGTGGAATCCTCCAATACACTGGGGAGATTATTCCAATGACTGATTATTCTCATTGCAAAAAATTTTCCTCCGGTGTTTCAACTGGAGTCTCCCCAGGTTTAACTTGTACCCATACCCCTTGTGTTTTCCATGTGACTCCATGTGAAAAAGGACTTGACTCTAATAGCAGTCCTTAAAGTGGTACTAGGTGTTGGACATAGAAAGCAATGAATCCTTTTTCATAGCACTTTTTTTATATCGTTCCTTTATTCTATTTCTTTGGCACTACTATAAAAACTGGATAGGAAAAGTTTATAAAAAATAGGGTACAAATATCTGCTAAGTGAAGGGTTTTGTGCCTTTTCATCACATTTATTTGAATGTGTGGTGCTTTCAAGAATACATCTATTTTTCCTTCTATTTCTAGGTGTCGCTTAGCACCCACAATATTCTGAATGCTAAACTAGAATGGTAATGTATAACTCTGAAAATGTTGAAAAGGTGAACTGAAATCAATATAGATGTATTCCATAGCATCATAAAATAGCAAGTAGTTTCTGATTGGTGGAATTTAACTGCTAAGTGGTCCATGTAATTTAGGCCTGATGGTGCCCTGGCTTTTTTCCCTTGCCCCATGTGGAGCAATATTTAGTTCACTGCCACTTAGCAGACAGTATTCACACAAGTGGATGGTGATGTCAGATCAGAGTGCTGATTTGCTCCATTATTTTAACAGTGCTTAATTTTCCCTTCAGGTTTCCCCTTGCCATGACCTGCATAAGATTCTCTGAGCCCAGAAGCTGATTTTGCTTTCTATATTAGCTGGTCAAATAAAAGATGTTAAGTCTTCTTTTGAATCTTGCTTCCGATTTCTTAAACCAACGTGGATCAACAGAATGTTATTACCGTATCTGTATTTTTTTATTTTAGGTAATTTCTACTTTCAAATTCATTAGTATACCAGCTTTAGCTTCCCATGTAATAAAGTGTACTATCATGGTGTTGCTTTCTTCTTCTTGCTTTTTTGCATTCACTATGATCAGGGGATGAAACAGTGTTGCTCTTCCAATTGATTTCCTTTCTGCTGCTTTTGAGACCTGGACTCTGTCCTTGTGAAAGGGTTACAGCAACAGTAGAGTAAGGCTTGGTGAGCTTTTTTTTCCTCTCTCTTCTGGGAATTTCGTATGTTTATTTGTCTGTTTAGAAGGTCATCTCTAATGTCTCTACATTATCCATGAAAAAATATTTCCCCAATAAAGTTGGTGTGTCACCTGCACTTTTACATGGGTCCTATTGGTTTGAAGAGATGTGTTGTGCTATGCATACTCTGGTCTTATTTAATTCATTCTGCAGATTAATGAAAAAAAAAGCCTCCCTTATTTTTCCGTCTGCTGCTGAAATGCAGCACAGTTAAGGAAAAAAAATAACTGGAAAGCCAGCTTTTTGGGTTTTGTTGATCATTCCTAGAAAGTACCTTTTACTGAGCATTGGCCTTGTGTGAATCTCTTAGGGAATGGCATCAGACAGTCTATTATCTGCTTGATCTAAATGGGCAGCAATTAGACAATTCCACTGTTACTGTGTCCACAAGAGTCCCCAGGGATTCATGGGTAAAAAGGTGTGAATCTCCAGGTGACATAAAAGTTGGCAGTTCAAACTGAATCATAGGTAGGGGAGTGTGAGGAATTTCTCTTTGTGATTGATGTGCAATAAGAAAATACCTCAACACCTTAAAACTCCCAACTCATGGTTGGCAGGAAATGGAAATTTATTAAATTCCTTTTCAAGACAAAACACCACAAGCTTTTTTATATTCACATGCAAAGCTTCAGATTCAAACTATTTTCTGCTCTAGTGTTTCTTTAAATAAAACATTTCAAAATAAAGTGTATTGCACTTCAGAAAATATGACTTCTCAAGTGGGCTTTATATGTGTTAGATTGAGAACACTCCTTTTAGTATTGGAATGCTATCAAAATGTGTTGTCAAGAAGATACCAAACAGAAATCTGTCAGAACCACAGAATGGTTTGGGTTGGAAGGGACAATAAAGATTATGTAGTTCCCACCCCTTCACTATGGACAGGGATGCCTCCATCCAGCCTGGCCTTGAACACTCCAGGGATGGGGCATCCACACCTTCTCTGGGCAACCTGTGCCAGTGCCTCACCATCCTTTCAGTAAAGAATTTCTTCCTGACATCTAATCTTTTTGTTTAAAAGTGTTCCCTGCTGTCCTATCACTAGCTGCCCGTGTAAAAAGTCCCT
>VWZT01008397.1:56591-192828 GCA_013397055.1 Pachycephala philippinensis | reverse complement strand
AAAGGAGACCTTTAATGTCAACATAATGTTTTAAGGTTGAAATAACTGCTTTGATTGAATATTATGACTGCAGTGTCCTTGCTCTGACAAATCTCTGCTGGCTGATTACTGCCTCACTAAGGAGAGAGTGTGTTATTAAAAATTCAATTAAAACAAAACAAAAGCCAGATTTTTGTCCTTTAAATTGCATTGCATAAGAAAGTGTGGAGGGAGAAGTACTGAGAAATAATGTAAGAGAATGAAGAAAAAACACTCAACAGAAAAAAGACCAGAAGAGAAAAAGTGGTAGAAGAGAGCATGGGAGAATGAGGGTATAAAGAGCACTGAAATATCTGTAAAGGAATCTTTTGCAATTAAAAGTGCATGTAGTAATTGCATATACAAAACACAAATTTTAAATATTGTTTGGATACAGAGACAAATGCTTCAGAACTTTTTCTGTTTCTCCCAAATGGATTCAACAGTCTGTCTTGACATTTCACAGTAGAGATTGCCAACCTAATGATGCTGCAGCATTAGGAAATTAATTTCTTGACAGACTAACTACCTTCTGTGTAGGCTGATGTTTGTGTGTGGTTCATCCATGATTCTGGAGAATGAGGTGTGGGTTTCCAGAAGGTATCACCCAATAAAGAACAATTTTCTTGCCAGGTGTGTTGTGGAAAGATCAATACAAGCCTTTCTTGAAAGCCTTTCATTAGTGATAGGTCTGCTAAAATCTCTGTAATTTCTAGTTATGGGGTAATGTTTTGCTTTTCTGTTCTTTATTGTGAGAATGCTGAACAAGTTGTGAAAGATCCTGATTTATCATGGATAAACTTTTCATAAGATCCTTATTCCCACTGCCATTTTCTAAGACACAAGATCTGGAAAGACTAAGAATCACCTCTGACAAGGATTGAAAAGGAGGAGAAGCTTCTGTATATGTGAGACCATAAAATGGTCTAATTTTGGGCTGAAATGGCTAGCAGTTCTTTTGTTTTATCATGAAAGACCACAACAGTCATGAGATCTTCCACAGGCTTTCTCTAAATCTAAAGTCAACAGTTAAATGTCATTTTTGAAAAGAATGGGAAACTTATACTGAGTCTACATTTCAAACCTCATTTAGACTGAAAATTACATTACAGAGAAGAAATAAGTATCAGTCTTCATCAGTAGCATCATCTTTCCTGTTTCTGAGTATAAAAATATTTTGGAGTGCCTTGTTCATGAACTCTCTGTGATCATCAAGTTTGACCCTAAATTGCTACACGAAGAGTGTGTTTCAGCATTATCTGTGCAAGTGCCTCTTGAGTGTTGAATATTCTTAGCGCTTGATTTAGTAGTGCTCCCTCTGGAGATTTTTCACTTTGTGCCAATAAACCTGACTTATTTAGAGATCTTGGCTCTGGTCCACTATTTCTTTGTTAAATGTTTAGAACTCGTAAGTGTTGTGACCCTTTTGGCAATGCAAGTAATCCTAATTCCAGCAATTTACACTTGTCACTTTGCTTTAAACTCCATTACTGCACACTGAAATTCCCCACAAAATGGTTTGGAGACCATTTAACAAATAACAAATTGGAGATAGAGGGATTTTGTCTATTATGTCACAATTAATTATTTATTGGGATTTTGGTTTTGTGTTGCAGAACTGTGACCTGGTCCAGCAGAGCATTGTTCATGTAATTCAGAGTCCACAGAAAAACAGTCAGAACAAGGAGGAGACAGAAGATAACTGTGTTGGAGGTGTTCTAAAAGCCTTGAAAAGAGAACCTGAGAGTCTGACTCGCATAGATCTCAGTACCAGCATCCTCCCATCAGTCTCTGCAGGGCTGGCAGTTATTCTGGATCCTGGAAAAAAAAATGTTTCACTTCCCTCTGAAAAATCAGGTAATTCAGTGACTTAGTACCTTTCAATATACATTTCTAAACGTGCATTTGTCTTTCTTAGGGTGAACAGTTCTAATTCCATACTACAGGGAAAAAGACCCCAAAATATATGGTTTATTTTATTTATTAAACAAAAAAATACAACAATATTAAGAGGTCATAAGCATCTAATGTGTCTTCTAGCAAAATAATTTTGCTTTGTGGATAAAATGAGTGGTTTCTTGTGTTGTTCCTGTGTCTAACTTGTATTATGCTACTATTTTTACAAATTATTATAGGATGGTAAAACCCCCAGAGGTCTATAAGAAGGCAAAAAATAGTCTTTGTAAAATTTCCATTAGAGAAGTTTTCTTAACTAGAATGTTGGGCAGCTTATGCCTTGCAAATGTGTTTAATTCCCAATCTGTTGTGGTGTTTTCATACCCATGCATTTTATTAAAAAATATTTACAATAGATTTAAGGTATAGTAAAGCTTTGCTGGCACAACACATGATGGTGATGATTCATACTATGGACATTAGTACTTCTTCATCTACCAAATGATTACTGAGAATATCTTCATTGTGAAAAATAATCTGAGGCACAAGTTACTGCAACATGGATACTGCTGTAATATTTAAAACAGTTCATGACAGAGAAGCTCGAGTCAGAAGCAAATATAGGAATTTCTTAGCCATTACATGAATCTTCTCAGAGAAGCCTGCTCTTTACAGACTATCTAACCCTTGGTGTTGCCTCAGGGAAGAGACATCGTTCTGTGCAATACCAGATTCTGTTGTGACTTATAATGTGCATCAGAGATGTCTTTTTAGAAAGAACAGTACACAGATACCCTTTTTGCAGAGTACAGAAGGTAATACCAAACAAATATAGCCAGAGTACAGAAGATAAATTGTGAATGTGACAGAGATACCCCTATGACTAACCTGACCACAGAAATCATCCTGCTTAAGAAAATGGCTACTAAAACTGTTAAAATAACTTCTAGAGAATTTATTAAGTATTTCATGCAGAAAATATACAATCCATGGGAGGGTCACAGAAGTATTCCACAACTGACTTGGTCAACCTCTCACTGCCAACTAATGATGAATGAGTGCAGTTTAGGAGCAAATTAGTACCCAGCTTAATGATCCACATCTCCCAATCTGAATGAGTAATGAGATAAGAGAGGTGCATGCTGATTTAAATCTGGTAAACTAGGGACAGGCTGTCAGCCTGGGCTTGCTCTCAGAAGCAAGGCAAAAGTGTGAGCTTTTAAACACTACTACGTATTTATTTTTTCACTACTGTATGTCATATGTACAGGGATTTAATATCTGTGCTTGACTTTACAGAATAGTCTATATATGTGTAAGGACTTTTAAAATGTGTCATGTGACATGGTTGTCCACAGACTACAAACTCTATGAAGCCAAGCACAAACTGATAGGTGTCTTCTATTGCAGCAAGTGTTTTCATGGTAGAATGAAAACTGAGGAAAAAATGTACTGATAAAATATGTGGACTACTTAATCTGTGATTAAGTTATAAAGGCTTTTTATCATAAGAAGAAAAAAAAAAAGAAGAGCCACCCTAATTACTGGTAGTTCTTTGTGGAAGGATGTTAATAATAAGTACTTTTTAAAGGCCTGTTAACTTCTTTCCTTGTTTTGATTCTCACTGTGAAAACTTGTCCTTTTGTCTGTTCAGCTCCATCCCTTTGTTCAATATGGGGAACTATATTTTTCCTTATGGATTTAGGGTGAGTTAATTTGTAGTCATTTAAAAGTTAAGGAATAGTCTCGGTTAAAAATAATCCAGAAAAAAAAAAAAAAAAAGAAAGAAAGATTATTCCAAAGATCAGTTTTGCAGTAAACTTTACTGTGTAGCAAGGATTTCCTTTGGCACAACTGAAATGACAATAGTAGTGGGAGTGAGTGGCTGAAGAGAGCAGGTACCATGACTGATAGCTGAAATTATACTTACCAAACTGTTGTCTTAGGAGGTGAATGATTGGGATGATCAGTCTACAGTAGCAACCTATACAGGTGAATGAAGTATAATCTTTTTTTTCTGTGTGTAGATGACAAATTTAAACATCCAATTTAGAGACAAAGGATTTATTAATTGATTAAATTAACATTGTTTACTCTAACATGCTACACAGCTATTCCATAATTGCAGCAGTAAACACCAAGACTTCGTGTCTTTTTAAAGCCTAAGTTATTTCTATTTGTTACCACAGGATGCTGACCACACATTCCTGCCCTGATTTTGTTTTATTTGCCCTCCTTTGAATTCTGACAAAAAAGGTTTATGGTAACTTTCGCATCACGAGAACTTCTCCCAGAAGCTTTTGCAGCATTTGACTGCAAAAATAGTATTTTTGAAATATTTATGTGAATGTTTAGAGGCCAAAATGTAAAATTTTACCAGACAAACCAGGAGAGAGGCAACTCTTGTTACGCTGTACTGCTATTTTTAGTGTGAACTGCTGCACTTGATGAGACAAAAGCCCTTATAGCCTGGCAGTGTGTCTCCACCAAGGGATATTATTTGCTCCTTGCAGAAGCATATAACAGGACATCCTCTTCCCAGCTCACCCCCACTCCAGTGTGAGTAATGAAATCAACTCCTGACTGGTCTGGAGGTGCATCTTACTTGCATTGTGTTTTTAGACTACAGTGTGTTTCTCTATGAGAAATTCAGAAGTTTGAAAGTCATTAACAAGCTGAAAAAAATGTGAAAATGGATCCAAATAGTCTC
The DNA here is from genome assembly GCA_013397055.1 of Pachycephala philippinensis. Lineage (NCBI taxonomy): Eukaryota > Metazoa > Chordata > Aves > Passeriformes > Pachycephala > Pachycephala philippinensis. Next base: position 188,204 of record VWZT01008397.1, on the reverse strand, counting down.
TGCATCAAAGAATTCCAGGTTTCCTGTCTTTGCAGACAAAAGTAGTAGAAATGCCTTTACTTCTCGGTCTTTTTGTTCTTGGGGAAGGGTTTGGGTTTTTTTGTTGTTGTTTCTTTTTTCTGAAAATATCGCATGATTTCTAGTGGACATGTAAAAAAATTTCAGCACAGGACTTTCATTCTATCTCACCCCCTCCTAATTTGCATCTGTCCAATATCTGGGACAATGTGCTTTGATAAACACAATGTAAGTAAATAAACTATGTTCCGGAATGGTTGCATATCAGTAGATACATATATAAGATGAGAAGATAATGGTTGGACTTGATGACCTTACAGGTCTTTTCTAACCTTAACAATTCTAAGATTCTCTGATTTCTACCTGAAAAACAATGAATCTATAAAACATAAGGGTTTGTATGGCTCATCTGCTGACTATGAGAATGCATCATGTCACATCCAAGAAAGCCAATAAAATATTTGGAAGTATAAACAGAAAACAGACTGGAGTGGAGAATACGTTTTTTCTCTGCTTTTGACACTTGCATAACTAAAAGTAGTATAACACACTGTTTTGGTGTCTCTACTGTTAGAAGGTTCAGGAGAAGAGTCATGAGAATCCTACAGAAATGCAAGTCATGGCTGGTTTATATTTGTTTTGGCATCTGTGGGAGTGGAAATTTGGTAATGTGGGAGTATTAGATCTTAGCTGGTATCTTAGGATTTTAGCTCTCATTGTCTAGAAAGTGCAACCCAGCAAATACAAATACATGGATTTTAACCTGCCAGGAAATCAACCACCGATGCAAGTTATCCTGGCTTATAAGAATTCTCTGTATTTGTCTATTTTAAAAAAAAATGTAGAACATTTTCGTCTGAAACATGGAGACTGGACTTCAACCTAGTAGTATGGATGGTGCTAGGCAGGAAGTCAGACTGCAGAATCCCATTCCCTCCCCTTTTCAAATGTATGACTCATGTCAAACAAATTTGTAATATGAAAAAAAAAAGCTAGTTCAACAGCATCTGTTTTGTGTAAGATGATGTGAATGTTGTTACTTATTTAATTCCCAGTTTAATTTGTTATCAAATCAGCTAGATTTCTCCAAATCAGCTAGATGTGGTCACCATTACTTAGGTTTTTTATTTTCAACTTTTAAATCAATGTTCATCTCGTCAGTTCAAAAATAAATTCTGATGTTCTTTAGGTAGTCTTTTACAAATGCTTGCATGCAAGGCACCTATGTTTCCTTATCTTTCTATGTTCTTCTTTTCACAGAAGAGTAAATAAAGTACGGGTATATACTGACTTAGGTGTGCCAAGCTGTAAGTTCTAGCAAAAAGAGGGATTGATTGTTTTCCATCTAGTTAGGAAATGCTTAACCAAAGATTAATATATGTTAAAATTTCTTGTCTTTCCAAATAATACAAGTATTCATTAAGGCAGATGAAACTGGGTGTAGATTGATCCTCAAACTAGTATTTGTACATAATACTAATATATTTAAATGTAATACTAATTTTATATATGTATATAAAACCTCGGTATTGCTAGTGATGCATAAAGTGATGAACTGGTTCCCATTCCATGTAAGAGTCTGATACATGAAAGAGACAGTAAAAAACACTTAGAAGGGAAAGCCACAACTTAAGATGTGAATAGTCAGAACTGTGCATACTTCTGAGGCAAGCCCTGATGAATTAAAAAAACCCATATCAATTTAACCAGGGAAATTGCTGACATTGTACAAATAGTTTTTGAATAGTATTCTGATGATTGTGTGCTAAAAATTCCTGTGCCCTGTAATTGATATTACGCTTTATTATAATTCTTTTGCTCAAAAAGCCTAAAATGATAAGAATTTTTGTGTCAAATCTGTTTGATGTAAATGAGTAGTCTAAACTCCTGAAGTGTTGTACAATTACTTCATAGTTTTATAGCCCTTATAATCTCAAATTAGATCTAGGTTGGGCAGTTTTATGGTGTACATCTACCCATACACCCATCTCTATGTGGTGTTAGGCTGAGTACCACTACCCAGTACCAAGCTGAGAACAACTGCAGATATTTCTTATCCCTTTTTGAGAATTCCATCAAAACGTGAGCACTCATCCATTCAAAATGGCTTCCAGTGTGGAAAGAACATTTTTATTGTCAGTCAGAAACATGAAGCTCTGTAAGTGTTTAGCAACTTCACCAGACAAAACTGAGACAACAATGAACTTATTTTCCCATGACCTAATATTGCTTTTCTGTGTTACAAATACAAATATATAAGAATTTAATATTTCCTTAAAAGAGAGAAAAAAGGATTCCTAAAATTTTCTTGTGTCATTTAACTGCATTTTTTGTCAAAGGAAACTAATCAGTATAAAGATTTTTTTGCTTTCGCATCTATACAAATCATTTGTGGATTAATTATATAACATAAATTAATTAAATATACCTTAGCTCCATAGTATTGTAAATCAGTAGTTTGGAGAAGGAAAATCAGTACTCTGTGAAATTTACATTTAGTAATTAGGTCCTTTTTCCTAGAGTTATCAAAATTTTGTTCTAAAAACAAATTACCAGACTGCTTACACTGACCTTTCTTAAATTTCTTGAAATATTAATACAGCATTTCCTGGTGGTTACATGATTCTTATGATGGTCCTCTTTCACAGATACCTATTTGAATAAGATTTATACTGTTCTACAAGAAAATGTAGTAAATTACTTAATATGAAACCAGTGTATTCTTTCAGTAGACATATTCAAGTAACTTGTTAGGTTACTATTTATTTTTGGATTTGGTGCCCTGACAGTTTACTTTTGTATTAGGATTAAACGACTTTTAATTTGAATGAAAATTCATCAATTCAGCACATTGTGATTTAGCCTATATTTGATTCAGAATTTTCATAATACATTATTTTACAAACTTTTAAATATTAAATGCAATACTAATTTGCGGCTCAATCTACACCCAGAAAAGGGAAGGTATTAATTTACCTTTTTTAGAAATGCAGAATAAAGTACCAACTCAGAAATAATTTACTAATCCTGATTCTGGCAAATAATTTCTGGGAAGCAAGGCTGCATTTGTCTTCATAACACATTGTGTAAATTTACTGTATGTACAATTCTGTTTTAAATTTCAAAACAAATCTTTACAAAATTTCCGCATTGACAGCTGTTTCTGTGCTAGTGGTTAGGTCCTGCACATTGTTAATTGTTATCCCTGTGCATTCATTACATGCACTAAACTGTTAGACTTTCACTGTTAGACCTTTTATCTTAAATTTGCTGTCAGTGTACAATACCATAATCTGATGCCATGTTCATTGCACTGATGTGTTGTAGTCACAAAAGTTGAGATCATCAGGCCTGAGAGCTCTTTTAAAAGAGAAACTGGAACTGAAGTACTTGTCTTCCTTCCTCTCCATTTTTCCTTTCTTTGATATTATTTTTATAACTTGTCCCTGTCCTGAATCGCCTTTGTGCTCTTCAGTGCTTCCATTGTTTTTTTGTTTTGCCAGCTACCTTTCATGGGCATTCCATACTTGGAAGATGTTCTGCCCATTTGCAGTCCCTCATGTGTTTTGTTTTGTTTTGTTTTGTTTTACAACCTTTTGTCACATGGAGGCCTCCTGAGACAAAGATGCATGCAGCTACATGCCTCTTTGTTCCTTTGGTATTCACATTGCTCACATACTTAATGCAAAATGCTTACACATCACGCCTGACTAGATTGTCACGATGTTGGAACATGTTTTTCAGAAGTAACCATCTTTTAAGTATTTTCATCTCAGGTCTAAAAATCCATTAGTATTAATAGAAGAGTATGACAATAACATTTTCATAGTGTAAAGAGATATAATTGCACTAAATATTTCCAAGGTATTGAATGAGAATTTTTCAAAAAATTTAAGTTCTCAAGCTGTTTGGTAAATGTTGCATGACAGAAGTTGTTGAGCTGTTTGAAGCTGTGAGATCCAGAAGGGTGTTTATTGATGATCCAATGAGATAATGGTTAGAGTGCTCTAGCTCCACTTGTTTTCAACTGCTAAAATATATTGCAATCATAGAATCATGGAATTGTTTAGGTTGGAAGAGACCTTAAGGTCATTGAGTCCAAAGGTTAACACATCATACCAAGTCCACCTCTAAACTATATCCCTAAGTGCTAGATCTGAACTTTAAATACCTCCAGGAATGGTGATTGAACTCCTTCCCTGGGCAGCTTGTTAATGTCAGTATATATTAAATTATCCCTCTTGATGTTGTACTTTCTTGGATTATGCTCTATGAGTATGTTCAGAGGTATGGAAGGCATGCCCCAAGGAAAATGCTTCCTGTTAAAAATAGGATAGTGTTTCTGAAACAGTACTCTATTTTTTTGATGCACAGCAAAAAAGAGGGGGTTTGGATACAAATCACAAGACCACAGAATTGCTATTATGTGAGATCAAACATATTGTCTCTCTAAAACTATTTCTCTTATTTTAATACTTTCCTGTTTTGTATACAATAGTTCAAAAGAAGAAAAATGTTATTATAGAAAGTTTCATTTAGAGAAGGAGTGTAGAAGAACCCTTTTCAGATAATCACCCATGTATCCCTGTCTGATTATCCTTCATGTCTGTTATTTGGGCAAGTTGACAAGAATGGTAATGACATTTTCTAATCTGATCTTCATTGGAAAAAACAGTCTCCAGTGTCAATTCAAGGGTTAATTGGAGAAGAGAGGGAGAGTTTTAGCCAGCAATTAACTATTGCTAATTTTGTCAACATTTCTTTAAGAGAGTTAAGCTTAAGAAAACTATTTTGCTTCCAGTAGGGTTATGAAAATTTGTCATTACTAAGTCCTTGGAAGTTTTCTCTTATGTATATTTTATCTTCTGTTAGGGTTATTAACCCTTGACAATTCACTGCTGCAATACCTCCAAGTTCTATATATAAAAATTGATATCCCCTCTTCACCTTCTAGCAACAGCAGAAAGTGATTTTATAAGACATTAGCATAATGGAACCTTTTCAATAAAATGATAAATTGAGCCCATTTCAGAAAACAGAACGCACACTTGATAATTTATTGCAGCCAGTGCCATGCTGGAGACCTCATTCATATCATATGCTTTTAACACTGATGAGAATGGTGCCATTTTCCCACATTTTACCATCACACCTTGCATGTCTGTGAAATTAATTTGAGAGGAAAAATGTAAAAAATAATCTTTTCTAATAGAGGCTGAAGCTCTTCCGGGAATGCTTATCTTTGCATGACATAATTATCTCTCATGAACGTGTCTAATTACTTTATTGTTTTTAAAGGCCTTCCATTTAAATTGAACAGTAGCATTTGCTGAATGCCCTGTGTCAAGGGGTGGAATGGAACAGAGCTTTTTTCTTACAGTGAACTTTGATTGTTTATGGGGTACAACGTGGATGGACTTTATTCTGCAAGTGCACCACTTGCATCTCTATACCAGCAGTTGGAGGTGGCATATGTAGGTGGAAAATGTTCTGTATTGATGAAACAAAATTTATGTTTTCTGGAATAACTGTTGACATGAATTTATTACTGATACTACTAGGAAAAATAGGAAAGTAACATTAAGGAAATATCTCTTATTTGTAAAAACATGATAATAGAGTTTTAGGATGAAGCTTTTTTGACAGGAAGAGCCCAATTATGAAGCACAAGTAAGAATCATAAAAGCATAGAATGGTTTGAGTTGGAAGGGACCTTAAAGATCATCTAGTTTCAACCCCTCTGCCATGGGCAAGGGCACCTTTCAATAGAGCAGGTTGCTCAAAGCCCCATCCAACCTGCCAGGGCTGCAGAATCCACAGCCTCTCTGGGCAACCTGTTCCCATGCCTCACGACCATCATAGTAAAGAATTTCTGTCTTATATCCAATCTAACCCTACCCTCTGTTATTTTAAAGCCATTCTGCCTTGTTTTATCACTGCATGCCCTTGCAAAAACTCGCTCCCCATCTTTCTTGCAATCCCCTTTAAGTATGGCAATGCTGTTATAAGGGCTCCCGGAGCCTTCCCATCTCTGGGTGGAACAACCTCAACTCAGGTTGTCTTTATAGGAGAGGTGCTCCAGACCTCTGGATCTGCTCCAACATGTCCACATCCTTTTGTTGGGGAACCCAGAACTGGATACATGACTCCAGGTGGGGTTTCATGAAAGTACAGGAGGAGGATAACCGCCCTTGCCCTGCTAGACATGGTTCTCTTGATGCAACCCAGGATACAATCAGCTTTTTGGGCTGCAAGCACACACGGCACATTGTCTTGTCATCCACCAACATCCCCAAGTCCTTCTCCTCAGGCCTGTTCTCAACCCATTCTCAACCCATGCCCAGCCTGTCCTTGTGCTTGGGACTGCCCTGACCCACGTGCGGGAGCTTGCATTTGGCCTTGTTGAACTTCATGAGGTTTGTGTAGACCCATCTCTCAAGTGTGTCAGGGTCCCTCCGGATCTCCTCCCTTCCCTTCAGTGTCTCAACTGCACCACAGCACTGCACCATTGTCCCTGTCACTGACAAAGGTGACCCCTGAGGAACACCACTTGTCACTGGGCTCCACCTGGATGTTTCTTCATTCTACCTATCTGTGCCTTTGCCTTCTGCCACTTGGGTGGTGTGGCCGGAGCACTTGCTGGTAAAGACTGAGATAAAAACGTTACTGAGTACCTCAGTCTTCTCCATGTCCTGGGTAACCAGTTCTCCCATTTCTTTTTTGAGCAGGCCCACATTTTCCCTAGTCTTCCTTTTATCACTGACCTATCTATAGAAGCTTTTCTGTTGCTCTTGGTGTTTCAGAATACATTTGATTCTATCAGGGCTTTAGCTGTCCTGACCTGATCCCTGGGTGCTTGGAAAACCTCTGTGTATTCCTCCAAGGCTGCCTGTCCTTGCTTCCACCCTCTGTAGGCTTCCATTTTGTGTTTCAATTTGTCTAAGACCTCCGTATTCATCCATACAGACCTCCTGACTTCCTCTGTATTGGGATGCATCACTCCTAATCTTGGAAGAGGTGATCCTTGAATATTAACCATTTTTCTTGTTCCCCTCTTTCCTCCAGGGCTTTATCCCATGGTATTCTAAGAATGCTTAAAGTTCATTAAAAAAACAGTGGTTGCTGCCACTGCGCAGCTTTGTGCTTGCACTGCACGGTCTCTGTTATCAGCTCTTAGCACTCGAAATGACAGGAATCATAGTCTGGGCTCAAGTCATGTGCTCAACATTCATTCATGTCATTGGGAGCTCTGTGCACACAGCAAGGACTTTGGGACAACAGACCTATTAAAAAGGCCTGATCTACAGAAAGTAATTACATGGAAGCGATTAAGAAATTCTGTTGATACTAGAAGGTGAAAAAATAGCTTTGCAAAACACACCCTTCTTTCTCTTTATAAATACAAATAATTTCAGTGGGACTATATTTGAACTTCTGTGAAAGAAGAAAAAGATCATTGTATTTGGCAGGGGAAGACAGATTCTCTGGTTTGGGTTTTTGGTTTGGTTGTTTTTTTTTTTTTTTTAAGAAAAGTGGTCGTTGTAGGAAAATGGACAGTTAATTCAGAAGTTCTAATTCATATCCACAGAAAAGTGGAATTAAAGTCAGTGCACGCTCCTGCATTGCTGTGCCAAAAGTCTTTAGGATTTTACCATCAGCTTTGTTTTGGTGAAAATGTCACATTTTCACTGCTATCTGAGTGACCATTGTTAGAGGTGCCAAGGTAGTGGCCTTCATGTCCATTCACACTTCTCTTCGCAAACTGCCAGCTGGGATTTCAGTTGGTTTTATTAATCCTTTGTGCCTCTGGGGTTTTGTCCCTGTGTTTGTTTGCTTCTTTCTTTCTTTTAGAGAGTATCTAACCATAGAAACTGAGATTCTCTATCAGCTTTATGTGGATTTTCTGATACCCTTCAGTGTAAGGTTTCTTTCCTCCAACTCTGAGGTACACTGAACCTTTTGCTTAAACCTTGTTGCTCCTTACACATTGGTCTTGAAACAACACTGCCTGCCTTATGCCAAGCAATTAAGATTTTATGAAGTTGGAACAGAAGAGAAGATGCGTATTTAGCAACATTTATCATTGCTTGTAATTGATAAATGTTTTCTACAAATTTCTAAAACATTGGTATTCTCTGGGTTCTATTGGCACTGGACAGAAAGTTTGACCTAGATAGGTTACAGCATTTGTGATGACATTATCAAACTGAAAGGAAAATAAACTGAGTGTTTTCCTTGATCTGCCTTTCACATGTGACATAGAATGCTACAGTGGCCTGCAAGTGAAATTGTTTGGAATATTTCTTAGCTGGATTTCATGTGCTGTGGCACAAATTTTTTGTGCAACTACTGTCTCAGAATCAGTTTTCTTAGTGAGGTATCCAGGATCTGGAAGTTCCAATTTAATTATTAATCTTAAGAGTCAAAATACCATTTTCAGATGCTACTTCAGAAAAAGTTTAATCTTTATATGCACTGATACACCTGAAACTGTGTCTTACAAGCCTATCTGTACTGTTGACATCTCTGTGAGTATTCAGCCTTCAGTCTTGAGAACATGACAGATTCTCTGAATATATAATATATTTTCAGTTATACATTATTAATGTATTAGCAGTTACAATCAACTACTGCCCTAACTGGTATTTGCAGATGAATTCTTCAGATTTAGTTTTGACAGTCTACCTACCTGTAATGTTTTCTGCATTTCTGGAGTAGAGTATTTGCAACTATGTTTCCATTTAAAATGCAAGCCCATGTGGTAGATATATATATATATGTAGTTATGTTCATATTTTAACTATCCTCCCACTCAGCAAAACACAGATTGAAATATCAAAGTTGGCAGCTGCATCCTGGAGCAAAGTGCCCCAGGGGTCCTTGAAAGCCAACATGTTTGCTGAGCACCATCAGTCTCTTTCCAGTTTCCATGATGCCCTGCTTGTGCAACAGTCAGTTCTGTGGGTCTTGACATTTTCCTGTCAAAAGACAGGAACAGAGAAAAAGAAATATGTGGATATAGAGATGGGGTCTTCAGGTGCAGGGTGGGGGAACAGAAGGACATCATGCTCCAAGCTGAGCCTGTTCACCATATACTGTACTCACTGATGTTCAGCTTCCTGCAACACTGCACAACTTGTCAAGGATTTTGTTTTAAGAACTGGTATCCTGGTTTTCAGTGCTGGCTGACATTTTTTAATTGCCTTTTTGCTATGAAAGCAATTTAGCCAAAATCGTAAAAAAGATCAAAAGTTCACTTGAGCAACTAAAGCACCAGGAGCCACAGTTCCTCCTTTTTTTCACCACAGTTTGCTCTTTAGCTTTGTCACACAATAAATGCTCAGCATATATTACTGGAAGAAAACTCTAACTGGCAACTGTTGGTTTCTGACTTAAAGGTATATCACTTGGCAACTGAATTTTTATCTACTGCAACTCTTTCCTTATAATTAGCCTCCACTAATTATTTTTGGAGTAGCTGAATCAAATGTCAGTAGTGTTTTAAATGAAGTCTGTGCTGGAGATATGGCCAGGTGAAGGTCATGGTTAACATTATCAGGGACTTTTCCCAAGCAAATTTTAGTTCTCTTCAAAAGAATGTTGTGTTTATGCTAATAATAATGAAATAAATAGCAAAATCTCCTCTGTCTTCAACTGTGAAAGGTTAAGATCTAAATTCCTGATTTGATGCAGAATAGTGATTATGGGTATTGCATTTTTTTCCTTCTTGATACCCAAAATGTGGTGAATAGCTATAGATCATCTTATCCTGGTTGCTGAACCCCATAACATTGTTCACAGTAATTTTTAACTTGTTAGGAACATAATGGTGGCCATAGCTGAGCTAATATTTGACACATCTTGATCAATATCTTCTTTATGACTCTAACCATTGTGACGTATTTAGGTTGGAGATGAAAAAAATCTGTTTCAAACAGAAATCTTACCAGTCCTCAACATTTTGTCTCCTAATCTGTAATAGAAATTTTTCAGGTGCACTAAATCTAGCAGTATAAATGTGACAAACACATTTTATATCTGCTATCCAGGCACAAAGATCTGTGTTTGACCAGTAGTATGTAGATAAATAAAACATCTTTATGAAACATTTCCATATCTAAAAATAGCCAACGTTCTGCTTTTCTGGACAATCTCTTCCATATTTCATTTTACTATCGCTATTCTCCTGTAGCTCCCTCTGGAGTCTCTTTCTCCAGCTAAATGGCTTATAAATATACTATAAATATGGCAGAACTGCAGGGTTGATTAGCTCCTGCACAGATACATAGTAGAACAGGAATCTGCAATAGGTACTGGAAATGTAGATATAATATCTTGATTGTTTCCTAGATTATCATAATTCTTCAAGAGAATCAACTAGAGGTCAAATGCTCACTGGTGAAGGAAGTAGGGAGGCACTGGGATGAAATCTTGTCTGTTTAGAGTCTGCAGGAATGTCTTCTACTTTACGGTGTGTGTCGGGAATTCAACACTAGAAAGCAGAACCCCTCCAGCACATAACTTTGTCAAACTGTGATAAGCATTGTACGAAAAGAAAAAAAACCAAACCAGCTTTCTTAGGTTTATGTGAGATGTCAGAAGGGGAACGGGCTTTTGTAGAGATTAAGAGATACGAAGTACATCTCGAGTTGAATGTACAAAATAGTCTTTAATCGTTTTTGTTTAACTTCAACGAAACCATCCTACAAAATCAATTTGCTTAATTGATTGGCGTGGCACCCCAGGGAACAACTGAGAGTTCAGCTGGCAGCCTCTGGTTTGGTGTCACACTAATTGGGGGTAGGGTAACAAGCAGCTGCTAAAGCTCTGTGTTGTACGTAGGGTGGTGAGGAGTGGAGGCTCTACAAGTCATGTGGTAGGAATGCAAACGTGGGGCAGAGGGTGGTTTCCTAGACTGACAGGTTGAAGAATGATAAACAGGACTTGGATTAAATTAATCTTGAGCAGAGAATGACTATGCAATCTAGTTTCTAAAATGCAATGAACATTTAATACTGATGTCACATTCGAAGGCACTGTAACTATAGTATAAAAAATATCTAATAATTGATGAATCATAGAACATATTGGTCAATGAGCCATATGTATATTGATAATATCTCTTACTGAGAAGGCTCACAGGGCCTACAAATTACTGCATTCTCACTTCGTCATAGGTTTGCATTAAGGGAAAAAGGGGTAATTAAGAGTTATAGTGACAGATATCTACTTAGAAGCTTCATCTTGAGTTATTTTGAGTATTTACACATTGGATGAATTTATTCTGATAGAGAAGCCATTTGATTCCTTCTGGATAATAAAATGTGTTTTCCTGTTGTTTATGAAGGTGATCAAGCCAACAGGATTATCTGGCTGAAGCTGCCCCAAAGGATGTCCCCAAAGTGCAGTGTGGAAAGGCCACGAGCTGAAGCTCAAAACTTTCCTATGTCAATTATGTATCTTGGCATAGCAAGGGGGATCACTAGATCATAGCTACCACCACCTCTCTGTGAGGAATTTTTAGAGGTGTTGAGCCATCTGTAAGAGTTGCAAGGATAGGATTAGTTGGTATCACTGTTTCAAAGTCTGAGACTATTATTTCCATGTTTCTTATCAAGTAACAGACGTAGATGCTCAGCAGACTGTACATGTAAACATGTCAGTGAGGATTACTATTATTCCATTTTCTGCACATTTAACTTTAATGCGATGAATCTTGCTGCCTTTCAGCTAATCTGTGGATGGGGAATTCTGTTAGTTAATGCAGAGCCAGAGGAGCTTTGAGGTTCAAGCTCTGAGCTTAGAGTGCACTCTTTCTCTTTGTCTGTCTTTCCTTCTTTTCCTGAAATACTTTGTTCTGTGTTTCCCTTCCTCTGCAGAAGGAAGTTAGCTCTTAGCATGTGTCACAACTGAATTGCTTTAAACAGATGCTATTTACTGCTCGTTGCTTCAACACCTAGGCTGGTTTTAATAGCCTGGAAAAACTGTATCCCTTCTTCCCAAACCCTTTTGCTCAATATTTAAAGAGATAAAGAAACCTCTTGACTTAGGTTTGTATTTTCAAACTGTTTTCTAAAAGCAAAAGGGTGTTGCTGCATATCCAACATTCCAGTTTAGATCATATGTGAACAGAGTGTATGAAATTCTAAACTGACCTTTTTCCTAAAATCCATTCCTACTCTTTACAACGTAGTCCTGGCATTGCATTATATACAAGTGATGCAATGACCATGCCATTATGCTGAGATAACAGAGCATGGTAAAGTGCCATTTTCACACAATCTTTTCAATTTTTCTGGACAAGTCTTTAAGAGAAAGATTGTCATCATATGTGTTTTCACTTGTAAAACCACCTAAGGAACTTCCTCAAAATATTACTTTTACTGAAATAATAAGTTACTCATGTCATTAAAGAGCACTTTTCAGAAACTAAATAGTTCAATTTTAAAAGTACTGGTACTGGTATTTTCTGTCTGTACTGAAGAACATTGTATCAACTGAGTTATGAATACATCTTTCCTGAGCCATTTTCCATCTCTCTTTCATTTCTAAGAGAAGTAAATTGTCATTAAAATTCTAGTTCTGTGGGAGCTTCAGAGTGAGAAGCGTGACATGCAGGGCATTGCAAATGGAAAGAAGTACCACAGGTCATTTGAGAAGACAGTTTCTGTGGTACACTGTTATTGTGCAACATTTTATGACACACTGAAATGTTAGAATAAAAGCCCTAGCAAGTTATTTAGTACATTAATGGACAGTCCTGTGAAAGATGTATCTGTGGAATTTCTGAATGTAACGAAAAGATAGAATTGCACGTGCTACTGAAAATGGAGCACATAATAGATTTTTACTGCTTTTGTACATCACTGTTTTCTAGGGTGGGTTTTTTTTTTTTGTTTTCTGGTTTTTGTTTGGTTGGTTTTTTTTCCTTCTCGATTCCTCTCTTAATAGTTCCTAGCATTCAATTTACTTTTTTGATTGCTACTGAGCATTGAGCTGACATTTTCATAGAACTAGCCATTATAGCCCCAAGATCCTGGTTTTGTGTGGTAATAACTAGTCAAGACCATCACTGTTTGGGTAAAATTATTTTTCCTATGTTCATCACCTCACACTTATCTACAATGAATTTAATTTTTCATTTTACTATTAGTCAGTCAGCATCCTGCAGTCTTCAATGTGTTTTTTCCAGTTGGCCTGAATTTTTCCTATCCTGAAAAAAATCATATCACCAGCAAACTTTGTCACTTCACTGTTCATTTCTCTTTTTCTGATGGTGAATACTCAAGTCCTGGTACAATTTTCTTTTGGGAATGTACTAATGAAAGTGATCATTTATTCCTGAACTTTATTTCCTGTCTTTTAACTATGTATTTGAACACAAGAGAATTTTGCTTTTCATTCAGTAACAATATAATTTCTATTAAAAAACTGCTGAGGAAGGTTTTTTTAATCATATAATCAGAATTATTTGGGTTGGAAGGGACCTTAGAGATCATCTAGTTCCAATTTCCTTCCATGGGCAGCAACACCTTCCACCAGATCAGTTTGGTCAAAGCCCCATCCAAGAAGGCCTTGACCACTTCCAGGGATAAAGTTTTAGTACCTTGAATAAATAAATTATCTTCCATAAGCCTTGCTACCTCATTATGTATTCCTTGGGTGCTCTGAAACACAAACTTTTCCAGAATGTTATGTGTTAGGGTGACAGACTCTGTGACAAAGCTAACAGCAATACTGTTGCTGCTGGTTTCCAGCCTTTCATAGTTGTAATTACTATTGATATGTTAGCTTACCTATACCTGGACAACGTAAGTTGAGTAGAGCTGGGGTTTTGGGACACTGGAAGTAATTAGGGAACTAATACAGAGAAGCGAATCAGTAGGAATAGCCACTATTTTGACTTCTTCAACCTCCCTCCCTCCTTGGGTGTTTGGCTAGTTGTGTCAAAGCCCGGCTGTGAAATGGGCAGTTGTGTAACCTTGGGTCAGACTTTTATCAAAAGAGCTGTGTGAGAAAGAACTGCCAGAAGCCTTGTCAGAGGTTTTCACATCTCACATCCTCAGTGGGCCCACTGGCCCAGGAGTTACATTTAAGCTCAAGTCCTTACCTTTGTTCCATCCCTGGGCTACGTTTTTAAGTATGCTGTGTCTGGATGTATATCTTGTATATTCTTGTTTTTCTGGCCTGACCTGGGAACAGCCTTGTCCTTATGGGTGTTCTCGATGACCACTGGTTTAATTTTTAAACATTTCTTAGTTTTTTTGCTGAAATTGTGCTCAACTGGATCTGCTGCTCATCCTGAAGCCTACACTGCATAATCTGTGTGTAGGTATAATCTAGAACAGGTAGTTTTATAAATGTGTGTGTCTGCACCTATGGGTCTGGGGAGGAAAGCTATATGCTCTGTGAAATCCTTGCAGGCAAAGAAGAGTGGTTAAAAACCAAAAGTTTAAAGGCAGAACATACCAGTTGTATTTTTGCAAAGTGAATGGGATCTTACAAGTAATTTCTCTTTTTTGGGGTGCAGAAGTGCACCCTTTTTTAAACTTAGCTTTATGTGGAAATTGTCACTAGTTTGAGCCTTCTGGGTTTATATTTCACATGTTTTTCTTCCTACCGTGTTGAATCAAGCAAAGTCCTTAAAGTGAACACAGCTGGAAGAATACTTTTTTTTGTTCACTTCTAACTGTGTATTTTTCATTCTGTGGGTGCAAATTGCTAAAATAATCTGAGGTCTCTGACAGTCAGTCTACATTTTACAAATTACAAGTAGTCTAAATGTAAATATAATGGAATCTGAAACAATGCTACCTTTATGTAGTTTTCAATCTGTTGAAAGATTTCCTGTAGCTGTGTCCTGTTTTAAATAGGTGATTATAGGAAAGACTCAGTAATCGTTATAATCTATATGAAAATGCAGTTCAAATGAAAACAGTAGGTTCACTACTAATATCCCTATTTAGATTTTATTCATTTAAACAGTCATAGAGATGATAATGGGTGTTTTGACTGATTAGAGATTTCAGAATCCAGTCTATAGTCATTATGACTAATGTTTTCTCATTAACTAGTCATGCATATCAAAATAATTGGTCTGTGCTATCACTAACATGTACAAAGCTCCCACAGCATGGTCATCATTAACAACACAGAAATAAGGAAGTAATTCAGGTCCTAAGGAGCTTAAAAACCTAGATGGGGAGACAGTACAAAACACTGGGATACACATCAGAGAAAGCTACTTCCCCTTTTTATATAAAATACTAAAGAGAGTGGACAGTTTTAAGACTTTTTATGATTTGATATTTGTGAGGAAATTTGCTTTGAAGAGGTAGAAAAGAGTGTCTCATAGGGATGAGAAGACAGGTCTTGACACAGCTCATAAATGAGAGGCCTCTTGTATTCACTTTTTTTTTTTTTCTGGCCAGTAAAGGCAACATAATTAAATGAACTCCATAGAGAAAACCATCAAGAATTTTCCTAAAACTAGCCTGTAATAAGTGGCTTTATATGATAATATTTGGAAGTGAAAACTGTAAAACAAGGATTGTTTTCTGAATTCTCGTTAAAGTTTTTAAAGGTGTGTGTCTCATATATTTACTACATGGTTTGTTCTGCAGCAATTTTGGTGATTACTGGCACGGTGTCATAATTACATTCTTTGTTAATATTGATACATCAGAGCTGGTGCATAAGACAGATTTCCTTGTTCCTGTGTCTTTCAGTTTCTCTTTGAAAAGGGTTCCAAGGGGATGCAGTCTTAGCCAAGGGCCGTGCTAATATTTTCAGTGACATGAACAAGTCAGTAAAGAGCTTAATGCTGGGCATCAGTGTTGTACTGTAAGCCGACTTACAGCATTTGCATTTTTAATTAAGTCTTTGTTTTGCCTGGTGATGCTGCTCAGGACATGCACCTAAATGATGTAACTGCATTTGTGACAATGGGATCAGCACATCTGCATAAAATGGTGCATGGGTTGTTGAAAATCTCCATTTAACACATTCCTTCTAAAATCAGTGCATTCCTCTTGTCGTGTTGTGCCTTTTCCAGCTTTCTTGCTATAGCAGATATTTCTAAAGTTATACCATGTCTCTGAATAGATCTGTGCTGCTTAACTGCTCCAACCCATTATATTATAAATTTGTTTCTAGTGTTTCAAATTTGTGTGCAGGGAATGTGTTTGGGGCGACTTTTTATATTCATGAAAACGGAAAACAAAATTGAAAGTGCTAAGAAAAATGAATATTGAGCTAATGTAGTCTATTTTTGCACAGAGCAAATATCAAGCTAATGCATAAGATTTATCCTCTATAGTAAATCAGCAGTATGTCTCATTTTAGGCCTCTCCTATGACTACTATTTTTTACTGCAGTATTCAGTCATGCTGATTTATGCCATACTATCCTGTGAATATTTTGCAGACTATTATCAATAAAATAATTTTATCTTTGGGTCCAGATGGAATGAGCTTAGAACACAAAGCAGACAGAGAGCATGATTCCTGCCTCAAGTGTTTTAATCCTTGAAATAAATTTTAATCCTTGGCATAAAATGTGAGACAGAGGCACAAGACATCAGGGAGTGGAGGACTGGATCAGGAAAGGCATCAGCCAATTAACAAATTGTTTTATGCTTTAAGGGCTCATGTACTCAATAAGATGGTTCTGTTTAACTGGAAAGGTTTCATTAGAGTCATGCCAGGAAATCATTTTGGAGTGTAGGACTAAACTAGGACAATGAGCAGTGGCACCACAGAACTACTCAGGGTAAATGTGAATAGAAGCAGCAGATTCAGTAGTCCCATTAGACAGCTCATATATGGAATTGGAACAATGAGAGAGGACTGGTGGCAACAGAATGGATAACGGGCTCTGGTCTCACTTCCTGCTCTTGAGACCAAGTCAGGAATAAGTGGCTGAAATAATCTTGTTTATTGTGGACCTCTATTAGCAATAGCATTCTTGCTTACTTAAGTCATGTAGCATTCCCTCTGAATTGTGCTAAAGGCGCTGACCTTTAGTCTTATTGACTGATCTGCTGATCCTGCATAGAGGAGCTGCCAAAGGTAAAATCAGGTCACTTGCAAGTGACTTAAGTCTTCCTTCTCATATGCAATACCATAATTTAGATTTTCGTTGTGGATTTCATGTAAAATCAAGTCTAATCCAGACGTGCTCTCAGTTGCAGTAATCAGACCCTCCAGGAAAATATGAGTGAATGGATATCCAGATGTCCAAAACTTTGTCATATTAAGTTTCACCTCTCAACATTATACCATATATTTATTAAATAGTTCAGCATAAGCCTTTTTTTCTTTAATTCAACTATTTTAATCCCAGTGGTTTAGACTGATTTGAGAAGTGTGCTCTCAGCCTTTTGAGTTGCACTTATTCATATGAAAAGCATGCAAGTGTGTGAATGTATGGGTGTGTGTCATTTTCCCCCAAAAACTGAATTATATTTAAGTTCTGTAATACTTTATGTTTTGCCATGGTGGTTAATACTTTCCAAGGAAGCATAGTGAAAACACTTGATAGATCAGTTGACTAAACTTAGTTTTGGATACATCATGGATATACTCTTATGTGACTTATGTTTCTGAAAAATTGAAAAAGTGTTACAAAATTTCTTCTTTCAACAGTGTACATCTTCTATATAGACACCTGCACACTTTTTCTTAGAAAAAAAGATTTTTTGGATGACACAGTTCTCTGAGGTCGAGTTTTGGAAACTCAAATTATATTTGAGTTGCATTTATATTATATTAGAGGACATTTAAATCAGGATAGCTATGAATACATATCAAATGTAATTGATTGGCATTTTGCATTGGCAGAACACAGTGTCTGACCCTTTACTGGGTGAGGGAAATGTAAAAATAAAGGAATTCAGCCATGTTTAAAAATATTATTTCAGGTCATATTTACTGTGATAGTGTGCTAGGGTTCAAATGTACATAAAACATATATTGGTGATGAATGTAGGGAGAAGAGAATAGGTAGAAAGACAGTGAAAAACTTTTCATCTCTAAGGGATTGCTACTGATTCTGAAGTTCACCACTGTAAATGGGTTAAATCTCCTCTTGATATTGAAAAATTTCTGTTTGAAACTTTGTTCTGGTCTCATTTCCACTTCTGATAATAAGCTTGAGTCTCTGAACTTGGAGCTCTCCAGTCTATATTAAAACCATGCCAGGGATATTCCAACATTTTGTAAGGAATAGCCATAGCTATTCTAAAAAGTGCCTCACTCAAAACAGTGATCATCATTGCCTGTGAAATCAAATTCATTAGCATTGCCCTGGGCTTTCACAATTCTCTGCATACCGCATTCTGTTCCATAGTTTCACAGACCAGAATGCGTTTCATTTCATTTTCCTTGAAAATTTACTTGGCCTAATGTCTTGGCAGCAGTTTGCAGACTTTGCTAGGTTATAAGGCTGCCAGCAAGAATAAAGAACTGGCTTCCAGTCTTCCATGAATAGAAGTAAGCTTACTAAATTAAATATTTGTTTTCTTTTTGTGATATCAGTCAAACTCATCTTTTAAGCTTCATCTAAAGAAATTTTCATGAAATTTGACCTCATAAAAATTGCGGCTAGACAATTTTAGACTAGAAGTGAGATGCAAATTATGGAGGACTGTGGTAATTAATGTCATACATCACTTGCCAAGGATTTCGGTTGGTGCTCGCCAGTGGTAAGCTCTGGATGTATTTTCAAGGAGTTATAGTGTAGTTCACCTGTACTTATTGATCAAGAAGCAGGAGTTACTGGAAGGTGTTAGGAACTAGACCAGGCAAGATAAGATGATCGCAAAGCTGTCTTCAGAATTTAAAATTCTTTTATCACTTATAGAGTCAAATAGAAAGCTTTCCTGACAATTTGCTACTGATTTTCAGTATACATCAAAAGTGGTTGTTTACTGTTTGTTTGTTTTTCCTCTTGACAGGTGCAGCAAGTTACAACAGTTTTTATGTTTTTTGCAAAGATTTCTGCCAAGCTGTGAAGCCGGGAAAACTGAGGGTCCGCTGCAGTGTGTGTAAACAAGGAACCCTGACGTTGGCAAGGGTAAGCTTTTTTGGATTTGTTTCAAGGTTTTGGGGTATATGGAGATGATATAACTAGTCTTTTCTATTTGCATACATATGGCTATGTATATGTGTAGTCATACTTCTTTTTTTTTCTTGCTGTTTATAGCTGAGAAGTGTAATTCAAGGGATTTTGAAAATTCACTCACTTATTTCCATTATTTGGAGCCTATACAAGGAACATCATGCAGACTAGAGCTCCAGTCCTTGAAAGACATACTTAGCTCTTTATTTTAAGGACTAATGATTAACCTGATTGTATACACAATTTATAGAACTATATGTGTGCTAAAAAGATGGGATGATAGATGTTTATTTAAGGCTTGGAGCTGTTGTTAAGGCCACAGAAAGACCTGAATTCAGATCTGAGTTGTGAACATTATCAGCTAAGGCCAGAAGGTTTTGAATGGATGTGTAGCTGAGAATATTAATCCCTCCAGTTGCAACATGTAAAGTCAAGGTAAAGTTATTTTTCTTGGACAGAAAACCAGTAAGAGAGCTCTCACATTTGGTTTGCACCCTACAATGAGACAGTGTTGGGGAGTGACTTGGATGTGCAGTAGTCTAAAGTTTTATAGGGCTTTTTTTTTCGTCTGAGTGCTGCTAAATTTCACTTGTTATGTTACTGTTGAATGAGAGTCCTTCCTCTCTCCTAAATCAGTGTTTGTCAAACACATTTATGTGAGAGGCTTAGGTTTTGAAGAAGACTGAGCCATACCATGCTATAGCTTGTGGGGGGAAACTTCTATATTTAGCCCACATTCAAATGTTTAAATTTGTCTTTTGCTGTGGTTTAAAGTTTCAGCTTTGTGTTCTCCAGGTGGCACAGTGCTTCAATGTCTTTACATGCAATAGCACTGTAAAAAAATAGCAATTAAAAACCCAGGTCCTATATTCTCCTTGGAAAGAATAAACCATACCATGCTTATACACATCTAATTCAAAAAGCTACAACCACAATCCCCCTCAAGCTTTGTGTGCTATTCCAGAATTAACCAACTATCTCTCATTTATTTCAGAGGCTGTGAAGTGTTGCATTTTGTGGTGTTCCATATGAACCCATCTAAGGGGATTCTTTTTCTCTCTAAATTTGTATTTAAATATCGGTGATTAGTATAGGCTTGAATCACATATAAATCAAGACAGAAGACACCATTAATGTATATTTCCAATGGTAGGATGGATAAAAACAGAGACAATATTGTATTCAGCTTGAATACATGAAGTCAGTACTGCAGAATGACATTACTGTTATCACTAGATGAGTGTGAATCTTGTGGATTCCATTTACATCACACAACATGAGTCCTTTGCTAGACTCAACAGCTTCCTTCAGCATGTCTGCTTTTGGAAATGACTTTCACATCTGCACTGTTTGATTTGGGGTCGCATTGCATTCCTAGTATTAAATAAACCTAAATAAATTTCCAAACTTTTCAGCTTTTACAGTATCTACTAAACTCTGGTTCTTTCATTTGGAGACTTAAAAAACCCCCCAAAAAACACCAACCCTGTGTTGTCTCCCAGAAATTCCTCATAACTCCATGGTAGAAATGCTATATTAAAAAGTTTCAGTATGGTATACCTATAAATAACTTCTGATTGCCTGGAATGCAAGCAGGCCTACATTCTTTTGGTAAATACGGGGTCAATGACGCAATAAATATATACAGGCTGATAAATTCAATTGAATGAGCAGATTAAAGCTGCTGCTTTTTTCTATTAGCATATTTTACAGTACATATGAAAAGAAAGTAGCTGGAAACTTGTAGTGGAAGCTGTTCCAATTTTCAAGGTTGATTCAAAAAATCCCAGCATTCAGAAGATTTGAGAAGGTACTTCAGCATAAAGGTGCAAAAGAGGAAAGGGAGATATCTTCTGGAGGGTTTAAAATTATAATTTTATTCTGTTTCAGTTTTCAAATAATGCTTGGCTGTGAAAATAATTTGCACATAAGATTATTGATACTTTCTCCCCAAAACAAAGAAAATCTGTTATCATTCTTTTCCTATCGAATTGAAGCAGAGCACAGTAGTTAGGAACAGTGAGCATGCTGTCTCTGCAGTTTGGGCTGGCAGTCCTGTGCTCCCAAAGTGCAGTGTTTGCAATATGGCCACTCTTAATGTCATGAATGTGCTATGCAACAGTCAGTTTGTTTTATAAACACACAGCATCTATCTCAGTTCTGTGATTATAAAGAGTAGGTGCAGATTTTGCATGTGCCTGCCCCACCTTCTTTTCTGGTCCACCTTCCAAGGAGACAGAAAATAATTCCATCTGGGGTGGCTTCTCATATGTACTAAAACTTACTGTGTCGAGACCTCTCTGTGTTAAGGCCAGGCAAAAGTGTGGCTCTCACAGCAAGTGAGTTGTATTTGACCTCCTTTCTTCAATGCACTGCAGTCTACAGTAGGCAAAGTCTGCTGAAGAGGTTAAGAAAAGTTCAAGTTAGTATATTACCCCAAACCTTCTGTGTTTCCCCTCCAATCCCATTGGGCTGTACCACTGATTGCAGATAGATATCTTCTCTACTGGTACTACAGTTATTCTCCTTTTATAGAGAAATTAGTCAAAATAAAGTTGATATGAACAAACTATTAAAAAAACTTGTCTTTATGACTATACTACAGATCTGTCAGCAAAGCCACTTTTTTAAAAATCTCTTTTTCCCCCAAGTCTTGCTAAACTGTGCCTGACCTTTACATGGCAACACAGCAAGTTTCTTGAGAAGCTCCTTTGTGCCATAAGCACCAAAGCACGCTGTAAGCCAGCATTTGTTACACTAAATCTTTTATTGAGATGAAAGTGAATACCTGTGTAAAACCTGCACAAAGCTTTGTGCAGCCTTCACGTACTCTACGTGCTAATCCTTTGACTACCTAAGACACAAATGACCAGCCTAATTAAATTGAGCTTTCTTTTTCCATGGTGTGTTGACTGACATTTGAAATATTACTAATACATTTAAGTAGTCTTATTCTAAAACCATATTTAGCAGTCATGCCTATTTGCATAGCATTATTTTAATATATGATGCTCAGAGTAGATTTATGATATGATATTCCTGTGAAATTAAAGAGCCCACTGTTTTTATTTTTACTGAGGACATCCATCTATATATTAAATTTGTAATTTTACAGTTGGCACTTACCTGGCACTTTACAAAAATTTCATGACCTAATGCTTTATGGGAGATATATGCAGGTGAATTTAATTATAAGAAAACATAAGTCACTGTAAAAATATCACATCTCTTTAGTTTCTCTAATTAATCAAGCACAAAAGACATCTGGAAAGATTGGAGTGTGGGAGTCTTGTGTAGGCCACCTACAGGCTTATCAGTAAGTTTTTTCATATAGCTTGAAAATTTTAGCAGCCGTGATTCAGATTATTAGGGTATTCCTCTTTCCAGAAAAAAAACCCAAAAACAAACCAAAAACCCGATAACAAACCAAACAACAAAGCAACAGAAAACTCAATAAACAAACAAAGAAAAACCCACAAAAAAAGGTCTGATTATAGCAGTCACATTTCCAGTCCTTCTTTTGGAGCTGTAACAGTGTTAACATTCAGTGTTAGTTCTCCAGTGAAAAGGAAATGTGTATCTGTGAATGGAAGGCCTGATTCTGCAAACTGATATGCACCAGGCTATACACAAACCCACACTTTTCCAATGTAACTGACTCTGTGTGTACTCATGGTAAAAAAAGATGTGAACATTTGATTTGCTATCTGTCATAGTGCAGAATTCAACCAGAGTAAGAGTCTGGATTGAAGCGTGGCAAATAGAATTCGGGCCTCCCTTCTCAGGCACAGATGCTGTGGTGAGGCCATTTCTAGTGTGGGCACTTATCACTACTTGGTCATCCTTCTTCTTCTTTCTTCTTCTTTCTTCTTCTTTCTTCTTCTTTCTTCTTCTTTCTTCTTCTTTCTNCTATACACAAACCCACACTTTTCCAATGTAACTGACTCTGTGTGTACTCATGGTAAAAAAAGACGTGAACATTTGATTTGCTATCTGTCATAGTGCAGAATTCAACCAGAGTAAGAGTCTGGATTGAAGCGTGGCAAATAGAATTCGGGCCTCCCTTCTCAGGCACAGATGCTGTGGTGAGGCCATTTCTAGTGTGGGCACTTATCACTACTTGGTCATCCTTCTTCTTCTTTCTTCTTCTTTCTTCTTCTCCTTCTTTTCCTTCTCCTAGCACCAAAGGAGTTTGTCATAGGTCCTCTGCACTTTGCAAGTGTTCACATCATTATATCAGACTTTTCAGACATGGGGAGTTATATTCAGATCTAACTCCCCCAGCTGAGATGAGATTTGATTTCTGACAGTTACAGCACATCTGGTGCATACTGTCCCATTGCTGTCCCTGCCCTCTGTGCTCCAGAGGAGCCTTCTGACTTCACAGGTTTTGTTAAACACTCTCTGCCACAGAACTGCTCTTCCATAGTTTGTCATATCACGGATGCTGCTTACATCTATTTCTTTTCGTCTTAAACCTAGCAAAGAAATGGACATTTGCTGAATTTTGTTTCTCGGGAATCATGAAAGGCTTGTGATTTGGGTGGCTTGTCAGCATAGGCTGTGTGGTACCTCACAGTTTTGCAAAGAGTCTTCTGAGTGCCTTTTAGTGATGGATAAATAAATAGGTCATAAATGGTGTAAGTGGTCTTCCTAATAGATGATAGTACAGTGTTTGGAATTTGATACTTCCAAATTTCCTAGGAAGAGAAAGATCTGTAACACAGTAATTTGCTTTGAGATCTTGCTTTCTATCTCCATTTAAGCTATTTTAATAGGGTGTTTTCTTTTTGACGAATATAAACTTAGCAGAGATTTTACAATAATATAAAATAAAAAGGCAGTTTATTTTGATCTCTCTTTTTTAAATATATCATTGTAAAACTCCATTCCGCAGTGCATAAACTCTCACCACTGCTCATTTCAGGTCACGTTTTTTTCCTGGAATTAATTACTTGTGTCTTCCCTCAGTGACAGAGAAAGGAAAGAGTACTGCTCACTGCATCAGAGCAAGGCTGACTGGAAAAAAAGGGACAAGTAGCACCTCTGAAATTATGTATTCCTTCCTGCTGCTGAGTCAGCTTCTCCCCTCTGCTGGTTACACTACTGGGGTAATATGGCAAGCAGATTACAAAAAATCAATTTGTCCTTTAAAGCTAAACTGCAAAATAAACAGCCACTGAAGTGTATGTGAAAAAGTGTGGTCTCATTTACAGGCTGGGGAGATATTAAAAATGTGATTGAATTCTTGAGAATGGGTAATGTAGGTATTTGTCTCTCCAAAACTACATGTGTTCTGGGAGGATACAAATGTTTTTGATATATATTATAGCTTACACATGACAAACACTGTGTGTTAAAATGCTTCTATTGAATACTGGGCATAAGAAAGTTACCATTGTAATGCATGACTCCTTGGTCAAACTAACAAATGTGAAACAACCATTTATTGTTGGGTTCCTGCTAATGAATGTATTAGTACAAAAATAGCTTAATTTCCCTGCATTTGGCAGACAGAAGTAGTGTTTACAGGAAATTACATGTATTCAATATATGTGCTTCTTTCTACATAAATAATGGAAAATGCCTCAATTCTGACATCTAAATTGCCACCACTGAGCACTGATGTTAATGCTGCCTTGAGAAGACTGGGCCAGAGAAAATAAGATCTTGGAACAATTTTTCCCAGGGCTTCCACAGAATCAGGAAATCCTTCTGCATTAGTTGTATTGAGTCAGGACGCTTAATTGTAAGCCTAATGTTTTTTCCTAATGAATCAGTGTTTTTTGAGAGAGAGGGAACATCTTAAATACAGATGCATTATTCTGTTGTGTAGGCCAAGCCCAGCTGTGCCAGGATTCCAGAGAGAAATCAGGCATATTTTGATCTTCTCCCTACCTGCTGCACAGGGAAATGTACTATTTTGTACACTCATTTCTCTTATGAAGTGATCTGATGGTAACAGAGATGCTGAATATGAGCTGCTGAGACTGCCATTCACACAAGGAATTCGTGTCATCCACTCTTCCTTATTGTTCTCACATTGTTTGCGGTGACTTGGTGCACAGCATCAGCATTAAATAAATTTAGTGCTGAGCTGACTCCAAATTTGGAATTACCAGTGGAGCTTTCCTAAGGATGATTGCAGGGCATTTGCAGGTCTGATTCTTCCATTGCTCATCAAGAATCTTCCTTGCTTTTAATAACATGCATATCAGAAAAAAACCCAAGATAATGCCTACATTTCTATCTTTAAAAGTCCCTTTTCTTTGATGATATGTTATATTTTGCCAAATCCAAATGCACTGTTGGGAGGCTGCTCCAACAAATATTCCTGGGGCCTGTTTAAGGTGCTGTGGCACTTAGAGAAATAAGAAAGCTCAACATTGCATGGCTGCAAATTATTATTTTATAACCCTTTTTATTCTTTCTTCTCCACTTTTGTTTTTGGCTCTAAGTCTCACTTCACTCTGAACCTCTTAAAGCACAGCTTCACTCTTGCACCTGTCTCACATAGTGACAATGCCATTAGGGATGGCTTCCAAAATGCTCAGCTCCATCTGAAAAGAACAGTTGGGAGGATTCAGAAGACTTGATGTGGTTTTATTCATGCTTTTAGCTACCTCTTTTGTTTATTTTTAAATATCTCTTAAGAAAAATTTCATTACATTTGACATAAATTGTAATATACAGTAAATGAAAACATATACTTGATTTATGAAAAAAAAAAATCTCATCCATTTCAAAAGACAGGAACAGCAATTCTTTCATGCAAAATAAACTTGGCTAAGGAAACAGTTTTTCCTCTATGTTGAAAAAATAATGTAAGTTCTTCTTTTATTTTAATAGGATAAGAAAGTATATTTTAACTTCTAATTCTATTAGAAGCTCTGAGATATCTATGCATGATTTATAATATTTATTGCAGTACGTGTTTTCAGTGAGGTTACACATTATAAAGTGTCTTAACAGCTAGAAAAAATACCATTGGAAAGAGGGAAAATGACTTCAGTATTATGTACTGCTTCAAGTCATGCTGTGAAATAAAACTGCCTTTTAATGTGAAGCCTAGAGTGAATTTCTCCAGCCTGGGTGACAACAGTCATAAATGAAAAGG
This sequence comes from Pachycephala philippinensis, assembly GCA_013397055.1. Taxonomy (NCBI): domain Eukaryota; kingdom Metazoa; phylum Chordata; class Aves; order Passeriformes; genus Pachycephala; species Pachycephala philippinensis. The sequence goes on along the minus strand of VWZT01008397.1, from coordinate 161,950 downwards.
AAAACAGTTACCAAATTTACTTTCAGATAAGACTTCTACATGAGTTTCTGAATGAAATGTCTAATAAACCCTTTTGCCACAGAGGATAGATTTATGCCTAGTAATACAGATGGTGTTCAGTGTGTCTTGTCCTTGCAGTTGCTGTGATATCAGGAAACACAGACTCACAGAATGGTTGAGGTTGGAAGGGAGCTCTGAAAGTCGTCTGGTCCAATCCTCCCAGCTCAAGCAGGGCCACTTGGAGCCAGTTGCTCAGGACCATGTCCTTTTGAAAATCTCCAAAGACAGGGACTCCACAGCCTCTCTGTTAAACCTGTGCCAGCACTCAGTGACCCTCACAGTACAACAGTTGCTCCTCATGCTCAGGCAGCACCTCATGTGCTTCATTTGTGCCCATCGCCTCTGGTCCTGTCACTAGACACCTCTGAAAAGAGACTGGCTCTGTCTTCTTTACATTCTCCTCTCAGATATTTATGCAAAGAGGTGAGATCCCCACTAATATCTATTTCAGTATATCATGGAAGGTCTGAGACTAGTAAAAAATACCATGCTCAGAGTAACACTTGTTTTGTCAAAATATTAGTTGCATTTGATTTTTTTTCCTGTAATATTGTACATTCTCTGAATGTATAAATGTAGATCAGATGTGAACTTCTAACTCTTTCACTCTTTTAGGTTGTGTGCTATTTCTATTAATGTTGTTATACCTTTTTGTTTAGATGTATACCTTTTGGGGAGAAAAAAAGGGAGTACCAACAGATATGATAAGTAAGCTTTATTCAGTTTTAGTTTGGGGGCCCCTCTTCTGGGGGGCAAAAATGTAACCAGACAGGGAACACTCTTTCCCTCTGCTTGCATATTGCACCCCCAAACATGTGCTGTTCGACAGGAAAATGAAAAGTTACATATTAATTATTGGCAGCACTGCTGTCACTGTCTTAACTACATGCAAAGATGGCCTTCTCTCCACAAAGTAACTCCTCCTCTCACAAAGAAGGGCCCTCTTTCTAATGTTTCTTAGCCTTTTATGTTGAAAGGAGATACAATGAATATTCATCAGCATTCTTGACATTAGAGCCATAGTTGCGTATGTAGGTAAATCCTTCTTGATCCCTCTTGGATCCCCTTTTCTACTCAATAAGACCAAAATGTGCTGTGGATGTGTTGCTGGAATGTATTACAATACAAACAAATCATGGGATGTGACAGTGGGGCTTTTTTTAATTTTAATATGGCAGCTGCCACTGAGATTCAGATGTCCCTGTGCATAACTCTCCTAATTTGCTTTCTTTATTAAAGTACAGCCAAACTTCTGTCTACCCAGTATTATTCCTTAGATAGCTGTGCCTACAAAGAGATCATGCTCACACTACATTATTTCAACATTTTTCATAATGATGAATATTAAGCAAATCTAAAGGGTCAGTAATTTTCATCCTAGTTTTTAAAATGCTGGAATATCAAAGGCACCAGCTGGCTCAGGAGGAAAAAATAAGTGTATTTACTTATGGTATTGTAGTAGGAGAAGTAGCAAATGTCAAACTATTTTCTTACAAGTGTACCTTCATCTCCATTAAGAAGATGATGTATTTTCTTAACAACAATAACAATAATAATCATCGTAATAATTATGATGGTGATATTGATATTATTTATTGAAGTTATTGATAATTTTATTGGTTAATTAAAAACATAGTAAAGGGACTTCTTACCGCCAAAAGAACTCTAAACTGGTATTTTATTCTAACTCACTGTGGAAGAAATCATGCCAAATCTTTACATTTGGAATGTCTCAGCTTGTGCTGTTTTTCCTAGTTTTGGACTGAATTACTCAATAAGAAAGGTTTAGGGTACTTAAACATTATGTAAGTAAAACTCAGACTTCTCTAACTGAAAAAATCAGCTAATTTTAAGTTACATTGATGAGACTTGTTTGGATAGGTTTGCGATCTAAAGGGATTAAGGTCAAATTCATTAAACCCTTCCTCAGAGCTTCATTACTATAAAACATCTTTAACATGATGGAGCCACAGCCAGGGTAGTTATATTGATTTAACTTTCTTGGCAGAGCTAAGCAATGTTCTAATGAAGGTTTTCCCCTTCTTGTTGGGGGTGATAACCAGCTGACAATCCACAAATAAATTCTTAATACTTAAGTTTTTCTGCTGTAAGCAACTGGACAAAACAAAACATCCTTGGTTCCCTGTAGTAATTGCATATGTTTAAAGCTTGCTACTTCATGCAGTAAAAGAGTTTAGTGGTGTATCCTGAATGTAAAAGGGGGTTATGTTTGGTTCGGGGTGATTTTAAAATATCATAAATTATTCTGTGTTAAGAACTTGATTATCTTGCGAGTCCAGTCCCTTTTTTTTTTAAATAACTACACAAATATACATGTAACACTGAACCCTGTAAATTTTCTAGGCTCTATTTGCACACTGTCATAAAAGATGAGTGAAGAGAGTATCAGTGGTATATTTACTTAGATTTGATCTGCATGTGCACATCAGCTGTTTATGATCTGATGGTGGAAGCACTTCACAGTTTTGAATCTGTCTGTATATCCCCAAGTTCTGGATTTTATTGCTTTCTAAAAAAAAATTTGTATTCAGGCTTTAATAATTAGAATCAGTATGTTCTACATGTCCTTATTTCATGAGTGCAGTCAAAAAAGTCAGTTCAATTGGCAGAAGTTAGCTATTTCAGAGTGAGGCACTGCATTTTAGCTGATGCCTCAGGTTCCTGTAAAGACCACCAAGAGATGTTTTTGCTGGCTTTCTTCTGCTTAGCTCTGCACATATCCTGCCAGATGAAAACACTGCTGCCTCATCCCGACTCAGGAGTGCTGCAGAGTAATGTTTGTGACTTTGAAAAAATGACCAAAGCTGGTGTTATTTGTCTGTTACCAATATAGATGGTAGGGCATATGCTCAAAACATAAGAAAGTATTCCCCTGAAGTGTGTTGGGTCTCGCTCAGGTTGCAGATTGCCTCTCTGCTCATACACTACCTGTGTGTCTAAAAGGATGAACTATTGTGCACTGTCCTCATCTGAGCAACGTGTTCTTTCTGGGTGTTCATACTATCTGTGTACACTTGGGCTTTCTTGATTTGAAAAATTTAGTTTCAGATGGAGAAAATTCATTCCCCTGAAGTTAGGTTTTTCGTTTCGGTCAGGTCTAATTAATTTCTTTGTTTTGAACTAACAAACTTGGGCAAATAGGCAGGAATGTGTTTAACCCAAGGTTTTCCTGGTGTTTTAGGTGGTGCTTAAGAGTGGGAGAATAATTTTGTTTTAATATGCAATCTCTTCTGAATCTGTAGTTATATGTGCTTTAGCTCAGGTCCAAAACTTTCAAGCTCCTTCTATATGTGGTTAGAAATAATTTAATACAATTTTGTAAAAAAACAATCACTGAACTGAAAGGTTTTCTGGTTATTGGCATGAGTCTTGAGCCTCATGGACCTTTCTGTTAAGGTCAAGTCACCAGATTGAGTCTCTGCCTGAATGAAGTACTTTTGGTGAGAAGCAAAATGGATTTAAAATAGTGCAGTCAGGTGCCATTAGAATAAACAGTTTATATATGCATCTCCTGTCTTATAAGACATGAATTAGTTCGGTCAATTGTAAGATGACAAATGGAGGGTTGTTTTTTATTCTGGACTAATAGGAAAGGATGCTCCATGGTTTTGTACGGTACTAAAAATTCTTTAAATATTCTTAAAAGGAAAAAAAACACAGGCCACAATACCAACTTATAGAAGCAAGGCTGCTTTCACTATGAGATAATTTTATTTATGTTTTCTTTCACTTTTTTTTGCTTGTATTTTAGGCAATGTGTTTATTATGTGGTGTCATACATGGTGGGGGTTTTTTGGTATAAGGCCGTGTCATAAAATACCATCAGTTCTTGATGGTGATGCACAGATTTATTTATTGAGGATGGATTTTAAAAATAAACTAATGATGCCTCACTCCCTGCCTTGGAACAGTGTCAAAGACTTTTTTTTTTCATTTTTCTCTTAATTTCCTTACAGGTCTCGACCTCATGATAGTAATTCTTTAATGTGTATTCATAATTATTCAATTGATGTCATCATACATTAGACCTGATTTCACCTTATTCCTGTGGCCACCCCAATTAAGAGGAATGCAGGATGGGGCAGTTCAGATTCTAGGCTCAACTGTGATCAGAAACAAGAGCCAGCAGCTTCCCTCTTTGGTTCTCTGTCCCCTTCTGTCTCAGTGCTGCTTTTTTTGCTGATTTAAGAAGCTGTTTCCTAAAATTCAGGCCCAGTGATGAGGGCTAAGATTGCTGACATTGGCATTTTGGCAAAACAGTAATTTGAAGAGGAAAATTGAATTCATAGGCTTTATTTAATGCAACTACAATGAAATTGCTAGATTAAGGTTCTTGTAACTGCAAATTTTGTCATTTTATTTAAAATGTTAGTACTCTGCTGGAAAAAGTTTTTCTCAGTTTGACTCTTATGTTTCTCTTCTGCTTTTACTTCTTTCTAGCACATATCAATGTGTATTTTCTGTTGAAGAGAACTGGCATTTTGTAGCTTTTTTATTTGGAATATAACTGATATGCTTGAACCTTAACTTTGTGTGGTGAGCGAGGTCTTCCTGTGTACTTCAGGGAGGTGACGCGGTTAGATACAATCCATTTTGCCCTGTATTCTCTGATAAAATAAATTAGGGGGCCTGAGTGGTTTTTGTCTGTCTTAGGTGACAAGGGGAGAAAGAAGGTGGGAGAGTGAAAATAGTTTATTTTTTACCAGTACAAATACTCATTTAGTGTGGCTGCATATGTTGGACATGCATGGACAGTAATGTGTCACAAGAAAATGAAGCAAAATTTGGGATGGGTCCTGTTATATTCTGATAAAATCATGACTATTACTTCTTAATGCAAAATTTGTTGAATGCCAGCTCGTCCATAACTATAATAAAACCAACTAATGCATAAATGAATTCTGGCAATTTTCAATAAAATTTTAAAACTTGATATGACAGGCAGGAATGCTAAGAGGTAACCAAGTGTGTAAACACTAAATGAAGGATTATCCTTATTTGTGAAAAATCCATTCCAGCGAGAAATTGAATTGGGGGTTTCTCTCAAAAAAGAAGGGCTACTGTGGCTAGTGAGCCAAATCAGTGCCTGATTTTACTCCCTTTACAGTAATAAGTTTATGTGAGACCCATAAACAATACACAAGTGAGAATAAATATAACTGAACACTCTATTCTGCCTCTTCTTTAAAGATTCATCTCTAAATAGTAAAGTACTGATTAAAACTGACTGTGATCAAGCATATTAGGAGTGATGCCCTTCATTTATTAGAGCATATTCCATGAGCAGCCTCACCTCTCATCAGGTGTTTTTATCTTGCAGCGAGGATTTTCTGTGCAAAGCACTTATGTGTGGAGTAAGTATAAAATGACTAATTGCATAAAATGGTAGATCCTGTATTTATTATTCTTTCAACCGAAGAAAGATTTCACCCGAAAAAAGCTGGTCCAGAATCTGGTCTCTGCCAGTATTTTAAGTGACATAGAGGTTAATGATAAACAAAAGACCAAAAACCTTCATGCCATTAATACTGATTTTCGATGAGTCCCAGCAGTTCAGGAAGTAAACCTGTAAGGAATTAGGCTGCAACAATCTTGGCACTAGTTTACAGTAAATAGATGCATCCCACTTAGAAAATGATTTGCATTAGACTTACCTGTCTGTATGTGCTTTAATTATACATAAATGTTCTCCAATTATACATAAATCCAAAAGCTGCTGGTAAAACCTAAGGCAGTAGATTAACTTCTGGGAAAGCCTCTTTTTAATGAGCGAATTTTAAGCTTCCTGTATTGTCAGGAATTTAAACTGTCGCAGAGTACAAAGTGCTCCTGCAAATCCCATGTTTTATGCAAAAAAAGGACAAGTTTTGTAGCAACTGGTACAGGACACATAAAAAGAAAAAAAAAAAGAAAAAGAAAAGAGAGAGATAGAAAGAGGAGAAAAACATATGAATCTGCTCCTTTTCAAATGCAGATTGTAGAGGCTGGAAGTCTACCACTTAGTCACTGTGTTCTCCATTTGACCATATGGTTGCAAAATCCAGTGGGATGATGTAAAAACCCTGTTAGCCTCCTGAAAACAAAATATAGTAGAATAAAGTGGGAAAAGGAAAGGATTTATTTTATTAATTCTTGCTATTATGCAATATTTATTATGTTTTATTGTCAATAGCTCTGATATGTTATGGAATCTATATCTGTTTCTTGGTATTTGACTCAGTTAATATATTTCTTCTTGAAATACATGGTGTGAAATCTCTAAGTATGCCTTTACAGTTAAAATGAAATTACAAGGCTTTTTCTACCAACTTCGTACAGGGCTAAAACTCAGCAGAATGCAACACACCTATTAACAATGTATCTCATATTTATACAAAAATTGGAAGACCGTAGGTGAAAAAAGAAGTTATTTTGCGGTCCATCACAACCTTATGTGAACCTCAACTATACAGCTAAAATTTTGATGAATTCACTGGCACTAGGTCTCCATATGAAATGAAGAAGAGCATGACTATCTGTAGCAACTCCTTGGCTCTCCTTCTGCTCTCACTTTGCAAACAAGACTCACGAGAGAAGGGATAATGCAGACACAGATGAGGACTTTTTGAGACAGGGCAGGGGGAACATAGTTTTGTGTGTGTGTGTAAAATTCCTTTCAAATAGGGATCATGAGGGAAGAGGCCTCCCCATTTGTCATCACCAGCAGCATGTCTACATTGGAATAAAATTTATGTTCAGGAATAAGTGGAAAGCATCATTGGTCTCTTTTGGACAAATAGCAACTGATAGGGAAATTAAATGCTACACAGCACTTTACTTGGCTTCAACTATTTTACAGTTCACGTCTAGTTTCAGTATAGTGTAAAATCAACAACAAAATCCATGGAGTGCAACTTTGCAGGAAGTCCCACTGGCTGAGACTCTCAGGCACCAATCTCCGTTTGCGATGCCTGGCTGACACGCAGAGACTCACAACCTCTTGACAGGGGTGTTGTGTAAGAAAAAAGAATACTGTTTTCTCTTTATTTTTACATTATGTTGTGCCTACTCGTGGTTTGAAAATCACAGTGTTATTGTAGACAGGGTCTTTTTTATGTATTCATCAATATACTGTATTTCTTCATGGTTAATTAACTTCATACTCTAAAAATATTTGGGTAATACATTCATTCTAGTGTTTAGTAAGCAAGCATAGTTATCTATAGACTTTGAAAGTTCATAAAAAGCAAGTGTTTTATTCTCTTCCACTTGTAACTATTTTACATTAAACTTTTAGACCTATAATAGTTGATGAGTGAAGTTATACTTAACCTCACCCAATAAAAGTGAAAGGAAAATTAATTCTCTTTGAAAAATTAATCTTCAAAAGTTTTACACTCTTTTTCATCACCTTCAGAAATTTTTATGGCTGAAGTAAACCTTTCCTGCCTTTGTATTGTAGAAAATTTCCATCACGATTTTCTATGTTTGTAATAGTGTTTAGAAAATAATAGTATTTGCTGCAGCAGTTATTCAGCACCATATCAAAGATACGAACTACAGACTACTACTTCTGGGACTGCTGTAACATAAAATCTTATGTGGACTGGTTAAAGAGAACATCCTGTTTGTTAAATTGACCTGTTTGATACACAGGTGTTTTCAGTTCAGATGCCAGTAGCAAGGATGGAATTGAAAATTCCACTTGTGAGAAAAGGAAATCTGTCATTAACTATGCTAAGAGATTTACAAAAATGGTAATTTAGTTTCCTAGATTTAGATTCCTGTCACCACCTGTCTGCATTTGAATTTGGGGATTCATCTTAGCTTTCTAGCCCGTTGTTTGCCAGTGAGATTGTCCTTATGAATTATAGAACAGAGCAGAACTTCATCCCATGTTGGTGGTAACAGTGGAGCTTCCTAACCCGTGACACACCACTCTTGGTGCTGAAGGGTCAGCTGTTAAACAGTTTCTAAAGATGCCCTGAATAGCAATATAAAGTACATCTGTTAATGGTATTGTAATTGTTTTCATTCTTCTCCTCCCACCCCAGGACCAAGCACATCACTTTCAGAATATGTGGTTTCCTTCAACAGATCACATACCATAATGCCAAAGTTACTTCTGTTCTTTCTTGTATTACCATTTCTGCTCTTCATCCCACCAGGAACTTTTTTTTCGCCTGTTCATGATTTAGGGTCTTAAGGGGAGAATCTATGTATTTATCCAAGAATATTCTTTTTACTTTCTCAGTGAGATAAAAGGGAAATTCTTGATAGGCATTTTACATAGTTTTTCGTTTGCACAATATTTTTCTTTCTAAAGGAAAATGTTTTATATTCTGTGTGTGAATATAAGAAGTATACATGGGGAGGGAAAGACATAAATTCAAATATTGAAATCCATTGTGGGATGAGGGAGAGAAATCTTAACCAAACTCCATACACTTCTTCCTTGCAGACTGCAGTAGATTGACTGTAGACCTGTAAATAAACGGAAGTGGACTTTAAACTTGCTAACTTGGACCCCACAGACAGAAGATTAGGAACTCAGTACTGACCAGCTGACTCCACTTCCCTGGTATGCTTGTAGGCCCTGATGAACTCCAGTTTGCCCTGACTAAACTTCTACCAGTACCTAACATAGCCCTTTTAAAGGTCTGACGTTCTTACATCTACAGGTCTATTGTAGTAAGAAAGCCTATTTTTTATGAAAAATAAAGTAGGAACTTCATCCCATTACACAGGATGCACAGGCAGTTCTTTCCTGTATAAAGTCTCAATTAAAAATTAATCAATTAATTAAATGCAGTTTATTGAATTCAGTTACATTATCTCAAACGGAGACCAAAGAGACTTACAGACTTATAGGAAGTAGAGTTACAGGTTGTGACTCAGTCCTTAGGCTTAGATTCTTCACCTATCCCTTCAGCACAAAACCAAGGAGTGAGTCCTTGGTTCCTCAGTATTAAAACTTGGTTTGCTCCCTATTTAGGCACCGAAAAATTTTGCTGAGTTTCTTTATTTGATGTCTTTATATAGTGACCAAGTATATAAGGAGAGACAACAGACCATTTGGAAATGCAGGAAGTAGAGGGATAGCTGTTGATAGGCATAAATAAAAGTGAAATGCCTTCATTCTCCTTTCCTTCTCCCATTCCTTTCTTTCCCCATTGGTGACTTCTGAGGTCTCATTTGTTTTCTCCCAATTTTTACTCTCTCAGCTGCCTGAGTTTTATTTACAGGCAAAGTGAACCATCTTCGTTTACTTGCACTGATTTTGCTTTTGCTCTGGTATCAGAATATAATCTGGCTAACCTTATATGTTCACATAGGAATATACAATTTATGCACGTGTTGTAATACTTGTCCTTAACAGTGACAGGTATGTGATAACTATTAAAGAAGTTAACATTTTGCAGAAAATATACAAATATTGATATTTCTTCACAAATAAACTGGCAGTCAAGTCAGAAGCCTATTTTCAGAATCCAGGCTTCTGTTAATAAGCAGCTCTTTCAAAGTCAGATTTCTAAAAATAAGGCTCTCTAGTCAGAAAATTTTAGCTGTAACTCATTATACAAAAGCATACACAGGAGAGTAGCAAGGGAGATTTGGGTTATGGTTTTTTTTTTTTAAATTTTATCTCCTACTTTTCTTTGTCTAAGGTTTTAATGTGTAGTTGTAATCAGGGAGGAAAGGAAAAAAACTTCAGTGCATTGAGTACTGAAGGAAAAAAATGGAAGCAAGCGCTTCTCAAGTGAGCTTATTGCTTTTTAATTAGTGCCTGTGGGAAGATACTTTGCTGTATCAGTGCCATTTATACTAGTACTATCTTGCAACAGTGATGTGCAAAATGTTTCCCACATCTCCCACCATCTTGTATAGCCCCAGAGCAGACATACATAAATAAGTAATGGAAAAGGTAGGAAACAAATTCAGTCATGCCTATTTTGCTGATGCCTGATCAAGGGGAAAAAAAAAGAGGGAAGGTACAGAGGAAGATGAAGAGTATGTACTTCATAAATTCACTGTAACAGCTGTTCTATGAAATGCTGGGATTTGCTATTCCACACAGCACAGGATGAAGGCAAAACTTGCAAGACTATATTTCTCCGTGTAATGAGGTAGGCAGCCATGCGGTTAAATCATTTGCTTTCTGTGGGGCACTGCTGGGTTCTCTGCCTTTGCATTTAACTGCTCTCAGGTACCAGAGTGTCATTCTCACCTCCGTTATTATAATTTTTCCCCTTGTACTTCCCGGTAAATTAGAAGTTTTACTGTGGAGCAGCTGTTGGTAAAAACATTGACCTAAAATAAAGCAGTCAGTATCTTATAGTTGGTTGAAGTCACTTCAAACTTCTGGGTACAAGAAAACAGAAGCTGTGGCAGGATGACAGCTGTTTGCTCAGGAGCTATTTTGGAAAATCTTACTAGGTTTGTGCATGGCCACTGCTAACTTAGTTTTCCTGCTTACCCAGCTGGCTTTCCAAAGATAATCTTAACTCTTCTCTGAAAAGCAGAGTAGAGTGCTGAGAAAGTAGGATATTCCCTCTGAATTTGTCTGACACAAATAAAAACTATAGATAAATAAATTGATAAATACTTTAAGATTTTGTATAGAAGTAAAAATTGAGGGTTTTTTTTTTAATAGAGAATGAAGTTACTAGTAAAAAAAATATTTTGATGTTTTATGTTGGTGAGTTTGGACAAAAGTCATCAGTATAACACTGATTTTACTTCAAAAAAATCAGCTTATTGCTTACAAAATTATTTTGCAGTCTCTCTTTGCTGAAATAAGACAACTTGCAAAGTGTGAAAAAACCCTGCCTTGTATCTCAGGCCTGTAAAGTAGCTGGAGCATGTCAAGTCAAGTACGTAGTTTAGATCTAATCTTTTAGTTTAAACTGCAGTATCACATCTATTTTCTGAAACTATTGTTTCTAACTTGTTGTATTGTAACATATGATATATTCTAGCAGTGTTTATTTTATTCCTAACCACGGCAATTAAATTCAGTTCTTGAAAACCAGGAATCCAAAATAATTTGTGCTCCTTTGTCATTGTCATGACACAGCATTGATCTCATTCCTTTAATGAAGGTTTTCAAGTAAAGACACTATATGGACCCAAATACACAGGGGGAAAAATTTCGACCGCCACCATGGTTCTCCTGACAATTGTGTTTACTCCACGTATTTAGTGTAGGGTGCAAAATGTAAGAAATGGTATGAGCCTCTCAGAGTGTTTGTAATTAAATGTTATTTAGCCACAAGGCCATGCTCTGATCATTTGTCCAAATATGTACTTAGGGAGGTCTGTTCGTATATTAAAAACCTCTGTGGACTGAAGCTGGTATATTTTATCCATCCTTTTTAATGGTAGTATTTTCTGCAGTGTAGGTTTTGACCAACCATCACTGTATTCAGCCTTTTGAGTTACTTTAAACTCCTCAAGTGAAGACTGTGTATTTTTTAAAATGCACATCTTAAGGCTTTTCCAAGGTACATATTTTAACTACTGCTTTATTGTAACAGAGTGATAGTAAAGGAACGTAAGGAAGCTTTAAAATCTCTAAGTCGAGGTTAAGGTATATTAATCAAGTACTTCAGAGAAATAGTCTTAGATTTTAAAGTATTATGCCATATATTTGAAAAATATGGTTTTTAATCCCTCTCTCTGTTTATTCTGAATAAAACGTTTTATAAAAGTGGAATAAGAAAAAAAAAAGTGTTTATGACATAAAAGGCTTCTTTAATTGCAAGGAAGTGTTTTGTTTTTACCTCTGCAGGCAGAGGGTTTAATAAAATCTTGGCATTTGAGCAGAGATATCTAAGGCTCAGGAAAAGAGCTTGTTCTTATATCACCTTTGAAAATGCTGTTTTATTACGGAAATTCTCATGGATCAATAACCATGGCATCATTAACAGATAGGGCCTGGTATTGAGAAAGGTAAAGTGATAGTGTTCATATTAGCTCTCTGTTGCCAGAACTATTAATTACTTAAATCCCTTTGCTGCTTTTGTGTGACTCTGTAAGCTCTGTAGATGCTACTTTCATCTTTTAGGAGAACTGCTTGAGAAAAATGTATGAGTCCTCAGCAATATATTTTGATGAATGTCATCAACTCCTGAGGGTTTCTAAACCATGGCAGAATTTGTCACATAGCACAAAAAGGCTACTAACTGTGTTTATTATAGATCCGCTTAACTCGGGGCAAAGATCTTCAGAAAATGTAGGCAATGTTGGGGAGTAGATAGAATTTATCAGAGAAAGGGAATTAGAGAAAGTGGTACATTTTTGCTTCTTTCTGAACACTTAGGAAAGTGCCCGACACCATGTAGCTTCCCGTAAAACTGTGGTGTTTGAATTCTAACTACTGCACTTTCAATATAGTTTGATCTTTTGCTGTATCTGAGGTACTATCCTGAAGGGTCCCTATGCAACACCCTGGTGAGCTGTAGAATCCATGGATGTCAATTTCTCATATTTCCAGCTCGGGACAGCTACCAGAGACTCTCATCCCTTAATTTGCAATCCTTACATTCTCTGTTGTGCAAATAAATCCATTGTATAATATTGAAACCACACTCTGACTCACATTCAAGTTGTTGAGTGTTCCTGTTTCCAGTGATATCTTTAAAACAAACAACCAAACAAAAAGCCTGTCCCAAATAATAACTCCAGTGTAAATGGTAATACTGAAAGTGTCACTCTCAGGGATCCAGATTCTTCCTTCTGTAAAGACTTTCTGCAGGAGCTCAGAGAAAAGCAAATTTAGCCCACAAAAGTTACGCTTTGCCCAACATTTCTGGTTGGGCTGTATCTCCAAGGATTGTCCACAATCTGTTCCTTGCCACAAAGGCGTGTTACTTGTTCATTGTCCATCAGGACCATCCTTTCTTGCTGCTGGTCATTTAGCTGGTCATTTCCACGGGTGCAGTGGAAGGATGTTCAGAATTTCGAACATTAATACCAGGTAGAAAATGCATGAAAACATAGAATTTACCTAAGAATTATCACAAAGATATATGCAAAGTCTTCAAGGTATCTGATCTGAGATATAGCAGATCATTTAAAATACGAGCAAAAAATATTGCTTATATTGCCTAAAAACTGCAGAAATACACTTGATCTAGACTACATGCTTATTATCACTTAATTTTTTTAATGTTTTAGTTTAAAAAAAATTAATTCTTTTATTGAATCAGTATTCAGGGTCACCAGAGAGACTGGGCAGAGTTGTTAATGCTAAACTGAGTAATTCCACTTTTGTATCACTGATACTTTGAATCTTGTAACATACAGTGGAACAAGTGGGGTTCTCCTACTTCCTCCCATGTAATGTATACCACAAAACCTTAAGTCACCCATTAGAATTCTTTTTCCTGTGATACCTATTAGGTGTCACATATTTTGGGTAATTCACTGCTTAACATCTGGCATTGCTTTTCAAAGATAAGAAAGAAAAAAATCTCTCTGCAGTCATCAATATTCAAGAACATGTTCAGTTTTCTGAGGCCTAGGACACAGCTGCTCCAGCAGGCAACACAGCAAATAAATATATTCCTTCTCAGCATAAATTCCCTAGAGCATTCTTCCAGTTCAAAAACAGAGGCAAAAAAATATTCCACATCAAATGTTTCATTGTGGAGGCATTTTCAACAGGAGAAGCCACTCCTACAACTCCACTCCAGGACTTGTGAACAGATTCTTGTAATATAGAATTAAATACACATAAATTAAGTAAATTATTGCCATCTAAAGGTTCTGTCTTCATCTTCTCAGTATACGAGAGCTTTTCTTAAGGCTGTTCTAAGCAGAATATAACTCAATTTAGACTTCCTTGTGGAAAACTTGTGATTAGAAGATGTAGCTGGAGGAGTCTTCTCTTAGCAACTTCAGAAAGGTTGCATAAACCCATCTCTGATGGCAAACCTCCCATTTTCCACCAACTCCTCACAAGCATCTACCAAATCTTGACTGCCAGGTTTCTAAGCAGAGGGCTGGATGTCACTAGTAATATAAATATGTAACCAACTGCAGAAACTTCAGCTGAGTAACGCAAAAGTCTTTCCTATTTGTCTCAGGCACATGCACTTTGGGATCTAGAAGGGTGGTGAAATGAACTTTGCTCTCCCCATGGGTTGTTCAGTGTAAAATCAGAATATGGATGCATACACCTTCAAAAATATGCTTAGGAAAACATTTGTGGAAGTCCTGCAAATGTGAAGTCAGACATGCTGTGAACATGACTCTTCTAGGGCAACATGCGATTGCATGCTAGCAGATGTCCTTTGACTGATGCTTTCCTTTGTGCATGCACATTCCCATTCACTTGTGCATGTTGTCTGCTCATTTTCTACGCAATTTGCTTTGGAAATACTTAAGTGTGTGTCTTTTTAAATATTTAAGTGTGTGTCTATGTTAGTAGTTAGAGAGATGCATTTTCTGGTTAGTAAAATTAGTAAGATCTGCAACTCACTGTGGGTGACAGCAACAAGTAGAAGTGATGTTGTTTAGTAGTACTCTTTCATTCACAGAGGGCTGTGTGGTGACAGCCTGTTGGACTAAATGTGTTTTTTGGAAGCGTCACACTTTTACAGAGCTGCTTAGGATTTCACAATGTGCTGTGTTCATTTTCTGGGTTATTGTCTGGCTTAAAACCACTAGAATTTTTCATACCCTATTTGTGTAGTCAACTGAAGCATGATTTCAGGATTTTATCAGTCTTCAACCACAGAAGATACCAACTTTGCTGTTTTCCTTCCACATCACTTCCCTCAGCCTGGAGCTCTGTCATTTAAGTTGTTTTTGTATGTGCTAGGGGGGATGAATTTCAAGAGAGTTACTTAGGCTGCAGAAAAGCAGTGGGATGTATATTCAAAAAGTGATAGTCATTAGGAAAATGTTGTGGGGACTTGTGGCAGTTTTAAACACTGAATTTGATTAATGAGAACAAGTGAGCAATATTTACCACAGAAAATTTTTAGCAAATTCTTGCTTCGTGTAAAGATAAAAAGAGGCTTTTTAAAACTGCAAAACACTCCAAGAACTTTCATCAGTAAGTATACCAAAACACAAGCTTCTTTGCTTTCATGTGAGTCCATGCATCTCCTCATTGCCTGTGCCAATTCTGCGTTGCTTAATGAGTGTTTGGATCTTTGCCTTTTCCTTCCCCTACTACTAGCATGCAATAGGTACAGATTTTTTCACTTTCTTTACTCACAAAAAGCCCCCAGTTTAACATTTGTGCAGCCTGGAGGTGGGAAATTACAGGTGCAAAGCACCCAGCTCTGGAACTGCCAGTGCTTTTGAACACATAGACTTGGCACTCTGCTTTTTCTCATTGACTTTTCTCTAACCATACAGTCATGTTTGGATTCTCTAATAGATAGTCACTAATTAGTGTTTACCTAAGAAACTGTTGTGATTCCACCTTTCCTAACAACACTGAGGTCTCGTGTGTGAACATACCCTGCAGACCTTCACTTCACTTGTTAAGAAGGTTTGAAATACACAAACTCAAGGTATAGTTTATCTTGCCGCAAGCCAGCTGGCACACAGATGAATATTTTCTAGTGCTAGCAATAGCTCTGTATCCACTTAACACACCCAGTCCTTTACAAAGCCTAGATAGCTGATTACCTTCACTGTCAAGAAGCAAGTGGTCTGTTGTACTCTCTTAAGCTTCCAAGACATTGGAAACAAGCTATTTTGATGACCTTTTGAACTTTAAATAATATCCTTTATATTCCTTGCTTGCTGTGTTAGATTATTTTTGTACTGGATTTTAAGAGAACATTGGTGGCATGTAGATATTGCACTATCCTTCCAGTAGATGCTGAGAAGTTTCTTAATTAACCTTATTTTGCTTAGTCGCCCCATAGCAATTTTATCAGGGTCTTATGAGCTACAAAATTGCTGTTGTTTATTCTGAAGGATTCTGTGTGCTTCTACCTAACAAGATTTTGGAAGCAAATTAAACTTATGTTTTTGGGCTCCACTTTGATCAGCTAAACAGGTAGAACATAGGTACTGATAAGCATAAAGCTAACAGGCAGATCAAAAAGAATGCAGGAGTAATCTTTATATTAGTTTGAATGAAGTAGCTTTAATGGAAGATTTTAGGTTTTATGAAACCACAGACATTCCTCCAGCTTTGCTCTTGACAACTTTTGTCCATTTGGCAGCTCCTTGTGTGCCCATGCCATGTGTTTTTTGAGGGTCCATGCTCCCCAAGGTTCAGATTGGCTCTGAAATCCAAGTTTTAAGTGAGCTAAGGATTCCTTTGTAATGATACAAAGGATCCTTTATGAAAAACATAAACTGGTTTAAGCCATCTGAATAGGCAGAGGCTGTAGTGGAAGTAGGTGATGAAACAGAGTTGTAGAGGAAGCTATCACATGGGAACATTTCAGAATTAAATGCAATACAAACTTCTTAAAGCAACCCTTCCAGCAATTTCCCTTCTATCTGTTTTTATCATACTAATTTTAACAAGCCTAAAAACAAATTAAAACATTTTCTCCTAAGCACGGAAGCTGTCAAAAGAGTGGTAGCCATTTCTATATCTATTCTCAGTGTTTGCAATGTTCAGTACAACAGAAATGGGCCCTGTTAAAGATGAACAGTTGGGTCTGAGTTGATTTGTCTTCCAATCAAAACTTTCAGCCGAGATGTTATGATTGATTTTTGACAGTACATTCAGCTACTGGCGAAGCAAAATAAAGTCTTTTAGAATTTCGATCTGAAGAACAGTGTAGACTATAAGGAAGAAGACTCCTGCTCAAAGTACTTTCAGCAGTACCAGAGAATAAACTGATGTTTGTTGGTAAATAAAAAGGGTGAGATGGTTCTTTTGGGGTTTGTACTCACACAGAAGATTCTAAATGAAACTTGGTAAAGTGAGGAATTAATTTCTTGGTAATATTTTCTACCTTCTAAAAAGTTCTTTAAAAAGACTTATATGGAACTACACTGGCATTAGGAATGTTATTTTTTTTTTTCCTATTTTAATAAAACTAGGATTTATTGAAGGCCTGGTTTATATTAGTTTATGCAACCAACCAGCCTAGCTTAATTGTTTTAGGCAAACAAAGAAAAAGAATATAAATAAGGAACAAAAATGGTAAATTAAATTTGGAATGCAATCTTTATAGATATCCAGGATTTCACAGTTCCCTTTCTAAATGATGGAATAAGTTCACAGAAATTATTTTTTCCTGGGAATGCTTGAGCTGACCAAAAGCCCAAAGTAAGCAGGAGTCTGTGAAGCTGGACCAAGGGTCAGTCTGCTGGCTGTATTTGCAGTGTCTTGTTCATCAGCAGTGAGGGACTGTCTCTTTGTGGAAGAGAAGCAGCATCAAACCCTTTAGCAGCAGTTTGTTCTGGTGGTGCAGTGCTTGCAACCTCAGAAAGGGCAGCTGTGAGAGAAAGGAACAAGCACAAGGACAGACCAGTGCTGTGAGGAAGTCCTTCAGCAAGGGAGTACCATGGATTTAATGATATGAGTTTCCTTTGTGATGCTAAGCTTTAGTGATGTTTTAACTTTTTTTTTCTTTTTTTCTTTTTTTTTTTTTCCCCATTTATAGTAGCAGGAAATAAAAGATTGCTTTTAGCATATAACTGCTACAATTTTATTTTTGGAAAGCCTCAGAGCAGAACTGCCTAGACAAATATGCATTTTTAAAAATTTATCTTCGAGTTCTTTTGCTATTTTGGCAGTAATATTTGGCTATTACAGAATAGCCTATTGTAATGTATTTAATAAAACTCCTTCACCTAGTCTTTCATCTTTCCTGCACTGCTTATGTATATCGACATTCTGAACTATTATTTAATAATGTTCAAATATAATTTAAACAACAGAAATGCTTTAGGACCAGGTCACATAATTTTCATCACTTTGTTCATTAGAACTTCAGTTCCTTCATGGCTACTTGAACATCCTTCTAATGTGTTCTGATTTGATGTTAACCGTGCATCAAACTAAAAGTTACTTCCTTTACCTAACATGCATTTTGAGTGATTAAAATAGACCATTATTTTTCTGCAGTTCTGTGCTGCACATATCTGATAGAGCCTAAATGTTGGACAGGCTGTAAGAGTGGAAATATGGCTGGTATAATATGGTAAGACCAAAGCAGGAAACTATGGATGCTAAAAAGCTTTAGCAGAGAAATTTTCAGCTCTCTGCTGCATTTTGTGAGAGCTCTGTCTTTCCCATGTAAACTATTAAAAATAATGCTATGGGTTTTGTAAACCAATTTTGCTATCTTGCACCTGCAAATTATTTTAAGATTGTTATGATATCGACTAGGGAAATATTTTGAAATGGGTGCTGTGAGAATTGACCAATCACTTTGGTAGGTAGCTAGCTAGAGGTCCAATAGCCTTTTGCCGTTCAAGTAAACTTGAAGGGAACTAACACATATAAACCCGTCTATTATTAATTAAATAATTCAATTGTCTCCATTCCTTCCTGGCTCTGTGTCGTTATTCCTCTCCGTCCCCGCTATAACAGCGACAGGAAACTGCTTCTCTTCCTGAGAAAATGAGTTTGTAGTTTGTCATACTTATTTCTGGTTGAACTGTTCTGTAGTTTTCCCACTTGACAGAAGAGAGAGATTTTGGGTGGCAGAAGCAAACATAAAAGACAGCTCTTCTCATTTGGATCCATTCAAAGACCCAAACATAAACTACCCTGCTACTTAGCTTCAGTAAACAAACAAAAAAGAAATAAAAGATATGGGGTGTTCAGAGGAAAGGGGAAAGTAGGTTCTCAAAGACTGTTTTCTTTATAATGGCATTTAGTGATAGTATTATCAACAGCAGCATATTGAAACATACTGATTAGAATTAAGTTCCTGTAGATTTACAGTGATAAGATAAAGGGTTTTTTTACCATTTACCTGATTTTTTTTTAACCCCCCTGTGTTATAGAGGGTGCAGACTCTTCTTTCAGTGATTGCATCTTAGTATTTTCCAGAGGCAGCCTGAAAGGACCAACCTGTCGCTGTAACCAAGGAGAACCTCCCAGAATGTGCGTTATAATCTAAACTGCAACAGGGATTTTTTTAAATGAGGCAACTGAGAGAATGGAGGTGGTAGTTAGGCTATGTGACACTTTCAGAATGTTACTAAGCTTTAGAGTGGAATAATTTTAATTGGCAACATCCTCATTAATCATGGCTAATGTTAATGATAGCTCCCTGTCGTGACTCATGAAGAGGTGATGGCCTTAATGAAAGCTGCCTTAGAGGCTAACAGATGGTGGTTGAATTTCAGTATTTTAAATATACAGTTGTTCAGTTCTTCTAAATAAGTTTTTTTCCTACCAAGTAATAATATGGGAAACTTGTTATTCAGTCCTACTCTTTACTGGGCTTATTTTTTTTGAATTATTGAGTATATAATAGACAAGAGCAAAAGGAAGACAGTTCAGCATGTATTGTAAATTCAGATCCACGCACACAGGTTAAGCTTTATGTTTTCTGATCTATGTTTATAACTATAGATGTCATTGTGAATTTACTGAATAACACAAGAGTGTTTACTGTTACATAAAAGAAATATTGGCAAGATGTGGGAAAAAAACATAATAATGTGCTGCTTTATCTCTCTGCTAATGCTTGATAGCTCAATATTCAGTGTTTACCAGGGCTGCTAATCTCCTGGTTATGTTTATGAGTGCCTTTGGCTTCTGCTGCTCTTTTTGTGAGCTTAAGCAACAGGAGAAAAAGAAAAATCAGCTCTCAGCAAAGGCATCGGGTTAGAACCTCAGAGAACTTCAAATTTTGGCTCTCCTAGCATTTTATTCATAAGTATGGATATTTAAGGACTCTATAAATAAGGGTAAGATAAGTAACATATTTGTGGTTCAGTTAGAAAACTGAAATTAGTCAAGCACTTATATGTAATACTCCAGTAAGTACTTCACTGAACTTGAACACAATATCTATTCTCTAAAAGAAAAAAAAGAGAAATAATGCATCCTTATTTCACTAGGATATTTTAGGATTAATATATTAATAGTTGTTAAAGGCACATATTTTATAATAACAAGAATAAAACTTTAAAATAAATTTTCAGGGATTTTTTTTTCATATTTTGCATTTCTCTTGCCTTACAGTTTATTCTTATGTGCTTCCTTTTTATTTGCTTAATCATTTATTCTTTCTTTAGCAAGGTACAGCCTTAAAATTTAGTAGGAATTTGTTACCCTGGTTGTTGTATGTTCCAGAATATATGTTAATATTCTGGAAACAGAATTAAACAAAGGTACCATCATGCAAGAAATGCATTTTATCATTCTTTCCAGTGATTGAGTATCTCTTATGCACATAGGTGAAATGTATATTGACCCTTTTCCTTCCAATTATGTGCTCATCTCTACATCACCAAGTGCTGTGACATCACACCACATCACGTCTTTCAGATTTACCTTTGTCTCTGAAGGAGGGGGGGTCTCAGAATATATTCCCTAGAATTACTATTTTACCTTTAGATACGTTTCAAGGTACATGACATTTTGTTGTTTTATGACTAGACTTCCCTGTGAATTTCCCACTCTATTTATGTATTAGCTATTCCATCCTGTACAGTATGCACAAGAATGCCGATTTTGGAACGTTTAAAGTAGACCTTTGAAGAGAAATTCTCAACCTGACTATGGCAATAGTTTATATTATGTTGAAATAAGGCCGGCCTGAAGTCAAATCTCCTTCTTAATGTATTGGCACCCTCTTTGCATACCTTTCAGCACTCATGTCACTTGTACTTGAGTAACCAATCTTACAACTGGTTTCCAAACATGCCAGTTAGAAGGCCAAGCATATGTGGATTTACATGGAGATTTTCTGAGACATTGTGTCAGAACTTTAATGTGAAGGGACCTGTTGATTTAGAAATGCTGCCTGGAGTTATCAAGCCTCTGAACATTACCATCTCTTGTTGAGCACAGATATATCAAAAATGTGTTATTTATGCAATAAGGAAAAACATTAAAAGTACTGTAAGATACTGCTATATTTGATACCCCTTGATTTTGAAAAATTATAGTATTTAAGCTTTCTTCACAGATACATTGTTTTGGCACAAGGACAAGGTGCATCATATAATCTTCAGCAAATTCTGAGGAAAATCTTCAGGTTTTCCAATGATGTGAGGAAACTTCATTGCTGCTTTATCTATTTCCATATGATTCCTTCTTGAGCTACCTCTTGTTTTTCCTGCCATCACAATAGGCTTTTGGGAAGAGTCAAATTATTTGTAGCTTATGGAATTAATTTTCATTGCTTCTTTTGAGGGATTTTAGTATGAGAAAGAATCAGACACCCCAAAGAGATGTGGGGCTGAGGCTAAGGGATCAATTTAGTTTATTTTCCTCCATACTAAGTTTTTTGTTTGATTGTCAGGTCCCATGAGCACACTGGTAATCTGAAGTAAAAAATCTGACCTTTCCCTATATGTAATCAGATATGAGAAAATGGAGTGGGGAACAGGATGTCAAATATCAGAGGTCATTGGGATGGAGAGAGTTGCCACTTCCCTAGAAACACAGTATATTAAAAATCTTCTGTGGAAGATTTACAAGCTGAACTGGTGAGACAGAAAACTAGATTCATGATTTAAAAAGAGGAAAACAAAGAGCATCCATCATGCAGACAGATAGCAGCCTTAATTGTATTCCCTTTTAATTTGGGCTGTTCAATAATGCATTGTGTTAGTCATCTAAGTTGCACCTCTCTGTGTTGCAGTGTGTTGCAGATAGGAAAGTAAGTTTATTACAACTAATCAAACAATTACAACAAGTTCCAGGGCAGGTGGCTGATGGAGCATTGAAATAATAGATTATAACTTTCAAGTGAAAATTCCAGACAAAAAAGCCAAATGAAAAGGAAAGCTGTTGGCTAAAATTTTTCTTTTTTTCGGTAATTTCAGCTGAGGGTAATTTCAGGGAGTCATGTATAACAACTTCTGAAGCTGTGTCCACTGTGACATCTAAAGATGATCCTTTGTGCCTTATAAAAGCTGGTAAGATAAATGTGTTGTATTATATTAAAAAATTTTAAAAAACCAAAAGAACACCCTCCTCAAGAATGGTTTTACTTCACCTGATTTAACTAAATATTTATGCTACTTTATACCTCTGCCACAGTAGGTACATATTGCAGTGTGACTACATTGTCCTACCATACTTGTAGGGAAGTGGCAATCAAGATCTTATTTATTTACCATGTGCCAGAGACTTAAATTGTTATGTTTATATTTTTTACCTTTGTGTAATAATGGCAGTAATGGTAATTATTCTCCCTACTGTTTCTCAAGTTCTGAGAGATCACAGATACATCTTTCATGGTGGGATCTGCCTTCAAAACTTTTTCTAAACAATGTGGGAAGGTAGGTGCTGCTTCATTAAAACTTCAATATTGAATCACTGAATATACTGCAAATTTTAGTCATCTCCCTTGCTATGCTTGCTTAACAATCACATACGTTCTTTCTTACACTCCAGACGTGGTTTCTGGATCTGTTATCATTCTGAGGCAACATTCTTCAAGATGGTGTTATTGTTTAGGTTTCATGTTTTAACCTGTCGATCTATAAGCAGACAGTGATACTGCCATTGATTCATTTAGTTTGGAGCAGATCTTAAAATGGGTCATGATTGTCATAAAGTGAATCATCTTCTCTGGTCCGCTAGAAATTGGAAGCAGTTCCTCAGTTGTGCCAACCACAGGGCTGTCCTCCAGAATTTTTTCTTTTTTTTCCCCTCATTTTTATCAAGATTTCACAATACTTTTGCAGTTAAGCTGTATTCATTGTTTCGTTCATAGTCCTGTTAGAAAAATAATTTATCTTCAAAGAGATAAAAGATGCTTCTTTTCTTGAGCACAGAATGAATTTTATGGAAGTCTGTAAGTAGGTTCACTTAAAACTTAAATCCAATTAGGCAGGAAGGTTAAGAACTTTGGTACTCTTTTGATTCTTCTGTCCTAGAAGTATTCAGAGTACAGAATTCAATGCTTTTAAGTTGCTGATGCACCTACTGTCCTTTCACTAGTAACCGTACTACCTGTAGAGGAAAAATCGTATTTAACAGAGGGAAGTTCCTTTTGTTGCATTTTTGTTCCTGAAATACTGCCTAGTAATGTCAGACCTAACCAAGATTAATGTCTGTAGTTTTGTAATTTTATCAGATCTTTCTTGTTTGTAGATTTTTTTTCCAGATCTTTTGCTAATCAGTTTTAATCATATTTAGTTTATGGCTTTAGGTTTTATTTTCATCACATTCAAATATATATTCTTTCCTTTTTTTTGTTTTCTTGTTAAGGGTTTGTTGAGTCCTTATTTTATCTTGGTTTTGTGCTCTGCTTGTACCTCTTGCTGTGTTGTTATAAGTGCTCCTTAGAGTTAGATAAAAGCTGCTTCCGTGAATATGGAGTTGTTTTAATCCTTTGAGATTGTTACCACCTAATATTTTTTAGTACCATGCACTTTAGTATGAACTTCTGTGAGACTTAAAGGATATGGCTATACTATTATATCCATTTTTATTCTAGGTAATATTAAGCATTAACCTAATCCTTTAGAGGGATCATAAAATGCAAACTATTTCAGGAGGTGAATGGATAGTTGCTCAAAATGTACTCAATAAAAAAGTGGTACAAAATTATTTTAAAACTGAAGTTAATTCTTCTCTAGATTACATGTTAGAATCATATGGAGAGATTCACGGGTTACAGTTCAGTATTGTTACATATAGTGAAGGACAAAATTGTCAGCAATAATATTGTGCAAAAGAATCAGATCAATTCACATTTAGATAGCTCATATGTTTGAAGTGTACTTTCTGGAGCACAGCAGTGCCAAAGATCTCTTTTTTTTCCCCCTTTGTGATGTAATGATATAATGGGTTAATGGGATGTCAAAGGAATCCCAACATAAAGTACTTTTCAGTTCCTCACATGAAGTTTACTGAAAAAAAAAAAACAAGTCAGTATTTGTTTCAGTTATGCTGCTATTGAAAAAATTACAATTATTATTTAAAACAGAAGGCAAACATACATACACACATATATGTAGTACAAGTGGAATTTAACAGAAAACATTGGCTTAGTTTCATCAGTGTGATTCAGACTGCTTGGACAGACAGTGGAAATCCTAGCTTAGGGTGTGATTTTTGTCTTTTGAGCAATTTGATTTAAAGGTCAGTATATCCTTTTGGTTTTTTTGGTGGGGTTTTTTTAAGATCGGTAGCATTTACTAGTCCATTTTCTCTCTTAAACTGCTGTGGAAAACAAAACATCAACAATAAAGGAAGCAACAGGAAAAGCTAATTTTGTCAAATCATCCTGAATAAAAAAAAAAAAAACAATCAAAAGCAACGAGCCCTCTTAGGCAGAGCATCCATGAAATTAAAGGGAAATTTGAATCATATGTTGCTTATTATGTGTGACTGCCACAGTTTGATGTCTGTCTGATGGTTAAAATCAATAATCCATTTTTCTACTCTGGTTTATTCATCCCATCCCTATTCCCTCCTGGCTCATCCATCTTGCTTATAGCAACTGTGAATATCTTTAGTTATACAAAATATCCAAGTATTAATTTTTCTGCTCTCCTTCTGGTCCTAGAAAGGAAGTGATTTCTGTACTTATATGAGAATAAAAGATTTAAAATTTTGTATCAATTTGTAATGTAAGTCCCTTTGGAGACATAGGCATGTTTCTTTGGGTTTCCAAAAATAATTGCTCTATGAAAGATGATAAAGTGTCTGTCCAAATGCATTTTAGCAAATTCTTTTACTCTTTGGTGTGAGATGCCTTAAATATTATTTATACACAAACCTTACCTGTGACATAATTAAACTATATTAATAGCCTTGGCAAGCAAACGTGTTTTGTTGTTATTAGAAACATAATCCGTCACTTGAATTTATGCATTAATTTTTTCTTGCTTGTTCACGTTACTTGCTTTCCTATTTACTCTGTAATTAAAAAGCCAGACCAGAATAGGTTGGCACTACATTAATCTGCTGCCATTCTGCCTGCATTTTCCCTGGACTCACTCTCATGTTGAGTCATAAGGAATTCTAAATTCCCCCATAAACACAATTAATGAGAAATTTTGGAAGTACAGCAATGGCTTAATTTGCTGGGGTGAAAGCAGTTTGGTAAGCACAGTTGTACCACATTAATTAGAACTAGGTAAGATGTGCTACAAAAACATGGTTGTACCAGTAGAGTAACAAGGACTTGCTTTGCCCAGATGTAGTCGTAGTAAGATGTAGGATGTACTTGAGTGCCTGGTTTTACATTTTCAAAAGCTTTTAATTATTTGTCTGCAACTTAGAAGCTAATGAACAGGGATCTGTGGGTTTATCTTTTATCTTTTTTTTTTTTTTCCAAAATTTCTGAGTATCTTCCTAGCAGTCTTATGCTGAAAAATAGGAAAGGAAACTGTTTAGGGTTTCTTTTTCCTGTTAGGGAAACAGATTTTTACTTCAAGGATTGGCAAAGCACAAGTAGAATGGTAAAGAGTTATATCACTTGGATTCATTTTGTTCTATGATTGCGGCTTTTTGAAGAAGTCATCAAAAAGGAAAAGTAAGTGACAAAGATAAGCCCCCTGTGTTTCAGAGGGGTCCCTGTGTCGCAGGTGTGAGCTGCAGCTCTGTCCNGTTTAATAATTGAAGCAATTTAAAATATATTAATAGTAGTAAATAACAATAATAAAAAGAAAAAAACAAGTAATGCACAATACAATTGCTCGTCACCCGCTGACTGATGCCAGACCCCACCCCTGAACCCCAATGGGCCCCCATTCTGGGTAACTTGTCCAATTTATATTCTGGGCAGAACGTTCTATGGTGTGGGATATCCCTTTGGCCAGTTTGGGTCCCCTATCCTGGCTATGCTGCCTCCTAGCTTTTTTTGTGTACCTCCTCACTGGTAGAGCATGAGACACAAAAAAGTCCTTGATTTAGGATGAACGTGACTTAGGAACAAACAAAACATCAGTGTCTTATCAACATTATTCTCATATTGAATCCAAAACACAGCACTGCACCAGCTGCTGAGAAGAAATTAGCTCTACCCCAGCTAAAGCCAGGACAGTGGGGAAAGCCCCCCCAGATGCTGGCAGTGCTTCCTCTGGCCCATCAATAACTCAGCTTCTATCAAAGCAAAAGTTTCCACAATCTTGCAGGCTGGTAACAAATGCCGAAACAGTTATGAGGAACAGCTTGACAGGATCCTTCTAAGATAAATGTGTATATTAGAGATTACACACTTCAGTTATAACTTGGATAAGTATTTTCATTTCCAGCATGCTTTGGTTATTTTCCTAATATCCATCTGTTTCTGTGTTCAGTAATTTATACTTTATTTACTAGCACAAATTTAGCCCTTAGGCTCAAAAATAGGCTGTTTGCACTATGGTTTCTGGACTGCTTATGCCTTCCCCTCTCTTCCCCAACCCCTGCAAGACAGTGTTTGGCCACATCCCAACTATGTTTAAGGCTCTATTTGAGGCTTTACCTCGGAGGTGGCCTCCAGGAGCTCAGTTGGAAAGAAACACAGTGCTCTGCTTTGTGCATCTGTTAGAGCCAGCGCACACGAGCCACCACAAAATCAGAAACAGACTTTTGAGACTTTTCATTTATGCAGCAATTCCAGGGAGCTTCAGAAGGCATGCTAGTGTTTCAGAGTAAAGTTTGGGGGCTCCTTAGTAGATTAGAGGAAGTCAACTGAATTGAGGAATTGAGTTGAATTAAGGAAGAAGCCGCTTTATTTTAACATCGTTATTGTTGGAGATGTATCTGGATCCTTACAGATCCCTACAGACCCTTTCAGCCTGGAAGTCATAACAGAGCTGAAAATGTTCAAGGTGTAGTGGTTCCAAGATTGCATCCTATCTTCTGGAACACCTTCTTTTCCATTCTTCTTGAATTATATTAAATATTAAACTGCTTTAATGAATGAAAATTATGTGGAGAAAAAATGAGAATGATTTAGTAACTTTCATAAGATTGTTTATCATGACAGAGATAGAGAAAAATGTTTTGCTTTACATGATTAAATGGAGTATTGGATGACAGTATGTAGATATCTTAAAAATGGTTGTTAAGATTTGCAAATTATTGTCTTTGATTATGGATGGCATCTTATTAAATCATCTGTGACATAAGCACACATTCAAATATATTGTTGAAAAGACTGTGTTCAAGCGCAAACTAAACTTTTTTTATGTGCTTTAACGTTGTTTTAGTAGTAGGATTCTGAAACAATGTCTTTATTTCCTTTCTTTTTCATTATTATGAAAGATTTTTTTTTTTTTTTAAGCTTTAGGTAAAGTCTTTTTTCAAATTGCAAAGAAATGTTCGTTCTTACATTGTATTTAAAATATTTACCAATTCACCACTGAGGAACCTCAATTATGCTTTGTGTCAAGAGTTTGTTACTCATGGAGGAATTTCTCTGTAGCATACTGTACATATGTAGACCAGTACGATCAAGAAAAACACCACTGCTGCTTACAGACAAATTTTCGAGTATTTTGAATTGCACAGTGTTGTACTCTATGAGAATTTATTTTAAATACATTATTTTATTCCTTGAACAACCTATTTTCAAAAGCAGAAAAGCACATACCCTCTCATACACATTTGGACAGTATATGTTAACATTGTTAACATTTTTATCTGTAGCCTATACATTTATGGAAAATACAATTGAGTGAAATAGACTGATAAAAACATTTTTTGTGTATATTATATCGTATATGGTATGTTGCCAAGCTTATTTTTAATGTATTTTAGCTCATAACAATAAGCTTCTACGTATAGCAAGTATTTAAAAAGGAAAGTTATGGTAACCCTTTAAATTATGCAGTGAGATGTGATGATGATGCAGTATTCTGCACCGTTACCTTCTCTCCTTCATAGTTTTCATGTGAAATTCATATTTCCCAATTGCTGCATTTCTTGGAATGCTTACAATATAGCCTCTGTGTCTAAAAACCCCAAAAACTTCTTGTAGCAATAAATTTCTACTGACACAATTCATCTGTGTGTGCTGGAATAAATTGCTTTCTTTTTGGGCAGCTGTTTCAGGGGATTCTTTTGGAAAAGCTTGAGGTTGTTTGGCACCTTTTACGAATGCAATAGTTGTCACTTTTCCTCCATTGGCAAAACTAAGCTGCTTAAAGAATACAGGAAAGCTAACATAAAACTCTTTTAAAATAAATCTAGAAAAAGTGAACAGCTTCTACATTCTCAGCTCTCTCCCTGCCCCCATCCTGTGCTCTATTTTTCAGTTGTCATGATTGTTTTTCTTCACTGTGTGGCACAAAGCACCTCTGAAGCCAAGCACAATTTATATTGCCAAGACAGATCCTATAAAATGAAGCTGAACATGGCAGATGTTGAAAGAGTTGTATGTTTGCAAAAGATTACCTGTCATAATATGTTTTTCTGATTCTTTATTTTTTTTCTGAAACTCTGGACTAGAAAAGAAAACAAGGTGGCCTGGTCTTTCAGTGCCTGATTTGATACCAAGGAAGAAGAAGAGTTTAGCTGCTCTCCCTGAGACTAGAAGAAATAGCTGACATCATAACTTAATTCTAAATAATATGTTGACAACAGACACAATGAAAAATATTTCACAATTTTGAGCAAAGACCTTCTTTGATTCCTTAGAGTAAATGAAAATGACTCTGAAGGTTTGGATAGACAAAATCAAGGTGACAATCTGAAATTGTCATTATAGAGCCTTCTATTGCATAAGTCTGAACAGCAATTTATTAGAAAATGCGCTTTTATTTTAAATTTTGCCGAGGCCTGGTTCTGATGTTTTCACAGAAAACAAAAGATGGAAGAATTTTTGTCACAACAACTGTTTTTCATCTCTAAGTCTGAACAAGTGGGAAAGAACATTAGTCTGAATTTTTTTTTTTAGTTTGAGACATCTAAAGGTTCATTGAAAATATTTTTCAGAAAAAGGGCTTTATTGAAATTGCTCAGTGATCTGTTTTGTAATTCAGCTGGGTGTTTTCTTTTGAAATACCATGAGCAATTAATACTCAGGAACCTGTGCCTCACTGTGTCTGATATTCTCTTGATGGTGGAAGGTCTGTTCAGAGAAATGTTACAATCTGGGAAGTAAACCCAAAACTCCACACTTGCATCATCCTCAGAAACAGATGATTTTCCTAAGAGAATAGGAAGACTTGAGGGTGCTGGCTTTCTGTAAAATCTATGCATCCTCCAGAGTCTCCTTGACAGTAAGACATTTCTCCTGTCAGTAACTTTTTCTGCGCTCTCCTGGAAGTCAATATCTCCTTGGTGTACAGGTGGATGCAATTTGCATCTGCCTTTGCCAACTGTTATGGGGGAGAGAAGCTGGAAAATCAATTTTATTAATGCTAGCTGCCTCATATTCAGTACAACCAGGAATATTGTTCTATTGTCTATGAAATGGCTTCAATGAAAAATTTGATGAGCAATTTAACATTGCAAAAAATGAAATGCTAAAATACCAATACTGTGTCTTTCCTCTTTTGGTAGTTTTCCCAGGTAGAATTTACAGTACTATAAGCTAAGTATTAAGCAACTGTATTTTAAATAGCTAGGAAAAAAATTTAGAAAAATAATTTTGGAAAATTATTTTATGTGATCACCTGGGGTGACAACGTTTTATCTCCAGGAACAGTAATGCACTCAGTCATCCCAGATGGTGCTAGGTCCAGCTGGCCTTGTGTAGTCTGTGCTATGTGGATGGATAACTGGTGTCAGTTCATAGCTGGCTGCTTTCTAGAGCTTGCTTACATTCACATATATTGTGGTTATTGCTAAGGCAAGATGCGTGTGTTACACAGCATCTCTTAAAACACAGATATCAAAACTAATCAAAACATTACCAACTTGAAAGAAAGTACTTTTTAGAAGAGAGAACAGTGCCATAAATTGTACTTATACAATGAAGAATAGATATGGGTAGAAGAGCAACTGAGGTTAAAAAAGAACAAGCCAGGGAACCCAGAGTGTACATACACACACACACACAAAAGGAATATATAATTTCAGTGTTACTGCAGGTAAGACCCATGTGCATTATTTTTGTTGTGCGCTTGGAGCACACTGCACAAAGATGGATTGGAACAAGTTAGTAGTAGTATAGCCATTGCAGAACTGACACCTTTCTGGTCTTTGTGGCCAAAATACCTGCTTGAAAACCCAAATGTCCTTGCCTGGCTGTGAAGCTCACTGCACGGGGTTTTTATCACCCCATTTCCTTTCAATTCCAGGCTTATTAGTTAAAATAATCTGCATAATTCCTACTTTGTACCACCATCAACATGAAAGAATAGATATTTTAGAAATAGATCTGTATCATATAGCTTATTAATTATTTTGAGAATCTCCTCTTGTACGTGTTATACTTAATAGCTTTAAAAATTATATAATAAAATTAATTGCTCCTATATGGAGTGCTATGTGAAGTGAGAGGTAGGAGACATGTAATGAAGCTTTGCGAAGTCAAACATTTGAGCTGTGGGAATGATGTGCTGCAGCAAGGAGTCTGTGTTTCCAGAAGAAAAGGCTGGATACTAGGGGAAATAAAAAGCCTTTTCTAAATCTGGGTTTGATCCTTATGTCTATCACAAGGCAATCCCAAACTTGTAGGAACCCTAAGTTGCTCAGTTGCTGTCCTTCCTACGGCTTCTGACAAAGACCATATAGATGAGAGTGACACCCATTTACCTCCAGTAGGTCATGAATCTGGGAGACAGGATGGACAGGCCAGGCAGCATTTATATGTTAGGACACATTTACGGCTATTTCCATTTAGCTCAGGATGTTTAGGTGGGCCTGCTGCAAAGAGCTCTCAATCTTCCTGTGAGTATAGCTAGCTTAGAAAACTAGAGCTTTTGCCTCTTAGATCTCTGGTTTTTTCTATGACTTGAGACTCATGAGAACTGCAGATAATTATTCGCCAGCAGCACTTCCATGTCCAGAATTTTCTTAGGTGTTTTTGTTTTGTTTTGTTTTGCTTTGCTTTGGTTTTTGGATTTTTTTCTGGTAAACGTCTCAGGTTAGATAATAGCTTTTCTTAATGCTCCTGTTTATGCTTTGAAAGTCTGGAAGATGAAAGACTTTCAGGAAGAAGTTGTTTCTGCTTTTTCGTTATTTAGTTGATATTCTTGTGGAAAGCAACATTTTCAAAAGATAAGGTTAGCCACGCAGCTCCACACTGGATTTCCTTCTCTTTAACTGTGCTGTCTTCTCCACATAAAATGTAGAAATGTAATATTGGTTCATTTTAGGTTTTACAGGATATGGGTATGTTTCAGATCAAACCTAAAGCTTCAGTTTTCCACTGCACAAAGGTAGTTTTATTTATTTGTTTGTGTCATTACAGGTACTATTTAAAGACATTTCATGGCAGCCTTCAATGTAATAGTCCCTGCTCCAGCTTATATGACTCCCTCCCCAGCCTACTGCAGCCTTGCTGCCACTTGTAATTGTCCAGAATGTTTGGTTGTGTTAGACTTGTTCCTGCAGTATCTTTTGGAAGAATATGAATTTTGTGACCCAAACCAGCTTATTTGAAACAAACTACTGTTTAATTCAATAGTAGGAACAATGTATATTAAGAGAAGGTGATTTTAATGCAAACAAATATCCATACTTGTCAGTCTTAGTCCAAATACTCCATTTCTATTAAGTGGGCTTCATTCAGCTTCCAAACAGCCTTTGATTTTCTCCCTCTCTCTCTCTTTTTGGGACCTTTTTTCATCGCCACTCTCAGGATCTCTGGTTTCCTCATGTTTTTTTCCCCCATAGTTTCCTACCTGGCTTCTCTCTGTCTTGCACAATTGCAGTATTGATCTCAACATGGCCAGAGCAAATAGCACCTGCAAAATTTACTGAAGGTGAGAGAATGGGGCTCTAAAAAGCTTATTTATCTGCTTTCCTGACTGCTAGCAATTATCTCTTGTTGGAATGTTCTCCTTTCAGCTGCATAGCAAACACCATCATAATGATCAAAGAAATGAATGTATCTTGTAACATTATTAAAGTATTACAGGCAAGTTCCAGATATTTTAGAGTTGTCTTAGCAAATATATTAAGATAGCACAAAGATGAAAGGGACAGAATTTCATTAAACTGTTGCAAATTTAGTTATTAGTTATGGTGATGGGTGATGAAAATAAAAATGAAAAGGCAAAAAGAAAGGCAAAGATCTCTCAGACTCAATCATCCCGAAGGATGTTCTTAGAGTCAACTTGCTTCTGTAACTGATAAAACAAGTTGAATTCATTTAACAGTGTGTCCACAAACAGAGGACTTCCCAATCTAAATTAACAGGATAATAATTACACACAGCAAATTTCAGTAGAAGTCTGAAGAAAGCCTGGGAACTGTGGTGAGACACCTCATCTGCTCTACCACCATGCTTTGTATCTGATTCAGCAATATTAAATTATGTGCAGGTTAAAGTTAAACTCCACCAAGGACAGAAAAAAAGGCATGCTAGCTTCTTAGTTAATTAGCATGAAACAGAATTTAAGGAAGATAAAGTCATTTGTTTCCATATTTATCAGACAGTTGAGGTAGCAGCAATGGTTGATCATAGCCATCCCTTGATCTTTGTATTTGGGTGACAACTACAAGCTGCTTTATCTTCCTGACACATTATTTTGAAATAATATGGCCAAGTATAACTCTGAGATCTAAACTCTGTTTTATAAAACTGGGTCCATGGACATGAGCATGCTGTAACATTAATGGTGTGATTTTGTGACTATATAAGACTGCAGTAATAGGGTTTGTAATTTTAGATTGGGAAAGCCTAAGTGAAATTTTAGATGAACTGTGTAATTTTAAAATTCACCTGTCCATAAAATAGTTTGGCATAACTGTAACATCTTTTAAAAATATTCATTCTTAGGTATGAAGTATTTCTGGTACTTCTTAGTCTTAACTGCCAGTAAATACTTTATCCCAGATGTACAAATTTACCTGCCTTTCTGTTAACTCTCGCTGCAAAATAACAACAGAGTACAGAAGCAGGTAGCTGATTGATAAGGTTACAGTTTTGAAAAAGAAAATGGCAAATCAATGATGGAAGAACCACCTTGTAGGGCTTTGTTCACATTGACTGTTTTAAGGTTGCCATATGTAGCAAATTGTAACCTCAGCATCTTCTCTAGTCATAGCGCTTCCTACTCATAAATAACAAAGCAAGGACAATCCTCTGAAACATCAATTTCAATCCCCCAAAGAGAAAGCTACTGATATAAAAGGTCAGTAAAACATGCCCTTTGCTCTACAACAGTGTGGGAGAGGGAAAGGTGAGAAAACAAGAAACTAATGCTTGATGTTACAGTAAAATATATGTCTTATGAACTGGAAGCCCTGCTCAAGGACAGTTCATGCTTAAAAAGCACGATCTGTATAAATCTGCCAGAGTCAACAAGGGGCTGACTTAGCTGTGCCACAGATAAGTGAGCGAAATAATAAACCTCTACTTTAGTCCATCTCACTGTCATTCCCTACTTTTCTCATTCACTGTCCTTTTCTCAACACCAAAAATTCCATCAAGAGGGGCAGATGATTTTTTTGTACTGTCACTTGTGTTGATTTTTTCCCCATTTTTTTTTTAAGTCACACAAGAATATTCTCCGTGCTATTTCTGTCATAACAATGGATATGTGCAATTTTTAGGAGAAGTGATTCTTGCATAAACATGCCCTGAGCAAACAGTCAAAACTGTACAGTTATTCACTTTCAGCTCCAGCCCTGAGAAGTCTTTGTACTGCATTTCAAAAAGGAACAAAATCCTGACAGGTGCTCCTTAAAGGCTGAGGATCAAATGCAGATTTTCTTCTCTCCCTGCCCCAACCTCTGCCCACTCCCATCCCAGCACCAAGGGAGAATTTGTGGACCACGGGTGCATGCCAAAGAACCGAGAATTGTGCCTGCCAGTCCTGGGCCTTCAGCCTAAGACAAAGACAATCACTTCTAGCTATATCCTTATTGCTGTAGTGACTTGAAAAAAAGATGCAGGAATACTTAGGATCTTATCCAAAGTCTGTTCAGGTCACTGGGAATGTTTGTGTCAATCACTGGGGAGCAGCGTGGGAAGGGTGCTTGATTTACATGCTCATGTCACATACCTTCAGGCGTATGTTCTGTACTGTTTGGATATTCAGTGTGCACGCTGTACTTCTGTGAGGACAGTTCTGGGATTATCTGTGAGGAGAAGGTTCTATTTCAGAGCACTGCAGGTTATGTGCCCCTGTCAGTAATATGATAGCATGATTTTAATCATGCTCAAATCCACTGAGGTTTTTACAGAAAATGTGCTGGAATTATGCATCATCATAATTGTTTATTAATGAATTTGGGAAGCTGCATATAGCTCATACATTTCAGACTCCACTGAAAGAGCTTTAACTCAAAAAATAGATACAAAATTGGAGAACAACAAATCTCATTTAAAACAGCAATGTTTTGGTAAAAAACAGAGTATGAATTATATCATTAAATGAACCAGAATATTTTATTGAGAAGTCTCTATTTCCTATTTGTTCAAAAATATCACAGTTTAGGAACGTGTTTTATCTTTGTGGATCATGTCTAAACTGAAACATTTCTTCCACACCCTGCAGATGAAAAACAGGATCAGGAATAGGTTATATATAGAGACAGAGTAAGATCTTGCTCCTAAGTAAAAAACTATATGTGCTTATACTCAAATTTTTTTTTCTAACTAAGAAAATTTAAACTGTTATAGCTCTTTTGAGATTTTAAACTAACTCACTCACTGAATTCACTTGTTCTTATGAACATTAAAAAAATACTGTATTTTGGAAATGCCAGTATGGAGAAGAGCTTTCTTTAAAATGAACTTAGCAGTTCCTCTCCAGGAGAATCTTTTACAGATTTGAAAGTTTAAAGGATCATTTTTGCCATCCAAAGACCCCACCACAAATATCTTTTGCATGTATATACTGAAATTTGAAGTGAAATAATGGATTTGCTTTCTTTTTCTGTTCATATTTTTTCTATCTCTTTCTCTCTTTCTTGACAAGAAGGGAATGCAGAAATTAAACATGATTTTTTGATATTATTTTCTTGTATTTTTTGCTTATTTTGGTGACATCAATAATTTGTATCTTAATTTCAAATATCTCAAATAGCTTCCCAGATATGTTGATATATTTTGTGATCATTGCTGAGTACTTAATTCAAATTGTGGTCAAGCTGTGAAACAGAAATTGTTATCCTGTATATTTTGCACATGGTTAAACTAAGGTGCAGAGAAATAAAGAGCCTTTACTGTAGAGGTCTTTCAGGTATGACTTTTCCCATCACAGAGAAGTGCCTGATTTGTAGATAACAGAGCTGCAAGCAGACAGAGAAATGGTGCATGAAACTCTGCAGTGGGGACAGAGGAACAGCTATAGAGAGAAACTGGTGCAACTGCACTTTATTGTTTTGGGGGGCTTTTTAAAGTGTTAATTATAAAATTTAAGGCATGAAGGATGCTCCAAATGCTTCTGACTCCACATCGCTTTGACTTCTAAAGTCACTCACATGAGTGACTTTAGAAAGGTGTAAGGTAATAATTATGTACAAGCAAATTGTGCAGCTTGCCTTGGTGTGCACACTAATGCAAAACTGGACTAACTCGTCTATTTTAAAAGTGCTGAGCAAGTGCAATTCTTTTTAGGTCTATTAGAATTTCTGGTCCTCAGTGCTCCTGATCATTACTAGCTTTTAATGTTTTATCTGAAAGGTGCTTCATGTAGCAAATTGCATGGAACACACTTTACCTTACAAGTATAATGGGCTGAGACATTCCTGATGAAATTTCACATGTTAAAATTGATATGAGTTGAGGAAAAGTTGATGTAAAGTGTATCCAAGTAACATATATTTTCAGAATTTTTCCATATAAATATTTTTATTATATTTGTTGTACCATATGCAAAGCAATTATTTTGAGGTCATAAAGCACATCATTATGTAAGTTAGGAAATTATTTATAGGGTCATTCTCTTTGTATGTAATTTACTCTTTAATTCTTTAGCTATTTATTGTAATAGTTTCCTAAAAGCTTATGTGAGGTTTAACCTGTGTCTTCTGGTTGTCCTTACGCCTTTTCTTTCAGAACTCCTTGGCTAGACCTTAAATGATGAAGGCAGCTTCTAGGGCAGGCAGCAAGAGCTAACCCTTGTAACAAACTCTTTCCTCTCTTCACTTGAAGGAAAAGCAAAAAAATATCTCCAAGGATCATCTACACCCTATTCCACAGACTCTAACACATCTCCTGATAAAATGCAGAAAGGGAATTGAAAACCAGCCAAGTTCTTTGCAGCATAATTAGCCAGCTGCCAAACTCATGCTGCTCTGGGGCCACCACCAAGCAGCCCCTGGACCCCTCGCTGCTCACCTGCCAGTAAACCCTCACATATCTTCTTTTGAGGGGAAACCCTGTGTTTCTGCAGGAGATAAGCATGTGGTTATTTTATAGATTTGCTTTGCTTTATCCAGCAAGGGAGTCTTAATCATGACAGAGCTCATTACGCAGAAAGGTTTCTGACATGCAGTTTCTCTCTTCTGTCCCTGAAAGGGGTTGATGAGAGCTGGTGGAACTGTGAAAAGTAATGGTCTTGGTTGAGGGAGAAAAAAGGAAAGCAGTAAGTGAAATTTGGGAGTGGAGGGGAGAGTAAGAAAGTGAGAAGAGAACAGAGGCAAGGAAAGTTGGTACAGGAGCATCTAAGACAGAAGGAGAGGAAATAAGGGTTGGTGGGGGAAACTGATAGGCTATTGAACAAAGGCTATTGAGCAAGGAAATGGAGAAGGGTAGATAATGAGGCAGAGAAGCAAATAGCAAACTGTGGAAAAAAAGGGCACTTTGAAAAATTGTTATGAGAAGGGAGTGAAATCGTTGAAAAAGAGGAGAGTTAAGAACTCAGAGATGAATCTGAAAATATCGTAATAAAACTTACTTAAATTTTTTAAACTTTTAATTTTAAACCCAACTGGATGCAGGCCTGGGCAACAGGCTCCAGCTGATCCTACTTAGACCAGGGTGCTTGTTGTAGATGATCTCTAAAGGTTGCTTCCTACTTCATTATTTCTGTAATTGTATGGACATTTTCAAGGGTTTATGAAAATGGAATTATTGTTTTCCTTGCAATATGTTGGGTTTTACTATGCAATGCTTTCAGGATTTCTACTAATAATTTGCAAGGGCCTGGAAGGATACTTCAGTACCTAGACACATAATTCAGCTTGAAGTGTTGGGTTTGAGGTTTTCCTCCTCTCCAGCAGTAATGGAAAAAGACACAGCTAGATAGAAAATGTATGTAGTTGCTTTTTATTACAATAAAATCTCTCATTTTTCCTGCGTGATAAAACCCACAAATGTGCTTGGAGTTAAACTAATTGCCAGCCCCTGTGTAAAATTATGGTTNTTTTTTTTTTTTTTTAAACTGCACATCTTCAGTTTGTTTTAGGACACCAAAGAGCTGTTCTGGTCATGGTCTGATTGTGTGTAGATATTTTATACACAGCTTTGAATGTGACAACTTTTTATGGAGATGCGCAGTTGCATAAAACTGTAATTCATTTGATCCCTCTGCCACCCTATGCTTTTATTTCAGAAAGAAGGAAATAAATAGGAAGTAATCCTTGTGATTTATAAGGGAAAAAATACAAATGTATGGACACATGCAACCATTTTTGGAAACATATTTCATCTGTATAGTAAGCAAATAACACTGATTGTGGTGATAAACTTCTTCCGGGAATTTCAACCTGTCTCCAGTAAACTATGTTTCTTACCCAAGATAACAGCAGCATTGATTATCGAGATGCTTGTTTAAAGCAGTTACTTAGTTTAAATACCTCTTTGTTTTATTCATGACATTCCTTTGTACAATATCTGAGAACCTACACAAATACTTTCATTAAAAATACTGTTCAGGTGGAAGTTTCTATGTTATAAGATACTTCAGCTTTATTTTAATTACTCTCATGGCCAAGTAGAAAACTATTACAATGCAATTACAGATAAAACAAATGTAAAAGTAGAATTTATTTTGGACTAGTCTCTGCTATGACTCTCAGTTATTATCCACAGAAAACACAGATATGAAAAAAATAATGAAAGGTCTGAGACAAATTGTTGTAAACAATAGCAAAAGAGTTTTACAGGGAAGAAAATCAGAAACAGTAGACCATACATATTTGAATAAATTTGTTGGGTCAGAGTTTGATCTTCTGACAAGATACTCCAGGCTCACTGCAGATCAGATTCTGTTGTCACTGCTTTATAATGCATCATAACTCATTGTTTTTCTGTAAATTTTCTTTGCATTGTTAAATATATCAGAAATTCACCTCACATTTAAGCTACATGGAGTTCTCATTACCTTCGGGGAGCTAGCATATCTCGCAGGTTCAGAGAAATTCCTGAATGCTGCGGATGTTGGTATCCATAAGAAAGTTTACTGTGCATGTTTCTTACTTCAGTGATACCTTCAAATGTACAGCAGCTGTGTAAGTTCAGGGAGTTGAATAAGGCTCATGAAGCATAATTGGCTCAAGCCCAGGTGCAGCAAAGCTCATTATTTGAATGGGGAGTGTATTTGTGTTTAAAAGTTAACCCTGTGCTTGAGTTGCTGGGCTAGGGCTTTTAAGGATACACTGGTTATATAAAGAATGACTTGCACTAGCATTAATATATTAGTAGTTGACAGATTACTGTCAATTATTTTGAGTATATTATTTTAAAAAATACGGAGTTACAGATCAATGTTAGATATTATAAATGCCCCTGGACAACTAAAATAGAAACTTTTATTAAGTAACAAGGAGGCTAGAAATGCAGGAGAAGGAAAGCTGAGATACGGTAATATGATTGCAAACCTTATTGTCAAAGCTGTATTAACTTCATCATTTAGATCTGTTTGCTTTTTTATTTGTCTGATTAGTTTTTCATTAGAAAAACTAGATAGGTGGATTTTTGAAGATTAATTTTTGGAATGCATTACAAACAGGCTCATTGAATAATTGACATTTCAATTTCGTGAAACAGATTATGAAATACTGTTTGCTTATCTCCAGAAACCAAGATTCTAGATTGGGCATTACTTTGGTTTTAGCTTAGCATTTAGTCAGAGGTTGAATTAGAATGAGACTGGGGAAATACAACCACAGGCAGGGGTTTGATTCTTTTCCTTTATGTATATCCATTTTGAATATTATTCAATTTTCACCATACAGCTGCCCAGGTCAATGGCACTGTATGTAAATCTTAAGCATTCAGCTGAATACCTTGCTGAACCAGGACCATTTTCAGGGCACACATTACTGTGAAATGGCTTTATTCCACATTGCTCACAGGATCGTTCTAATAGTAATAATTCTTCACAGATGGACTATTTTTCTTCCACTCAAGTAACTTAAAAGATAGAGGAAACATGAGCTGATAAAATCCCTCTCAATTTCTTGGTAGTAATTGATATTACTTGTAGTCTTAAGGAATTTTAATGTAGAAAATGGAAGCGGATTACAACAAAATTTCTAGTTATGTAAACAAAAAGTGGAAAATGGGATGGACTTTTGCAGATTATCCACTCACCCATTGATTGACCATCTGCAAAATAAGATCCTTTTTATTAGGATAAGTAAATATTATGTAAACTCTTAGGGTTCAGTGTCTAAAGTATATTTTCTTTAACCAGGTAATCACAATTAATATTGAATACCTACTTGTAATAAGCTTGTTTTTTAGTATAAAGCAACCCTGAAAGTCAGGATTGTAAACATTATTTTTAGATTTAAAAAATTTCCAAGTACCAGAGAGGACATTAGCTATAAAGTTGGGTGTACAAATTAGAAGTTTTTACAGTTCTTACAATCCTGGCAATTGCTCCATAACAGAACCAGAAAGATCTGGAAATATTCCACTTGGGATTCTCACTTTAGTCATCTCACATTCTCCTCTAGTATGATAATGTGTGACATAAATGTTTTTAGACACAGTTTGTTACTGTCATGCTTCCCTCCAGCATGCAAACAAAGCCAAAATTATCTCTTGAAACCCTTGCAATACTTTATTTTGTAATTTATAATTATAGCCTCTAGTTAGATTTCTTGTGTGAGATCCGTTGTGGAAAATACTTAATTGTACTTTTTTTTTTTTAGTAAATAATTTGGATTTATGTTGCTCTTTAGGTAAATACTTAAAATCTATTTAAGTTACGACATAAAGCTACCCCAAAACCATTTCATTCTCTTATGTTACCTTATTTTCTTTAAAAGCTTGTTTTCTTGGTAGTTATACAGTAATGATCTTTAATAATTTTCCCTCTTCTGTTAATGGCAGTCTTTTGAAAAAAANTCCCTTTTTTTTTAAGGGCATTTTTTTAAAAAAAAAAAAAAAAGGAATTTGCTTTTTTTTTCTTCTTTTTTAGTTTTTTTTTTAAGCTTTCAATTTTTTTCTAATCCGAGTCACACTCAAATATAGAAACATTGTGTTATGTTCTTGCCTGCTGCTAAACCAACAGAAGATGACTGGGTGCAGCATCTGCTCTCTTTCTTCTGAAGAGAGGCATAGCTTGCTCATTCAAATCTGTAAACCAAACACCCAGACACTTTCAGTGCCAAAACCCAGATCCAGAAGCTCATCGTAAGCTCCAGTCCCCATCTGACCCCGAGCAGTGCAATGTCTGAGTACTGAAGCAAGACGAGGTTGATACGTTGAGAACAGGGTTTCAAAGACGAATTTTTAAGGCTATCAGCACTGAAGGGTTTTGGCTATATGCATGTGTGGAACAGAGAGTTATTTGGGGAAAAGAGAATTTCATTTGTGTGATAAACTCAATTTTTGGCATTTATTTCCCACAGTGCTAACTTAAGCATTCCCTCTCCGTTAGTTAGTCCATGCCCTTTTCTGGCTTTGTATCAAACATTGTTAAAGGCTGTTCATTTTCAAAAGAGTCTTTGAAGTGGCTATCTTCTGAAGAGCAGGCAAGGATATTTTTCTGTAACCTTTAAGAAGTAAATAGAGGGCTGTGATGATCACAGAGTGAAAAACATGGATGCAGATGGACAGAAAGTAGTGCTTAAGTAAGTTATAAGAATTTGTATTTATTTATGATAATCTTACCTTGACAAAACAAATACTAGGGATAATAGCAAAGTTTTTAGGTATTTTAAGAAACAACCCTTCCTGTTAAATGTGATTGAGAGCTTTGAAATAGCAGAGGGATAGGCAGTTTTGAATGTAACTTTGCTCTTGGATATACTGCATACAGATATAAATGGTACAAATAAAAGCATCTCTCCTCCTGTTTAGTTTAATAGAAATATCTCTAAGAAGTAACTGTAGATCGTAATGTTGACTTTACAGCAAAGGAGACATTACATTCTAATGAAAAATCTGCCGTGAATCATTCATAATTTGCTCAATAATAATTTACACATGGCTGCACTTTATTGTGTTGAACAGAATGTAATCAGGCTTGATGACCTTTAAGTCCTCTTTTAGGTTACGTATCTAAAAATGTGATCTGCACTCAGCAGGGTTTCAGAATTGCTTTTTTTACAAGGCTTTGAAATAAAAAGCTCTGCAAAGACACAATTCAGATCCAGTCTGTGGATTGGCAGTACAACATTTATTCTCAGGTTTGTGCATAACTGATTTTTATTTTGTTCATGTCAAATCATAATATCTTGTATTAGTGATTAAGGAGTGCAGACTGGAGCCAAAACTATGGAGATAAGAATACAAAGTGTTTCTCTGAGGAAAATATTTTAATAATATTAAAAATAATAGGAAGTATATCAATCATAAATGAGCTGTTCAGTACGATACTTTAGCAATAAACCAGATTCAGTTCTAGACGAATGTACTTTGGGATAAAATATGTTCCGCTGTTGAAAATGGCAAGCTGTTTTGAAAGTGAAAAGTGACGTTCCTGTCTTGTTAAAGACACCGGAGATCCTGGTATTTTTTATTACAGACTAAAAAAGAGTAAAATTAAACTCGTGTCCTTCTTTTGTGTAGAGCATAATCTTAAGCCTTTGGTATTGTTAGAACCACCGCCAGCTTTGCTAAAAGCAAAAGATAAAAAGTACAAATCTCCAAATTTAATTTCTCTCATCAGAAGTTTTTTCCCTAGGATACCTGAACTGTCCTTCTATGAAGGCCCTCTATTTCTTTGCTTCCTATTTGAGATAAAGTCTAATGGGGCTGGGCTCAGCTTTCCTCTTCTCCTCTGAAAGCTTTATTCCTTCTCTGCCTTGCCACAGCAATACATTCTGACTTGGTTAAGTAGCTGGACTGCTGTGACAGCGGGTTGCTGAGCTAGTGTGACCTCTTCCAGCAATTAAATATGTACACCTGCTCAAATAAAGAGGTATTCTCATGGCATGACAGAGGTGTAATTAAGTCTCAAGAAAAATAGGATGTGTACGTGTTTTGTACTTAATAATGATTAACAACAAAAATTCACTATGGTCCCTTACCTTCATCCATGAGGAGCCATATAAATCTAGGTAAAAGAGGGAAACTCAGCTTTGCTCAAGACCATTGCTGTTGTCCAAGGCGTACTAAGATCTGCTTGTTGCTTATTTCAATGCTCATTAATGTGCATTATAGTATCAATGAATTTAATTGTGTTAGTAATCTACAGACTGATAGATGATAATGCTACCCTGGCATTTGATGTATTCATCAATTTGGCTTATAGTATTCTGGCATGTAATCACATGCAAGAAAGCCCAAACATTATACCCCTTTTTAATTTTGTTAAAAATAATTCATTGTCAAGAATTAGAAGGCAAGAGTTTTGTCATCTTTAATTTAAAAAAAAAAAAGAGCATTATCAAATGAAAATGTAAGCTGGATAGCACAGTAAGAATGGAGACTAAAGGTAATAAAAT
Source organism: Pachycephala philippinensis (assembly GCA_013397055.1). Lineage (NCBI taxonomy): Eukaryota > Metazoa > Chordata > Aves > Passeriformes > Pachycephala > Pachycephala philippinensis. The sequence goes on along the minus strand of VWZT01008397.1, from coordinate 118,914 downwards.
TTCAGTGTTCTCTTTAAAATACAAAATCTAACTGAAAAGCTATAAAATAAAGGTTCTTTCAGCCTTAACTAGATGCTCAGTAATATAGTTGTAATGATTTGATCAGTGTGATTTCAGATTAATATTTTCAGCATTCTCAAGAAGCAAAAAAACCTCTTCTCTTTTAGCTGTCAGTTTCACTTATTCGTCCTTGAGCCAGAGAAGATGCTAATTACCGGTTATTTTTCAAGCTGAACATTAGCAGACATGTAAACATCTAATTCTGACCCACAGAAACATACAGTTTTGAAAATATTTCTAGTTGGAGATTTCTCACCTGCTCCTGTTTACTTCTGTCTTCAGACACATATTTTGTGCACCTAATCTCTATACTTAGCACTGTGGCCAAGGGGATTTGTATAGGTCTAGAAACAGTAAGCTTTTCCATCAAACATTTTTCTGTATGTTGGTAATGCCACTTTTCATTCCCATTATTATGCCTTATTTAATAAGCCTCTGTTAGGATTAAAATACTTATTTATTTGCTCAATGAACATGTGCTAAAGACATGTCACTGCTTTAAGCCCCTTTTATTATGAATCATATTTTCTGTGACTTCATATCTCCTGAAAAGGTGCAAACAATATCAGCAGTTGTTTAAATGAAAAAGAACTCTTCAATAATTTTTATATCAAAACCAGCAAAGCAAAAACAGCTCTCTTCCACCTGAGTATCAGTTAGGAATAGATTCTCCTCACCTAAACTCAAACATTTATCACACAGATACTCATGCTGGGGTTCACTCTACGTTGTGGTAAAAAGGAATAGACAATTTCAGGACACAAATCATCTGACCTGTGCTAGACATTTACTTGAGAATAAGATGATCCAACTCTGAAACTATGTATTTTTCTCCATTATAAAGAGAACATAGACAATCTTGCTCACACATAAATGTCTATATTTAGTTAAATAAATACCGCTGAAGGTTTCTCTGGACCAGGCTTTCAAAGATAGAGTAGGGGTCTGAATGTCAGTGGAACTGTGATTTACTGGTGCGTTACAATTTCCACAGTGGATCTTTGCCATCTTAGTTCAATAACCCTTCCAAAACTAAGTGCTGCAATGTCTAAAATATTTAGAGCCTGAACCTCTTGCCTCAATATAGACAATCAGTGTTAATGTAGGAAAAAATACTGCCTCATTCATTGGTGGCACTTAAAAAGGGTAAACAGGGAGTGGAAATATGCTTAATATGCTTAGTAGTTTCAGTATTTTAGACAAATACCAAAAAATAAAGTTGCTAGTTTGCATAAATTATATTGAAGTAAAATAGTGACAGTCTCAGCTGGGTGAATCCATCATGTCATTTACCTTGTTCAGAATTACAAAGCTTGCTTCAGGTCTTCAGGTAAAACAAAATATGTGGAACGCTGATGGATGTTCAGGGTTTTCTTTGGATCTGTGGACTGTGAGTTATAATACAGAGATTCTTAAAATCAGGGGCCAGTTTTGTACCTTCATTATGGTAATTTATTATGCCACAAAGATTATCAAGGCTTTCTGTCTTTTAGCATACGGTCACAATCTTACAATTGGTAAACTAACTCAGGTGTGCTGGTTAGGTTTTCTCCTCATTTTCATATTAAACCCAAATATGAGTCACCTGCTTCACTGACACCATGTCATTTCTCTTTTGCTGACTAAACCTGCAGATCCAGCTTCATTGGGTTTGCATAGCCACAATGTCCTTTTCTACTCAAAGGTACTTAAATGAGCCATTAACAGAGAGTTTCAGCTTCCTTGACTGCTTTAACTGTTAAACAGAAAGTTCTTCCTTTGTATTTTTTAATTCTGAGTAATTTTCATATAACTGGTTCAACCAATTTAGGTGGGAGCACCCTGAGGACAGTTGAGGATTTAGGGTTGTCTGGACTTACTACCAGAAAAGAATTTTTGTGCGCATCTCTCCGGCAATAATGCTGGCATGCCCCAGTACCTGATTAAAAATACAGCTGTGACTAACCAAGGTGTATGTTGCCCATGTTCCCTGTTCTCCACCAACAAGGATGTGTCCTAGGTGTAGCCACTGGCATTTGCAGAGTCCAGAGCTCCTGTCCCCAGCTCTTGATTGCCTCAGCTTTTCCCTGCATTAGCCTAGATTAGTTCTGCCTAGTCTGCAAGTGAATCCACGTGCTGTCTCAGGACACAGGGTCAAGCCTTTGTCCTGTAGTTTAGCACTCACAAGGGTCCACCAAGAGCCCTATCACTGACCAATGCTCCCAGGTGGCAGTCACCTTTCTGATTTGGGAGCTCAGCTGCTTCTGATATACAACTATTAGTGGTACTCCTACTCATCAGTAAATGTGGTGCTCCTGGGCGTGTGCTCTGCCCCAGTCTTGAAGAAAAACTGCTGAAAGAAGTACTGAGGGAGAACTTTCTTAGCGTTGTGCAATGACAGAAGTTTGATGGTGGATATCTACTGTGTCCAAAGGCTTTTTAGGGTCCCTCTGTTATCCTGGAAAGAAAAGAGGTGTGTTTCTGGTAGGTGATTTTTCTTTTCTTTTTTTTTTTTTCTTTTGTCTTACCTGTTTCTCTGCAGTGCTCTAGGCAGATAGAACTTCGTAAGCCAGACACTTGAATGTTCTTGGTTTTTTTTTTTTTCTACTGGAATCTTTAAAAATCTCTGGTTAGAACATAATTCTAATTCTGGAGACTGCTTTGGGAAGCAATTCTGCTTAGTTAATCTTTCCGTATTTCCTTGGTGTTGTGCACCTCCAAAGTCCTTTTCTGGGAAAACAAAAACCAAACAAAAGAAAAACATGGAGTAAAAAATATACAAAACCGGTACCTTTGTTTGACAACAGCTGTCTCTGAGTACCATCTAGATTTGTGCTGCAGGTTTTTATTCAGGCTTTGCTTTGCACAGGAATGTCTCATTATTAATCTACAGTATTTTAAGATGATAATTACTTTTTTCTTTTTTTTGTCCTGAGGGAATATTTGGGAATCGTGTCTTCAATTCATTAAAATAAATGTGTCCTGATAAATAGAAACTGAATATGTCACATCTTGAAATGCTCCCTTTCAGCTTAATCTGCTTTCTTTTGGGTGAAACTACTTAACACAAGATGTGGTAAGATGTGCTGTGGGATTACCTGACTTGAGGGAGTTTAAGTCCAACTACCATCAAAGATGTATCTCCTCTTCTTCTTGGTGTTTCTCTATTTATTTATATTTCTGTGTTTGTGCGTTTAATCAAAAATAGCACTACTCAGATATAAAGCACAAATATTCAGTAGCTGATTAGTGCAGTATTTAAAGAGGAAGTCCAGCCAGTAAATATCTGTGATGTTCTCAGCAGGAAACGGACAACTGGAATTGCTGATAGGAGTCAAGAGAAAAAGTGCAGTTAATAATTTGTAGATATTTACACCTTTGCTGGTTTCTTTCACGGTACAAAGGCATTAGTGAAAGTGACAGAAACGAGTTATGAACCATTTACTTGGGCTATCTGGAGGGATTTAATCTCACTTGGGTCATGGAGTTGAATTCTGTGGGAATTGGTGTTACCGTGATAGGCTGTATCTGAAGGCCTGGAGTGCAGAGATAAGACTTTAAGTCCAGCTGGAATTAGAAGCAATAGAATTAACTGGATTGTAATGCTGTAAACCTTTTGGTTCAGATCCTGAAATGCCTCTGGATGGTCGTTCAAATCTCTTCCAGATGGAGGTTTGGCTCTGGGACCTATACGCAAGACAAACATTCACAATGTCAAGGACTTTTTTTAGGAGCATGCACACTAAAATCAGCCTTACGTGGCTCAGCATGCTTCTTGTTGTTGTTGTTCAGTCCTACAGTTTCCTTAATATGGTGAGGAGGATGGTTTACTTGTTTCAAAAGGCTAATTTTCCACTTCACTGACACTCATATGCGTGTTTGTGGTTATTCCTTTTAAAGGAAGGCTAGGAAAGTGTTTGAAAGGTCATTGCTTTTATTACAAATGTGACAAGGCTGAATTTAGCTGCCATATGCATATCAATATGAGATAATGGAGATTGCTATAATGGAAAACATAAAGCATCTATAAATGATCTATTAAGGGCTGGGTGTTTTGTTGTGTTTTTCGTTTTTGTTGTTGCTGCTGTTGTTCCCCCTCCCACCTTGAGAAGGCTTTCCAAGGAAATGCTTGGATGCCTGGAGATTTACCAACGTGTGCATCTTTTTGTAATGTAGTGTATTTTCTGTGATCATACAGCATAATTAGACAAAAGTGACAATGCATGAGTTGATAGATTAATTCTATGCTTATATTAAAGATGAGAAGTTAATTGCAAACCATGATGGTAAAAGACAACAGTTTGTTTTCTGAGCTTAAAAGGAAGCAGTTTCCCCTAGTGTAACAGGAAATACAATCTCTAAGTCTGCTGGAGAGAAATAAAATTAAAACTTAAAGTACCAGAGAATACTGATTAAGCAATTTTTTTAAGATCTGAGTAGAGAACAAATCCTTCTTCTGATTTCATTGAAAAATACAATTTTATAACAAGAGCCAGTAAGACTACTTCAAAGTTTCATTGCTGTAATAACTTTTATTTTTAAATCAATGCTCTTATTAATAGCTTTTTTTAGTTTAATGCTAAATTATAAGTTCAGCTAAATTTAAAAGTGAAGATTTCTCAATAGCTCTGAGGCAATATGAAGAAAATTACTGTATCATGGTTTAGAAAATGGTGGGCCAAGAGAGAAAGTGTCATTCCTACAGCCACTCAGTAGGCAAGTAAGAGCTCTGAACACAAACCTCCTTTTTCGAATCCCAGCTATTCCTGTTATTCCACTTTCTCTAAAACAATTATTTTATTACTACAAAATTGCAGTCTTCTCTTTCCTGTTTGTAATAGGATTTTGTTCCTTGCTTTTGCGACCCTTTATCTCAAAGGAGTTATACCCGATGGGAATTTGTCCAGTGCAGCCCCTGGATGTTTGCACTGTGTAATTAAATGCTTATGAATAGTTATCATGCGTAATGTCCTTCTGCAGTCCATCTGGTGGGAGCACTAATGCTCTAGAGAATAAGGCTTATTTTCAAAAGTATTTTGCTCCCTGAGGAAGCTTGGAAGAATTTAGCAGGTAAGAGCTCAGGAACTGCAGAGCATGAGTGTGTGTTCTTTCTTTTGCTCAAAATTTTAAGGTGGGAATTGTTTTGGATTTGGGTTTTTTTTTGCTTTTGCAGATCTAAACGTATTGTCTAAATGCGCAGTAACTTCAGAATGTTTCTTTGGTGTCCTATTACTCTGGAAAATTGTAGAAATTGTATAAATGGGAAAACTTGTGACCTTCTATTGATAATTTGGAAATTGTTCAAATGGAATTAATGGAAGAACATTGGCACGAATTAAAAGGAGAGTAGCATAACACTGATGTGTAAAATAGCACTCTTATTAGTGTATATTAGAGTTCTTTTTATTTATAATGTAATATTTTACTGAGTTTTGACTCTTACTGGCATTCCACATCAGTGAAGCTATGAGAAGAGACATTACATCCTTTTTTAATTTGTTGCTCCCCTTATCTCCCCACCCCCACAAAGACCCCAACTTTGTGTGGCATCCTTTTTGTAGCTTTTTTTAAAATTCTAGGTATAGACAAGTAAAAGACTTCATAACTTGAAGAACGAAGGTAAAGAAATTGTATGAAGATGACAAATTACTTGATTTCCCTTTTATCCAAAACAGATTCAATGTATTTGACCCTTTTGGTTTTCATCAGAGTTGTTCACTGCATAGCATCTGGTATCAATTTTTGCAACAAGGAGATAATCCAGTCAGATTTCTTGTGTACAGTCTGCACTCTATAAAGGTGATGCGTTTACATGTGCTTTATCTTTGTGAAGCAAAGGCACTGCCTTAAATTATAATTATCTTGTTTACAGAGTTGCAATTCTGGGCTATTAGTTGCTCTGCAGACACTGTGTCTGTTCAGACCAGACCAAAACTTGAAATAAAGATGAACAGCTTGTCCCTTGTACAGGGACTGAGTCTCAGAGAAATATGTGAGACCTGGAATGGCAGAACACAGATATAAAGAAGAGTTGTGCTTGTGTGTGTGTGTATTTGAGGAATTTCTGCCTGGTTTACTAATATATATTGTACTCCACATCTATGTTCTGATTAAAGTGCCAGTTCTAGATCCTTTTCATTATCATAACTGAATTTGTTATAGCTAAGCCTGATGATGACAAATAAAAAAGTACTGATTAAGCCACTGCCATATGCACTGAACTGTGAATTAATCATAATATTAATTCTACTTAATCAATTTTATTTGTTGTCATGGCTTGCACTGAGCCATAAGCAAGGAACCATCACAGTGATAGTTAAAATGTTATTATAAAATGCCAAACATTTAAATAATGTATCTGTTTTCTTCCATGTGACAAAAGAGATTCTGAAAGAGATTGCAATAAAAGGGAAATCTGTCTTCAGAATAAAATGTATTAAAGTCTGTGGAAATGCAAATAAGTTTGAAATGACTGTCATGCCAGCGTAGAAGTACCCTGATTTAATGTCTGAGGGCCTACTCTTTTCTGAAATGATTAGCATACTTGGTTTTACAGGTGGTCTCAGCCTGAAATGGATTCAGTAATTTGAATGCTAGTCATAACCTTTGTAAATGAAATACAGATATCTTGTCTACAAAACTAAAATCCTTTACTCAGGCTGTTCAGAATTCAGAGGAAATCTGAACTTCACTGTGAAATTAAATGATATTTTATGTAGCTTCTAGCTGATCTCTCCTGAATTATGCATTTCAAAATATCCTGATAGCAGTCGCCTTTTAAAGTAACTTATTTCTATACTTTCTAATGCTTGTGAAGTGACTTCAGATGTAGCATATGTGTCTAGAGAGTTAATCATTTTATAGCAGGATGTATCTGACTATTGTGTGGAAGGAAATCAAAAGCTAAACCTAGAAAAGCATGGATGAGCCTGGAACAGCGTGGATGTGGGGTGGAGTTATCCCAGTGATGTCCTGCTATGTTTCCCTTTAAGCCTTGTGGGTGTCTCTTCAGAACACTGGAGCACAGAGAAATTCAATGCTTATGCCCCAAATTCCTCTTATTTAAGAAAATCAGCTCCTAGAATTATATAAATGATCCTGAGCAGGTATAAAGAAATGAGGCATTTCTCCAGCTTAATATCCTTCAAAGGCTTATCCAGCAAGACATCCACAGGGATCACCTTGTATGCACAAACTAGGCAAAGTTCTTACAAAATTCAGCTGTTGGGACACCCTTTACTGTTATGCAGGGACCTCAAGAGCTTCTGTTAGAAAATGGGAGAGTTAATTTCAAATGCCCCTTTAGCCTGAGTCCATTCACCTTTTTGGTGATTCTAGTGAAAACCATAAAGATGGGCTTAACGTATTTTCCAGTTGTGCAAATATGTAGAAAATAAGTCAGGAATAATTCAAAATAATTCAAGATTCATGTACACAGAGAGAGAGAGAGATGAAATAAAAAAAGACTGAGCTGTTTTTTATAGCACTTCTTTAGGAGAAGAAAACATTGGGAAATGTGATACTAGATTATAGGAATTTGTGTTAATAAGACCAGTTATGCCACAAAAATGGTGCGAGGGGTGGAGCACCTCTTCTTGAAAGACAGGCTGAGAGAGTTGAGATTGTTCAGCCTGAAGGAAAGGCTCCAGGGAGATGTGGCCTTTCAATACTTAAAGGGAGCTCATAGGAAGGATGTGGACAGACCTTCTAGTAGGGCCTGTTGTGTCAGGGCAATGGTTTTACCTGGAAGACAGGGTACATTTAGATTGGAAATAAGGAAGATGTTTTCTGCAATGTGGGTGGTGAGACACTGGAACAGCCTGCCAGAGAGGTGGTGGATGCCCCATCCCTGGAAACATTCGTGCTCAGATTGGATGGGGCTCTGAGCAGCCTGATCTAGTTGAAGGTGTCAGTGCTTGTTGCAGGGAGGTTGGAGTAGATGGCCTTTAAAGGTCCCTTGCAACCTATGGAATGCCATGATTCAACTTCTTCCAGCACATGCAGTATCTTGCTAGGAAAGGCATGATCCTGAACTGCCTGGTACAATCTTAATTCTTTAGCACTAGTTATGTTCTCATGTAAAGTGCTTAAAGAATCATCTTTTCTTTTATGTGTATTAGCAGGACCATGTTTTAGGGGGAAAAAAACAAACCCTAAAAACACCATGCATGCAACATAATCTTAAATGGTTCTCAAATGAATCTGAATAATGCACTTGATGGAGGGGTGCCTCTATTTTTTAATAGCTAAAATAAGGATATTTTTGTTTGTGAATACGGTGGTGCATTATGTAAAGTTTACAGTAATTGTAGATTCAGAAAAAAACCAAAGATGATATTTTTGCTTAGTTGTTTTACTTTTTAGAAAATAGTCTTTGATATCCTATAACCTTTCCTTTTAGATCAGTGAAATATTCTTGCTGAAATGGATATGGTTTTGTCTTTCAGGGTTTCTGATTATGTGTAAAATCAAAAATGGATGATATAGCAATCTATTTTCCTCAGATACTCTAGCACGTAATCTTGATTTTACAGTTTTATATAACCGGAGTAAGCGAAAAAAATGTTTGAACACCTTATGAAGCAAGTCTCTTGCCTAGTGGCCCTTTAGCTATACTGATTAGTTGAGAAATTTATTCTTAGTAAAAATATGTAATGGATTCTGGGATGAGTGTGGGTTTTTTTTTGTTTTTGTGGTTGGTTAGTTGAGGTTTTCTAAGATGTATGTAGTATCCTTGTGGGGGTGTGTGTGTCTTTCCACAGGAACGGGAGTGAGACCCTTTGGACAAAGTAAAAAGAGCAGAACTAAGGAAGCAGTAAATGACAGCTCAGAGAAGGAAAATGAATGGCAGGAACATGTAGCTAAGGGCATTATCCAGTCCATGTGGATTTACCATAGCCCAGATAGTTGAATGGATGGCTGTCTCTGGACGTGTTGTCTAACTTACAGGAGTGAATCGATGGGCTGAGGGCTTCTCCGGGTATTGCCTACAATGGAAATACTCTGCCTTTGTCTCTCTGCCAAAAGATTTTTAGTTTATTAATCCTTGTAAAAAAAAAAAAAAATCTCTTAAATTGAATGCTCTGACATGCAATTATCACATCTGGATTAAATTATTACTGTGGAATATTCATGAGACTTGGATTTTTATTTTACATCTTTGGTTTATTGCCTTTGTTTAACTTCAGTTCATATTAGTGTGAATTATAAGGTGTCTAGTTGGCATTATTAGCAATATGTTAACTGCAGACCTTGACTTGTATATTGACTTAGTTTAGATTTTTTATTTTTCTGTACTACTTCATTTAGTCCATATATTTCCCATGCAGACAAATCTTATGATATATCCAAATTGCAAGACCGACATAATCTTTTCTGCCTAAAATGTATGAAGTTGCTTAAACGTTTCTGTAGCTCAAACTTTTTAGATTAAATGCTTTCATGTTTGACACGAAATTATAGTTATAACTGGTAGAAAAACATCTTCACACAGAAAATGTTTCTTCACCTACTCTGTTCTGAGAGATTTGCCTTAATAGAAAGTTCAGTGTAATCCCAGTTTATTGTGACTTCCAGAATTAGCAGCATGTTTTCATACTGAGTTTAAAATATCTTTACTGAATTTTAACACTACCACCCACTTCTGGAGAGCTGAAAGACATGAGGGTTTGCTGCCTGATCCTGAAAGTGCTTCACCTCTGAATGGCTGACACTCCTCTGGAGCTCTCTGACTTGTAGGTTACTGATAATCTATCCTTGTGCTAATCACTTCTCCTTTAAAATTGTGCCAAGTCTTTGGTGCCCCAAGGGCCCTGATCAGTCCCCAGCATCCCCCTCTCACCCTGCGTGGAGCACCCACTGGTGCTGGGCTGCTCTTCACTGCCCAGAAAGTCCTGCAGAACAGAATCCATGTGCTGTGGGCAGCTGCCACTTCAGAAAAAGCTGAGGCACACAGTAAATTTAATCCATGTTCCGTCAGTTTTTACAGCTTGTTACTGTGACTTGGGAGGGCAAAGCATGGGAACAGGAGGAGTGTTTTGGGTAGAGAAACAAAACAGCATTTGTACTTTCTGATCCTAGCCAAAAGTCCTCAAAACATACTAGTTTTTGTATGTTAACAGTTGTGAGCACATCCCAACTGGAGAGAAAAGAGGGACGGGTCTTAGATGTTTTGATTTCTCCTGTCTCTTAGCTCCCTGTCATCTGCCCACTGCCCTGTGGAAGAAGCCCTGGAAAGTCACCACAGAAGGAACAGCAACCGAAGCCAGAGGGCTTTAGTCTGTTCCTGGTTACGCTGACCTCAGTGAGATCTGCTGGTGTTAACATTTGTAACTGTGGATTTTATTTTATTTTATTTTTTTAATGTTACAGTTTCAATGGACACAGTAAGCACATGGCATGTTTAGAGAAGTTATGGTATTTTCTCCGGTTCTCCTCTCTTCTTTCAGTCTTGAAAAGGTAATGCCATCTAGACAGACAACGTTTTATCGGTTACAAATCATTAGTCTGACAGATTATTTGAATGAAGTTTGGTTTAGGGGGCTTTACATCCACTTTTTCTTACGGTTCCATATTTCTCATTCAAGAATAAAGTTTAGAGCAGCAGTAGGACTTCTTAGTTCAATTTTTCAGCTGCAGTTGTATTTGAATTATCTTTATTTTCTTTTTGCCCCTTTTTTTACTGGAAAGGACCAACCAAAATAAATGCTTAAAAGCACATTTTGAATAATATTTTTGCTTATATAAGAAAGTGTTTGTGCTGGCAACACAATGCACTTTATAAAATATTATTGATGAAGAGATTAATCTGTAGATTTTTATCTTGGGTGTCCTTTATGAGCCTTCATTATTTAGTGGAGATCCAGTAGGATGACTCTTGTAAATCCTTGTACTATAAAAGTCTAAAATAAAAGAAAGACCAGAACTTATTAAAAGCATCTCATTAGTGTGGTTTTTTTAGGTGTTTTTTTGTTGTTTTTTTTTTTTTTTTTTTTTTTTTTTTTTTTTTTTTTTTTTTTTTTGTTTTTTTGTTTTTTTTTTTTTTTTTTTTAAACAAAGAAATCTGTGGTAAGAAAGAAAAAGCAATGATCAATAAAACAACATGATGGAAATTATTTTAACTATACTTACCTACATTTTCAGTTACAGATGTGATCATCTCATGTTTCATTAGAAATAACTATCATGCGGGAAATGTTCATAATTGCGCATCTGTGAGCAGTTCAGCTAATTGTCAGCTACTTAATTTTGGAAGAGTTATAACTATAGACATAAAACTGTCAATTTAATAATTAAACTGGTCACTCTTAAAGGAAAATTTCATCTCTAAGATCCCACTATAAATCAAACCAGTAGGTTCAACTCCCACAGAGACTTAAAGCATGTGATTGACTCTACTTCAGTATTATTTCACATATAAATAAAGCTATCCATGTGCTTTATTGATTTGGTCTGATAACCAAAGTCAATAATAAGGAAAACATTCCTTCTGATGGCTTCTTTAATATACTGTTTAGACCGAGTAGTTAACTCCAGTCCTCCAAGTCCTATCTCCCAAACCTCTTTAAAACCAACCCCAGGACTAATTTAGTAGTCTTTTTCTATATTGTGCTCTCTGCTGTATGGGAGATTCCATGTCAAAGTCAGTCCACAGTAAATTGGTTAGCTTTACCTGCAATGATGTGCCTATGTGCTAGTCAGTTGGTATCAGTCTTGTCAGAAATATTAAAAAAATACATAACTTTGGAACAAAAATCAATCTCTCACTGCTAGAAATGATCTTTGTAGATATGCATATGTTATGGGTAAACTTTAATTACCTCTGCCTTTGTGATAAGCTTTGTGGTTAAGCTGATGATCTTGGTCATAAAAGTTGCCAATCTGACCATTTTTCTCTTCAATAGATTATCTAGCATAATAAATTTTCAAGTATTTTAAGTAGAACATCTGTAAAAGGCTAGCAAGAAGCTCCTGGTTAATTCAATAATAATCTCTTTTATAAACTATTTTTATCTTCTCTCTCTCATGATGGATGCTGTTAAGCTGGGCTTTGGGAATTTGGAGAAATGCATTTTGTGCTAGATTGGATGCTGTGGTTCATGGTTTTACTTAGGAAGAAAATAATATTATCTGTATGATATTTAAGCATTTAGTAGAAATCATAGAATGATTTGGGTTGGAAGGGACCTTAAACATCATTTAGGCCCCCTGATGGGGGCTAGGACACCTTCTGCTAGACCAGGTTGCTCAGTGCTCCTTCCAACCTGGCCTTGAACATTTCCAGGGAAGGAGCATCCACAGCTTCTCTGGGCAGCCTGTTCCAGTGCCTCACCACCCTCCCAGTAAGGATTTTTTTCCTCATGTTGAATCTAGACCTACTCTCAACTTGAAGCCATTCACCCTACATGCTCTAGTAAAAGCTCTTGTAAAAAGTCCCCATCCATCTCTCCTATAGGCTCCCTTCAGGTGGTGAAAGGCTGTAACTAGATCATCCGTAAGTCTTCACTTCTCCAGGCTGAAAAAACCCAATTCTCTAAGCCTTTTCTCATAGGAGAGATACGTGCGTACCATTAGGATACATCTCGGTTCCTACAGTGTCTGGGAGGCAGAGTTGTCCATCTGTACTGGCATTGGAAGCAGTGAATTGTGGTAGCTTGGTGTGGATACTGCTCTTAGAGTGGCAAAAAGGAAATACATTTTTAATTAATTTTAATTAATTTTGGGAGGCTTTTTTCCATCTCACTGTCTCAAGATGCCGAAATCATGCTGAGGGATCCCCATACAATGTTTAGCTCTTCAAATACTCTCACACAGAGAGGTCACTAGCAATAACTTTGCAGAGGAGCTGGAATGTTTGCATGGTTTGCATCAGATTTAGCACTTTTCCAGTGTATTGTATGCTGATTTTTAAATCCTCTCAAGACCTGAAATTATTTCTTACATAACTTTAAAAATCCTTCTGCATTAATAGTTTTTCCTTGGTTGGGTCATTTGCTCAACATTTTAATGATTTATGTCTCTCATGTAGATAGTAGCAGGTACAAAGACGTGTTTTAATGATATTCTGCTGCATATTGTGCACTAGGGGAGAATATAAAGCAGGGAAAATACAAAGCATCGAAAACATGGATAGTTTCCAGCCTTTTAAGTGATTCAGAGTCTTTGATGAATCACTGGTTTCTATTGCTGACCTCCGCTTCTGACCTTTCCCTGACTTCACAGGTCAACAGTTCTGTCAGCAACCACGTTTTGAATAATTTGTCATCCAAGATCTCTAGACGTTATTTCTGGTTTGGGGGATGTTTTTTGTTTAAGAGGTTCTTGATGAAAATTTAGTTTTGGTTCTACAGTACAGAGTTGGGTCTTGGCTACAGGATAAAAAGGCACTGAGAGTAGAGTGTAGTGTACTGCCCTCTGTACTGGGCATCAGTACAATATACTGGTGGAATGTACACAGACTTCCAGTACTTCTCTCATACATTGAAAAAAAACACCTCGGCCCTCTCTGTTCTTCATATGCTGCATAGGAGTCTCACTTCAAGTTTAATATACCGTTTGCCAACATTTTTTTCCTGTATTCCCCCTCAAAAAGGGAAGGAACAACTGCCATATGCCCAAAGCACAGAAATTTCCATACCTAGTTATTTGGGAAATACTCAAGTACACTTGATATGACTTCTTCTATTCAGTGGTGTTCTTTCTATTTCTTTCTTTATTCTGTCATTTTCCCATCTATACACCGGAAAAGTCTTCTCTGATGTGTTTATTTTAATGCACAGCTTTCTCTGTGAGCCATTTGGCTGGGTACAAGAGGGGCAGTTGCTTTAATCTCGCAATCAGAAGGCTTTGTTCCCCTCACAGTATGTTCTTGATTAATGCGAACTAATAATTACAAACACTACAGCCTGCAGTGTTATAACACCACAAGTGATTGGCTGGCCTGCAGGTTGACAGGCTTTTCTTAGACTCAAGAAAGAACGATACAAAAATTGCATTTCAAAGTGTTTATCTTGCCAGAATTCCTAATTGTATTTTGACGCAATTATAGCAATGACATTTAGCACTGTCGCTACAGAAACATTAACGTTTTGAATGCACAGTGTTTTTCAAGGACAAATGTCTTTTCTTCTATTTTTGTTTTGAAGGTGGAAAACGAAAATTTTCAAGCACACTGGATCTTTTGAAAGTGTGTTAGGTTAGCATTAATAATAAAATATGGCCCTGAAGAATGCCAAGAACAGATGTGGAAAAGGAGATTTTTTCCTCTCACTAATTTGGAAAATGAGGTGTAGAATAGGGGCTCTCTAGTTGATTGGGGTTTATTGTTTTATTGCTTTTTTTTCTCTCCACTCATCAATGCTAAACAGGCTGAAATCCATTATGTTCTGTCAGTCTGTAATTCCTGTTGGATTAATGCCTTCTTGCGCCTTATGATCTTGATCTAACTTTTGCGAGAACAGAAAAAAAGATACAACTGTTGACTTAAAGCTGGGTTTGGTTAATGTTACTAAAAGAGTTAAGTGCATCTGAGTTTCTTACGAGTTTTTATGTCATAAGAGTTACAGTACAGAAGTGACGAATATGGTGGGAGTTTTTATGAAAGAAAAAAATGAGTTGTTAGCTACAGTGTAAGTGAACAGTTGATAGTTGCTGATAGTGTGGGACTGTGCTCCTCGTTCCCTGTGTATATGCTTTTAGCGTGCCTTTAGTGGAAGATGACATTTTTATTTCTAATAGTGAGCTGTTTTGTGTGCAAAGTACTCTTCTGTGCATGAGAAATGTCATGATGAAATTATTGCAGAGAGGGAGAGCACTGTAAGTTCATACCATGCCAAGTAGCACACTAGCTTTCCCTTGGAGATAAGAACTTAAAAGGTGACTGCAATATTCCTATTGTTGTTGTTACTGTTAATAAATAAAATATATTCTCAAATATATAAAATATATTTGGACCTGATATAGTGCTAGTTGTAGTGGTTAAATTCTAATGGTAGTTAACATTGCATCAATTCATCCCTATTTTGGTTTCTTTTAAAAATGTATTTTTCTAGAATCTCAACCTTATAAATGATCCTGTGGAGGTTTGGGGGTTTTTTCCTAGCTTGAGAATTATTATGCCTTCTTATATTTTTGTGATTATATACCTGGACCTGCAAATTAATGAATACTTGGCAAGTTTTCACCTGAAATAACTTCAGTGAAGTAAAATATTAATTCCTCTAAGCAGTTTCGTTTGATATATTTTCTTCTTATAAAATCAAGATAATTAGTACCAGAGTTGATAACATACCTGTGGAACTGCTTCTACAAGACTCTTTTAAATTATCTTGGTGTGTATCTTGGTGTGACTATTTTTTGTGTATATGCTGGTGTAGCATCATTAACTTTGAGAGTCTCTTATTAATCACACAAGGATGAAGTAACAGAAAAAAATCACTGTCCCATGTTACCAGGACCAGAGGAAAAAATGGCTTTGCTTGGGGTTTGAGTAAATATGTTTCTGGGGTTTTTTTATTCAAATGAGTATTCTCCCCATCCCTTCTTAGATCCCAAGTTTTATAAAGCACACTTGCTTCCTGTTTCTCATCCTTTTTTTTCTAGTATCCTCTTCCCAAATTATGTAAGGATTATCCAAAGATAAAAAAGCCCTACAGAATTCCTCTGATTTGGAAAAATAAGTATTTTAACAAATGTATGTTATATTGAGTATAAAGAAAGAGGGATAGATGTTAAGCAAATATTAACTTGTTAGTCTTGGTTGTCTTTAATAAGTCAGTGAGTTAGATGTTATCCTTATGGACTGAAATTCCAGGCCTCAAAAGGGAAAAAATATGACTCCCTTTAACAACCATGTGACAAGATAATGATAGCAAGCCGAACACGATGGGAAAAAGCAAAAGCTTGAAAGTGTAGGAAGAACTATCATAATGGGATATATAAATTGCTTTCATGTAAATTATGGAAGTATCATGTCAAATCATGATCCCAAGAGTAAATTTCTGGATATCACCAGATTATGTTATGGAAAAGTCGATCAAAGAACCTCCAAGAGAAGGAGGACCTAAGGAGGATCCAGTTTATAATGTTAGTAATGCAGACCTGGTCTTTAACAGTGATAACTGTAAACTACTTGAAAGCCAAAAAACCCCCATAATTCCAGCACCTTAAATATAAAAATTCAATTAGGCAAGCAAAAGCTGTAAAGTTTCTAACCTGCAAACAGCAGAAAAAACTGTTGCTGAGTCCATTTAAACCACAACAGGAGCAGAAAGTGTACAGGTCCATTAGGTGACTGTCATAGAAAAGAAATGCTTGGAGAGTGAGGTATATAGCTGGTTCATCCTTGGAAACAAACAGATGGCTTCACTATGGGAAGAACCTAGAAAGTATCTACTAGAAGCCCCTCTGTGGACCTTAGAATGCACATTTCAACTGCTGTTGAAGTGGCAGACTAAATTCAATGTCTGCCACGATTAAATGATGTGCACTGGAAAAAACCACTCCAAATTTTACATATATGTAATGGATTTTGAGATAGCTGTTATATATAGAAATGAGATCTAGGAGCTCTGATAGATAACTCCACCAAAATGCTGCCTTGGTGCTTAGTAACCATCAGCAAAGTACATAATGTTTTAATAATTATTTAGGAGGACTTGAACAAATTCGTAGACATCATCCTCCTATTCACTGGTTCAACACGTAAGTCATGTGTACGGTGTGATGTTCCTCATATTCCAAACAGAGTTGGAAGAGCTACTAAGAGAGTACCAAGTAAAAGATAAGGAACAGCATCTATATGAGAAATGAGAAGGTAGATTACTTTCTTCCTGAAAAGTAAACTGCTGTGAAAGGAATTCTAGAGATCTGTACAATCTTTGGTGGCACGTGGAAAAATAAATAAATGGGGGGCATCAAACAAAATTTTGAACTACTGAGTTGAAAGCAATTAAAAGGAGGTAGTTCTTTGTGCAACGTGTCAAGGAGGCCTTACTGTTCTTCCTGCAAAATTTCAGGAACGCTAAAACTCCATGAGACATCAAAATTCAGTGGAATAATTGATGGCAAACTTTGTTTTTCAGATGTTTTAAATGATTAATTCAAGGTGGTTCCCCCTCTCCCCCCCAGTTTCAAGTATTATTACTTTATACTAACTCCACTGCAGCTGTGTTCCCCCAAGCACTCGAAACTACAATTGGTCACCCCTGTGTCTGCCTGCAATTCAACTTGCATGTGTCCAAGCTTTTTTTTTCACCTGTCTCAAATGCCAGCACTTCAGCTGGATGACAGTAGAGAGCGGAGCTCAATAGAAGCTAAGTTGTTTTACTCAACTTTCCGGATAGGCTGGATTAACTTTTTACAACTAAGTTTGCACTGCCAAGAGAATTCTAAAATAATTTCAGCTGTGCCTACACTATGCTGAAGAAATTCCTCGTACAGCGTTAAAAGGAGATGGATCTAGATGTGACACTGGATTACTTTGTAGTTCATCTGTGTTTTAAGTAGGCACTAATTTCACTAATGTGGTTAATGTATTGACTGCCATAATTTCTCTTCTGGATAAAGATTTTCTGTTATTTCCTGGGCAGCGACTATCCCAAACACTGAGTAATCCAAGTACCAAATACTTTCAGTTTTGATACTTTAATTGTTTATTTCTACTATGTATGTGTATACCTGTAAGCTTCATATCTATTGCTCAGATTAATTTTATTGTCTGTGAATTAAATATTAATTGGTGTGAAATTAATATAAAAAGAGAAAACATCCAAATGTCAAGTTTTTTGTGATGCAAAATATTGTTATAAATGTTCCTATATATGATACATATATAAAGTTTCTTCTTTGATAGATTGTCCTGTTAACCACACTATTATGCAGTTGTGAAATAATAATAATGATGATTCTCAGTCTTTATTTTTTTCTGTTTTTTAATATACTCCTAAGTGAACTGTTTACATTCAGAATGTCATCACAAAGTTTGATAAGGATTTTCTGACTTTTTTTTCTGGGTTTTTATATTGTTTTGGGGGAAGGGGTTGGGGATTTTTAGGTTTCTTTAATAATGACTGATAAGTATTGAAGCTAATGTAAATATCCAGAAATCTAATAACAATTCTCACTTAACACTTTCATTATGTTGTATTAAAGTTAAGTAAAGGCTTTATCTAGTGCCAAGTTTATAACACTGACCTTAGGGTGGAGGGACCACATGTCCTGTCCGTGAATGGGCTTTACTGGTGAATATTGTTATATAACCTGAATAATCTCTTTCAGTGTAATCATGATAAAACTGTCTAGCTAAAATCTAAAAGAAATAGAGGTAGGAAAAACAGCAACAAAATCAAGTTTTATATGTTTATTTATGAAGTAAATTGTAATCTTTTTATGCTTTGGTTTTATTTTGAAGGGCCCATCTTGCTGGGATGATGTGCTTATTCCCAACAGAATAGGAGGTGTTTGCCAGTCCCGAGGGTGCAATGGAAATGTAGCGGTAAGATTTTGTTTGTTTCTCCAAGTACTGTGGCACTTATAAGAATAATTCTTTGTAACAATTCTAATCATGTTAGAATTTCAGTAATGAATGTGAAGTGACATGTATGGTACACTTCAAAAGAGCTGTTCAGCATCAGATAATGTACCTCTGATGTCTTGCAAAAGGGAGGAACTTTGGTCAGTTGCTATTTGGAATGAAGGAGGAAATTATTTTATTTCATCTTTTGCACTGAAGTAGAACTCCTAGATTTTCAAGTATGCATAGGTTAAATGCAGGATGTAATACTTAAATGTTTCTGTCAATGCTTATTTTATAATTATTATGTCTATCTTTGCCTTGAAAGCTTCAAATTTCCATGTCATCTTGCATATCGGGCTTTGTCCACAGGAGCGTGTTCTTTATGCTGATTACTTTCCATTTTTTCTCCCACATCTTGTTGCTGTTGCTTCGTTTCTTGAAGTGACATCAGTGAAAAGACTGAGTTAGAATGAGCATAGGTGTCTCAAATTCTTAATGAAGATTTTTCAAAACATTATTTATGTGTACTTATATCTTCCCATATATTAGATATTTATAGCACTTAATACTAAAGAAGTCTTAGAGGTAATTCCTCCTCAGGAAAAAGCTTAATTTGTGTATTCCTTCAGGACAGAGATTTTAAAGGTAAAGTCGAATTTCCTGTGTATGAAGGATTATACTCATCAATGTTTTGGAGACTGGGGCTACACAAATGCCTTTTTCCAGAGTCGCTCACCTGCTCTGGTGTAACCTTCTCTTTGTCTTCCTTAGCAAGACAATTGTGAAGTGGTGTGTCCATACAGCTCCATAGGTGTCTCCTGCTTGGCCACAGATGGTGTCAAGAAATATTTTTATCTAAATTTAGATACCAAATGATTGTTTTAATGGCATGGGATTTATGGCTGAGTCCATGTGCAGCCAACAGAAACTGAGGTCTGGCAGCCTTTGGGCTTCTGCTTCTTGGTGTGCACCTTGTAGCAGTGGCTCAGTCACCCAGGAATCAGAGAATGTCCTGGGCTGGAAGGGGCCCACAAAGACCAGGACCTTGAAACTGGCAGGTGTTAGACATTCAAATGCTCTTCTCTGGGCAGTACAATTCCCAGTTTTGTCACTTATTGGCAGAATATACCTGACTCGCAGCTGCCAACATACAGCTTTTGTTATCCAGTGTATTTGTGAAAAAGGTACTGAAATTATGACACTTTTGGCAACCCTGCCTCTCGAGCTACCACCCATTCCCTCATAGAATCAATTTTTATTTTTTAAAAGCAGAAGCAAAGTATCATCTTCGTGGGGAGAGAAGAAAAAAACCACTGACCATAAAACTAAAATCTGATGCTGTGGCAAACAACCAATACCCAGTCAGCTAAGCCCCATGACTCCAGTTGCTGTCAATGTCTCTGGCAAGTTACATACTTAGCAGAGCCAAGGATCAGTGTTGTCTTTCAGTAAGGCATCACTGAACAAATTTCAGAAGACACCCTGTATTAGACAGGCATGTTGCTAATGCAGCTTCAGACCACCTGAACCACAGGCATGAGGCTGTTACTGCAGAAATGTGCTGTTCCCTTATTTCCAAGGAACAGCACATTTTCCCTTTGAGCTGCAAACAACTCTATTCAATAGTGTTAGAGCTGAACCAGACTGAGGTGCAACACTCCTAACTTTTATGATTTTTCAACCAGAATTTCCAGCAATATCAATCTAGTCAAGAAAAATTAAGCAATTAAATGCATTTAACATCTTTTTTTACCTCCCTATCCAGTAACCCTGCATCAGATATTTGAATTGATGGCTTGTTGAGGTCCTCTGGTTGCTGAAAGATATCTTTCTTGTGTTTTGGGATGGTTTTTTTTTCCTCAGCCTCAATCACTGTGAAAACACATCTTTACTTTCTGGGAAATCTTCCAGTTCAAAGGCTTAAATCACTAAGTCTTTTGTTTTGTGTCTTGCTCCAAGTGGGAAATAATAAAGATCCTACAGATGTGTTCCTAAGGATTTGCCATTCTTTTCTGCTCTGGTAAAACGGTCTAACTGTTTGGAACAGAACAAAAATAACCTTAGCTAAATGATGGGTTGAAACCTCTAGGCTTTTCTTGCCTGTTACAATCTTTGGAAGATTAAGGCACATTTTATCATTAAATATTCATTTTTGCATTTTTATGACAAAGTTTGTGCAGTTATGTTTTGTCTCTCTTAAGTAGCTGCACAGTGTACATGCTTCTTTACGGTGATGTGCAATGAAGAAACTTTAAGGCTGTTAGTTGAAAGTTATCAACAAACTGCAAATACTGCTGTTTAAGGAAAAAAAAAAAAATTCCTCTGTTTTTTCTCCCCCAAGAAATGCTTCATTTAAAATATGGTTTTTCATCAGTTTTCAATTTTCATAAGCACCAATTGGCAATATACAAAAACACAAGGTAATGTGTTTTCCCCCAAAATACTAGTTTGTATGTATTTTGATATGAAGTTAGTCTCTTGACAGAATTACAGACTTTAATTCTTTTGGTTGCAAAAATGTAAATAGAATAATTTGCAGTATGAGAAAACAATGGGAATCAAATTTCAGTTCAGTTAAATAAAATTTATAAATGATTTGTAGAAGATACAATAATTATCTTAATGTTAAGTGCACTGTGATTAGATATGTGTTCCAGTATGCTCCCAAGCAGAGGTCAGTGTGGGGTTTTTTCACGTTAATTACGGTCTGTCAGAATCACTCCAAACTTCTACAGCTTCAGAAAGATGAAGCTGGTGTGAACACTTGTGTTGCTGCAAGTGTGGAACACTCAAGTCACTTTCATAATAAACTTTAATTATATTAATTAGAAAATGGAAAAGTCAACTTTAGCTGTTTTAAATGAGGATCAGATTAATCTTTCAAGCTGTTTCACAAATTAGGACTATTTTTTAAATGAGAGAGAACCTTGTACTTTTGGTGTCTGTCTCAAAACACTCTCAGCCAGAAACACTGTATGTAGCTTGGAAACAGGTGTGGTTCTATGAATTTCCAGATGCTCTTCTTACATAAGCATAATTTTGTTACTGCTTGGATCCGAAGAATCATTTAGGTTGGAAAAGACCTTTAAGGTCACCAAGTCCAACTCTTAACCTAGCACTGTCAAGCCCACCACTAAAGCAGGTCCCAAAGGTATTTCCTGATATATTTTTTGTGGATTTATGCTCATCTTTACAAGTGATCAGAATACATGTGATACTGAACTATTTAGCATTTCCTTATTCAAATGAAATATTACTGAACAAGTGTTCTTGTTAGACTTTTACAGTTCTCTAAAATGCATACAGAACATTTTCTGTTTCTTGTCCATTGAAGTGAATTTCTGATTGAGGACTTTTTCTATTTCTGTATATAGAAATGCTATTACATTTGCTTTCTCTTTGTAGGCTCATGTTTTTTAAAAGTCATCAAGAGCCACAGAAATAATGTCTCTTTTCATAGGGAGACAGAGCTGTAACACCACTGAAAACCACTGAAGTGGTGATTCCATAGGAATCAACTCCACATTAATTCCTCATTCCAGTGAACATGGATTGGTTTCTGAAAGACATTTCCATGTCCCCATGGCAAAATGTAGGGCAAATGTTTTTCAACTTTAGAAACCTGTGGAAAAAGTATTAGTGTTCTATATGTGTTCTTGGGATTCTCATTTGATGTGTAAAAAGAGTTGGTGTAGACTTGAAACTCTCAGAAATAATGAAAGGGTTAAAGAGGATTATAGGTCAGATATGGCTTAAGGTATTGGGAATAAGGAAAAATGAAAATCACTTTAATAGAAATATCAATGTACTTCTCCTCCAGTTTGATGTATCTCACTACTGTTACCTTGAATTCTTTGTTCCTGATGAAGACTGCATCGACTGTCTCTCATCATAACTGAATAGCATTTTTGTCTCTGCTCCGGTTACCCAAACATGCTAGGCTTCAACAAAACATTTCTAAAAGAAGCAACAGGACTTCTGTGAACTTGTGGAAGCATCTCTTAAGTACTGGATGTTCTTAAATATCAGTACACCTTTCTAATCAAGCTCTACAGCAATCTCTCTTGCCCATAGCAAAAATTTATATTCCAAGTTTGGTCACCTTTTTTTTTTTTTAAATGTTTAGTATTGGTCCTTATATGTGATTTTAAATAGTCTGATTCGGCTATACAGTAGTCTCATTGTAGGGTACGTTTGAGAGCAAAGAATGTGCCATAGGAGGAGTGTTTGGTTTTTTAATTATGTAGCTTTTCCTATTATTATTCCCATTCCTCCTACGTGCTTTTGAATCTTGCAATTTTATTTTTTATGATATTAACATTTTTGAACATTTCTCATACTTTTCCTTCCCTGCTTGTTTATTGTCATTAGGTTTAGCACTGAGGACAGTAATATGATCTGTTCTTTTCATAGTCTGTTCCACAGGGAGCCTGAGCTCACTTGAAACAGGTTGGACTAAGAAATCAAGGAAATAGTGTTCAGCTTGTATGCTTTAAATATGCAGCTTACCAAATGCTTTTTTCTTTCAAGCATCCAAAGCTATACTTTTCAAACATCACTGTTCAGATGAAATATGTTTCATTTTTCATCTCACTTTGCTTTGATTAGCTCAGAACTCAGTTTCAGTTGAGAACAGAAATAAATCCTGTAGCAGTTAAAGTATCATAAGCAAAGTAGTAAATTTAATGGTGCTATCAAAATATGAATATAGTAAAGAACTGTCATCTCATTATAGGAAGGTATTGATACATTTCTACATTATTTATTCGTTGTTCTTTGTGTACAATGATTATTGTTAAAGGAATTATGTCTATCTGTCCCTGGAGCCATTATAATATTTTCAATGTCATAATATTACTATGAGTAATTTTTTAAATTCTGGGATGTTTCTTAATACCAAGAAGCCTCTTGACGTTGCACTTTTAATTTATTTCATTGCTATCCACGTTAGTTTACCTTATGCATTAGAGAGTGGTCCAGATAGTATATGCTATATAAAAAAAAAATCACTGTGAGTATGATGGAGTAGTAGTGCTAATTAAAATACCACATAGCCTTACTTCAGAAATATTAAATTGATACAAGGATTCTTATCACAGAATGATTTAAGCTGGAAAAGACTTACAAGATCATGAAGTCTAACTTTTGACCAATCGCCACCTTGTCAACCATAGCACTACGTGCCACAACAATGTATTCCAGTGCTTGACAGCCCTTTCTATGAATAAATTCTTCCCAATGTCCAACTTGAACTGCCCCTGGCACAGCTTGAGGCTATGCCCTCTTGTCCTGTCACTGGTTGCCTGGGAGAAGAGGCTGACCCCCACCTGGCTGCAGCATCTTTTCAGGGAGTTGTAGAGAGAATTTGGCTGTCCCGAAACTTTTCTTTTATTTGTGGCTTCATTTCTGGCTGTTTTAAAATGCCATATCATGTTTTTGATCTCAGATAAGCTGTTTATGTGGCTTTGTCAGTGACTTTTAGGTTTCATTGTTTCCCCTCTCTCAGATTTTGGACCATTTGTAATATTCATGAGTAATTACTTTATGCCTTCATCCAGATCATTAAGAAATGTTTTGAATAGCATAGGGCTAGGAGATGATCACTGCAAGTCACCTTGAAAAACTGACATTGGATGATTTGCTGTGGGAAATTACATTTTGAAACATATCAGTTAAATGTCTCTAACATTGATCTCATAGTGTTCTAGTTTCTTAATCAAAATGTCAGTGCTGTATCAAATGCCACACATAAATCTGGGTAAATTCCCAAATCGCTATTATGATGTTCCACTAAGTTTGTAATCTCATAAAAGTGTCAGGTTAGTTTGATAGCCTAGTTACCATAAATCCTCATTGATTGGCGTTAATTACACATCCCTCTTTTATTAATCAAGCACCATATTAGCTATGTATTGTATGTAGGGCTGGTGTCAGGTTTCCATGCTGATAATTGCCTAGATTACCTCATAAAAAGCTGCTAAACGATGACATGATGTGGTTGTTTCCCTGTAAAGCTCTGTATTTAAATACTCTCTAAATATGGGTGGGGGTTTTTTTAGATATTGGTGCATTTTCTGAGGAGGAAAGAAGAGGGGAACAGAACTGAAAACGGCAGCTTGGGACTTTGGAATAACCTGTGAAAGTGCTGTGATTGTATTATCCTGACTTTGGTTAGGCCTTTAAATTGATATACTTAATAGCAATTAGAGATTAAAAAAATTTACTTCAAATGCTTGATTATGAAGAAAGACACACAGCAGTTGACTTTCCATAGTATTTAAACATTTTTAATATGTTTTGAGGTTCTTTCCATTCTTGTTCCAAATTATGTCAACTCTACACTTCTTCTCAGATTGTTCTTTAGGAAACCATAATTAGATTTTTTTTTACAGGTATTCTCAAAGTAACCTCATTCTGGAGTAGATCAATTTTTCCTTTATAAAGAAATTCTGTTATTCTGTGTCTCAGTTCAGAAAAATCAATGATAGGTGAAAAACTGAATTATAAAATAGAATTAATTCTATACAGGAACAAAAAGCTAAATTATTTATCTCGGAAATAGAAGTTAAAGCTTTTATAATTAAGATCTGTCATCTTTTTTTTTTGAGTAAAGTGAATACTTATTCACTCTTCCTCAGTGTAAGCACAATATTTCTATAGTATAATGGATGGTTTTTTTATGGGCCACAGACAGTCTCTGTATCAAAACCCATTATTAGCACACATAACAGGTATGATTTAGATCTGTCGATTATATATATTAATTATGTTTTTTCTCTTTTTTTCACCATAAAAGTCTTAAAACTGAGACAAACCAGGTCTTTGGAACTGTTTATCAGTTTTCTCATCTCACCAATAATTAAAAATTGCTAATAGTTTTTCTGAGCTGAAATTTTCGTACACATTCTGGCAAACCCAAAGGAACTCGGTTATTTTTGCTCTGTGCTGAATGGGCTCAGGAAATTTAGCTCATCTTTCCTGTATTGATACCATCACTTTTATTTACATGTGTGGAAATGTCATCATTTTGTAAAAGATCGAACAAAAAATCTTGAGGACTATAATGCTTTTTTCAAGCAAATCCTCTGCTCTTTTGGATGTTGTTCTTCAGTTGTTAACACTGTGAAATAAGGAAAAACCAACCACCACCTTTGTTGCTCATTTTATTTTTGCATCTGTAGTTCAGTTCCAGAAAAACTTACCTTGAAAACATGAGCATTAAGCATGCTTTCAGTGCTTTATTGTCTTATATGAGCAATTTGTGTGATTGTGCTCAGCTGCTATGTTTTCATTTCCCTTCATAACTGCCTTTTAAAAATAAGCAGTTATTTTGAACAGAACTTTGCGTTTTCTTTAATGATAGAGTTCTTGAAAAATTTTTCAGATAGTGTAGAAGCTTCATCATTTGGTGAGAGGCAGTTTCAGGTGAGTGGAAAATGTGTCCTGTAGTAGGAATCAGTGAGACCTTTGTAAAGACTGATAGCTGAATACTAACAAGCCAATATTTTTTCTTCATATTCTTGGATGCCCCTTGTTTCACTGAAAAAGAAGTTAATTTTTATAAATTGCAATTTCTGTATCCTCCTTGAGACTGTCAGTATCAAGGATCTGATGTTACAGAAAGTGAGCAGAGCACAGCTTGTGTTCATCTGACCAAATCCTAGATCGTTCACAGCCCTTGTAATAATTCCTTTGACTGTGCTGAAAGGTAGATTTGGTATTTACAAACCAAAACTGAATTTAAATGCACCTTTAATGTTTTCAAAGTATTTTACTTCTAGAAATGTCTGAAAAATATTCTGATAATGCACTGCAGCAAGGAACTTATTCAGTACTCATGCTGTGTTGACTTAATGTTGTATGTTATAACATCCTATTTCAGCCTGATGCAGTGTTCTTTTCCTGTTATTGTGATGTTCAAATCAGCCACAGGGAGATTCCTCAGTCCATTACATAATTAAGCTTAAATTTTTAGCACACATTCTAGGTATCTGCTGTTAACTTCCTACTAAAAGATATTAGGTTGGATGGACTGCTCTATGATTTCGTGTAGTGAGATTTGTGTAACCAGAACAGTTCTCTTATGGAAGCTGGTTATCATCATATAGAGATATAAAGGATAAACATGACCAATATATTTTTCATAATCTAGGTAATTTTTTTGAATTTACATATATCCATCCATCCCACGTCTTAGTTACACCTAGCATGAACGCAATAGGCAAGTGGAATCCAAATTCAGTGTGTTGTGTTCTGCTTCCATGGGAAGGAGGTGTGAGAGACTCCCACTGGAATGTGTTTTTGTCATTAATAGTCTTGAGCCTGAGTGTTACAGTTACTTTATTTTTTGTTGGATGTTGACCAAAAAGTCGTTTCCACATATCATTTGGAGGCCATTATCCCATTCGTGTATTCTGTCTATTTGAGTTGTAGGAAACATGCAGGCATTCAGGGACCTAAAATATTGGGAAGCAATAATTGAAAGCCATGGACGAAACAGGATTATATTAAAACCAGAGAAAGAAGCTCAAGAAGAGCCAACGGTCAGTTCCAAACCCTAATACTGTGTTTACTCCATCACTTATTTCACAAATCAGACCAGCATTTTCTTTCAAATGAAGCTTGTTTGATACATATTTTTGCACGTACTGTGTCAATGTGTCTAACGCGTCCAGGGATAGTTCTTTGTAATTCAATGGATTTCAGTAACACTGTGACTGAATCTTTTGTTGCTCGTTGCACATGACATTTAAGCAGTATGTTACTGTCTGCAGCTGTTGCAAATCCATTGCTGATGATTGAAGCCTTGGATTTCCACTCAAGCATGCAACATGTTCCTGCAATCATCCATCAGCAATCTAATCAGATGAAGGTGATTTTGTTAGGGTACAGTGTGGTTGCAGAGGAGTCCCTCCTCAAATGTCAGGCAGCATTTATAATGCGAGAACACAATTTCTTCATTCACATGTGGCAAATACTGTTATTGAATGTTTAATAACTGTGTCAATTGGCAGGCTGACACACTATGTGAGACATTCTGTTAGATCTAAAAGCTGCCATAAAATTTACCTTGGCATTAAATCTGTTTCCCACCTATAGTTTTCATGCTTAATGTTCTGGTCCGGGATTCTAAAATGTGAAGGTATTAGGTTTTAATTAACGCTTGTGTACTATATTTTTGGTCTAACTATTTCTAGGAAATTGTGCCTGTAACTGATTTGGGACTAGTTTGTAAGCTTGAATTTGTGTTGTCTGCTTCTGTGCATGCACCTTATGAAATTAGCTGATTTTTTATAAATCAGAACTGAATTTAAAATAAGCATGCACGTTTACAAGTGGTGTGAGATAATGTAGTCAGTGGCATTACCTGTGAGCTTCTCCCACCAGGGGCTGCAAAGTAATTCGTGTTGGAACTGTAGCAACATATTATGGGCTCTGTCTCTCATGGTTCATGGTAATGTGATGGGTAATTATCGAATAGCTGCTGTCAGAAATGCCTGTATTCTCATAGCATAGCTACCTGGGGCAAGGCTTAAGGGGTTGTATTCAGTTTGCAATATGTATTTCTAGCTCAGAGAAGTCAAGTATAAGGAGAAGTTAGGTTATTTTGAGTCTAGAAGGCTTAAATTGTAACAATTGTCTTTTGGATTCTATTTTCTGCCTTAATGGCCCAACTCAGGAAGATATGTAGAGTATATACCCAGCTTTAAATATACAAATACTCTGCTGAAGTTAGCAATGCTCTATTTTTTAAGCATCTACCCCATTTGGGACATCAATTTGAATGCATAATAATTGATAGGATAAATACATAAAAATACTTTAGTGAAGGTCTTGCAATTGTCATTAGAAGTGCTCAATGTTTTGGCCTGCTTGCTGGGAGGATGCTCAGAAGCGAAGTATTTCCCTTGCTTTAGCACAATGGATGGTTAGAAACATGTGGTTAAAAAAAACCAAGACCTTTTTAAGAATGTGTGATCCACAATTTTTGACTGTAAGAAGTGCAACAATTCTCTTTCAAATATTTGTGAAACACTGTTTCAAAATAATTACATCTGCTATCAGCTGTCCTGTACATCATGGCAGCTCCATGGGACTTGAGTAAATGTTTGGGGCATTCCAAAATCAAACGTTTGAGTTTTTCCACTGTGGCACTTAAATGTATGTGGGCAAAGTAACTGTGGTTATGAATTGTTGTTAGAAGCTACAGATGGTTAAACTGCTGCCAGGAAATGAGGGAAAGAATGTTCTAGTGAAAAGCGGGTTTCTTGCATTTGATGCATAAAGCTGCTTCACTCTCCTGCTACTGCACCATTGCAATATCAGAAATGCCACAGATTCTTCAAGTTTTATCAGTGTGTTTTATAGTCATCTGTTTCAAAGAAGAAAGGGATATTTCTAGTGCTTATGGGGTAATTACTAAGAAGTAACTTTTCACTGAACACCACTGTTACAGTGCTGTTAGGAGGAGCTGTAATTGTGCATATCTCATTCTTTGCAAACAAAAATATTAGCACCATGTGAATTTGCGTTTGTAAATGGGAAAAAGTAATGAAATTCGCTGTGGAGATATCTATGACTTTTATCTGTGTTAGAGGTGGCACCCACAAACAAATTGATTTCTGGAAGCTTATTCTTAAATACTGGTAGGCAATAGTGCATTGCTTGCAGGATCACTAACCTGTCAGTAAGGATTTGTTGTGATAACTTAATTCTTGTAATTTACAGGTTTTGCTGGAGCATTTGTTTTCTGTGAAAATCTTTCAACCATTTTTTTTTTTAGCTCAGAGAAACCTGACCTAATGGATTTGTACAGTTTATTTAAACTTTGATTTAAAATATTTCGTTTCTAAGTAACTGTAAAAGTCGCAAGTACTTCTTGAAAATATATAGGAATAAATATGCCAATTATATGAAAAAGAGAAGAGCCATGATGGAAAACATTTGGTCCATATTATCCTCTCCCCTCACCCCCTGCCAAAAAAAAACCCCTAACTAACCACGCCAAAAAAGCATCCACAAATTAAAGTGGTAAAAACTGCAAGGTTGAAACATCTTAAAATCAAATAACCCACATGCATTAACGTATTATTTGCAGCTGTATTTCAAGTAACACTATTTCCTCTGTTATCATTTATTTTTTTAATTTTAGAGATTATAAAATGTCACATACATCAGATACTGAGTTAATTTTGGATATTTTAACTAGCAGCTTGGAACACGCTTTGAATGAATTATAGAATCGTTTGGATTGGAAGGGATCTTAAAGATTGTCTAGTTCCAACCTCCTGCCATGAGCAGAGGCACCTTGAAGGCCTTTCCTCATTTTGGTTTTGAGAAAGCTCCTGTGATTGGGGGAGGATCAGAATAAACAGTGTGGGTTACCTAGGAGATGGCACACTATAGCAACAAGATTTATTGTTGTATATTCATTTTTTTACTTATTTTTCATGCTTCTGGAGAAGGTCAGATTGTTTTTCACAGCATTAGGATGGACTTGCTGCTTGTCCGGTTTTGGACCATGGTGTTTTAGGGTGCCTGTCAGGAATCTCAGTTACACCCTGGCTCAGATGTACAAAAACTACACAGCTTGGAACTATGTTTCAATTTAATGAAAAAATTGGTGTGCTGTATCTGTGGTATCTTACTGTCCACAAATGTCTGTTTTCTCTGCTTATGTTCTTCAAGAGCAAGGGAAACACCCATTGGAAAAAAATTGCACTCAATGTTACTGGTCTCCAAGCTTCAACAAGGTAAAGGCACAGTCCACATCTTGTTGTTGATAACAGTCAATGCAGGGATCTGAACCAATTCAGTTTAGAGGAAGTATCTGCTTCTTTGGAATTAATTTCTATTGAGAATGGTCTTTTGATATAAGTGAAACATTTGCTGCTTGTTTCATATGGTTCATGGAGAAAAAGGTGCTTTAACTGTTAAGTTACTGCAAAAGGGCACCCCCACCTCTATTGGGCTTGTGACCGAGGGTAGTTGTGGCTTCTGTGTCTTATGTCTGAAGTACACCAGAATTACCAGTGGGAGCAGCACACAGAGGATCTTCTTTTGGGCTTAGCTTCTTTTGCAGATGGTAGTCTTGAGTGTAGAGAGTATTGTGCCTGTGCTGTACTGTCCTGTGTTCCAGTCTTTGAGTTCAGCACTAATTAAGCATTTGGCATTTACTGAGCACATGAGCTAGCTATTTGTGTTTGTAGGAATGAAGTTGCATACCCACTCTGCTAGGAGCTGAGTAAAGAGCTCTGTGTGCTCAGGAAAGAGCTAATTATGGGTTTTCTACTTTCTGTATAAATGTGTGTGCTTTTCAAGGTGTTCCTAAGGCATGTCCTATTATGGCTTGGAAAAAAGTGACTGGGCAGACTACTTATCATTACCAAGGGCTGGACCATCTTTTCTATGGTAGGGCCTGTTTTAGAAGTGGTGAAGTTTATTTCCTCAAGACTGGATCATAGCGTGGTAGTGGTTACATGAGAAGTTAAAACCGTAACCACGTAAAGCAGGCAAGGCAACACCACATCTGATATCCAGCTATAACCTCTCTCTGAAATTTAAAGGGCACACTTTCTTATAATTTGCAGGCCTGAACATTAGAATGAAGTGTGTGTTTTACAGACAATTGTAATTCTCATTTTGACTACTAATTACCCCAAAGGGATTATTTTATGCAATGTACTTATCCAAGGTCTTCCTACCTCTGTACTACATATTCATGAATATGTAGGCTGCATGATGGAAAGTTTGTTTCCAAGTTGTGAGCTTGCTGCTATTAAATAAGGTAATTTCTGTACAGAAAGAATAGCAGTCAGGAAACTGTGAAGGCAGGGGTAAGCACAGGGCAGTGTTTGACGAACACTAGCTGATTAATTGCTTATGCCATCTATGGGAGAATTTTGGAGTGTGAAAAAAGATGTGTCACAATAAACATTATAATAGAGTTGTTATGTTTGCACAAACACAGCATTCATGAGACCAAATTTGTGCTGCTGGCTCAGTTACCTCTGCAAGCTCTACATCCCACCCAGGAAGCGGAGTGAAACAGATCAGTATTCCTGTGTCTGGCTCTGCCACCACACACCTGTAAGTTAGGGTCAGTTGGAATTCCCACCAGGGGTTTTGGCAGTGGTGCTGGTGCTCTGGACAGAGTGAGCTCATGACTGTTTGTGTGGAAGCTGCCACACTATTGCAGTGCACTCAGTAGCCATAGGGACCCGTGTATTCACAGCCCTGGGGGCTCAACATGGTGTGTTTGAAATTCTCTGACTAAGACAATGCATCTAGACAATTGTTTTTGTTTAATGTCTATGGTAAAGCATCCTTTTTTATTTTTCTGGTATCCCATTACAAGGCAATGATTTTGGTCATGCATCTGTATCTTTCAAATTATCCCTTTTCTGTACATAAAATTGAAGTAAAATTGTTTAGTAGTAAACACATTTAAAAGTTGGGGGGGTTATTTTCCTTTTTTTCTTAAATAGATTTTTGAGGTAATTTTCAAGTTTAAACTTTGATCTTTTTTTTTTTTTGTAAGACAGATCTTAACAATAAAAATAATTTTTGAAATGTTGACTGCAGAACTTAATGGATGTTGTTTGGGGAAATCATTCAAGAGATGTTCATGCTATTTTAAAGATTCTGCTATTGTGTAAACCCATTTTTAGTCACATTTAAAAATGAAATTACTGTTTTATCAGAGTGAGGGCATGAATTTCTATTAAAGTAAATTCTTTTGACTAAGTGTGAATTTACATGCTATTTATACAGGTAGAAATCTACTTTAAAAAATCATGCAGCAGAAATTGTTTTGCAATGGAGAAGGGTAAAAGAGTCCTGCCATCAGTTGCCTGGCTGGTCAGAAGACTGGAGGAAATTGGACTGGGAA
This sequence comes from Pachycephala philippinensis, assembly GCA_013397055.1. Taxonomy (NCBI): domain Eukaryota; kingdom Metazoa; phylum Chordata; class Aves; order Passeriformes; genus Pachycephala; species Pachycephala philippinensis. The sequence continues at coordinate 86,470 of VWZT01008397.1, read as the reverse complement.
TTAGCAGCAGTTAGGAAGATAATGTGTTTCCAGAAGTAGAGAGATATGCAAAACCGTGCCCCATTTAGTGTTCCTAGGAGGTCCACAAGGTCAGATATTATTGGTAAAATCCCTCATGCCTGAAGGCCATAGCTTATCTATAGCTAGTAAATTTTCTCAGTCCCCAAAACAGGGATGGAAGTCACAGACCGTGCCTAGGTGTGCCTGCTCCTTTACTCTGCCTGGGTGAGGTGCTAGTTGGCACCATCTAAAACAAGTTAGGGACCTTGCTAACCCTGCAGCTGTATGGATGGCTGTGTTCAATCACCCTGAAATGCTCTTGGATAGTCTTTAAAAATAAACTGTTTGCTAGTGTAGATGTAGCCTTATTCTCTTGTGGATTTCTTAATTTAGGAAAAAACATGGTGGGGGGGAGGTTCTGCTTGTTTTTACAGTGAAGACAATGTAAATAGACAATGGTTTGTTAGAAAAAGCAAATTAAGTCGCATTAGTGAAAACAGTCTGTCAAAGCTTCATCAGCATTATACTAAAGTTATGCAAACAGCCATCTACACTAGATAATATATCTATGCATTAAATTATCTTAAAGGAAGAATGTCCACATCTTTCTGGCTTTAATAATGCAAAATACCTTTTCAAAGATGACACTGTGCTGTCATCTACTGAGAAATGTTGGCTTCTTCTCTACTGGTATGTAGATGAAATATGGTTTTTGTGTTAAATGCTTGTTTAACTTATTTACTGCATTTTTCAGATTTCTTATGCTATAAACTATAGGTGAGAGTATACAAACATAGATTTATTTTTTCCCCAACAAGATTATACAGGAGCTAATGAATTTCCCACTGTGACTTATGTTTTCTAGCTCATCTTGCATATATATTGCATCTAGCTCATCTGTATACATTACATATGGAAAATATATTTGAAAAAAAGGATGACAGCATAAAACTAAATGTCAGAAAACAATCAGTTTGCTGCAGACACTTTAGAGATTTTGCCGTACAAGATTAGCCAAAGACAAGAGTGGGTTTGGTGGGATTTTTTGGTGGGTTTTCTGTTTGTTTGTCCCTTCTACCCACTTCATTTCCTGCAGCCCTCTGTAACTTTCAAGAGCATCTAGTGACCTGTAAGAACATCTGGGGGAAGATTTTGCAGGAGTTTAGTCTATAGTGCTATTTTATTAGATAGGGATATATTCGACTCCATAGCAACGCTGTGTACATTTGGGTTTCTTAACGTGTGAGTCATGTAAAACACTGGACATGTATTTGTATTTCATGAGTTTGTGACGTGTTTCTGCTAGATGTTGTAGTTCAAATTTTACTATTTAAAACACTGTCTAAAATACTTATCTTGCCAATAAAATCTCTTTATCTCATTGCACAGAAGTGGAAGAAATAGTTGTAATGTTCCTTGGGTAGGGAGTTATATACAGATTTTACTTAGCTGAAACAAATAAAATTAAGTAAACATATGCATAGTCCTCTCCCCTTCTTGGAAGATGGCAATATGAATCAACTATTAGCATTAGTGTATTCATGTGATTATATTTAGCATCATTGCTCCTTTTTCCGCATATCGTATGTTTTGGCTGTCATGCAGGGTATTTTGGTTGCTTTTTGTTTTAAGAAAGTCTCAGTTTATTTGCTACAGCACAAATATTCCATCTGTCTTTTCAGTCCATGCAGAAGAAAAGATTTAAACTAGGAATCCAGGGGAACGGAAAAAAAATCTTAAATTTACTAAAATTACTCCCAACCTCATCAGCTCTGGCAATTGAACAAACCTGAGAAAATAATTATTGGAAAAACTTTGCAGAATTTTCTCAAATGTTATAGTTTAATGTGTCTTGTTCTTTGTGGGTTAGACATTCCCTCTGTTGGTGGGACACAAGACCTCGTCTTTAGCATTTTTGTAGAAAGGAAAATATTAGGAGCATAAACCCTAATAATTTAGTAGAACTCAATTAAAACTTAAGGGCAGCATAGGGGTAGGTGTGCTAACTGTATTGTCTTGACAAAGAACATGCTTCAAAAGAAAAGCCACAGTCTGCTGGGTGGTAAATAGAACTAAAAAAACCCCCACTGTCTATTCAAAGAATATGCAGAAGGTGCCAAACATTTTTGAATCTTCCAAAAAGGCAAGCATACATTGTACAGAGGGAGAGAATTACATTTCTGCCATTTCCTCCCTCTCTTCCTCTCACTGTTTCCATCGTAACTGGGCAGTCTTGGCTGGTTCGTTCTCATTCACATCCTGATCTATGGCAGGCTTTGGAAAGATGACAGAACAAACTGTCCAATTTTTCAAAGCTGAAAAGACACAGAGATGAAGCAAAGAGCCACTCCTGTAGTATTACAGCCTAATTCTGTCTGCCCAGTGTCACCACATAAATACTGATGCTCCCCCTGAGGCAGCCATAGTGCTAAATGAAAGGTGTCTTAGTACTGTCTTTCAGCTGTGTTAGAGACTTGTAGATCATCTATATGGTTAATGGATGGATGTGAGGCTCTAGGACATAGGTGATATTAGTTAAAGGCTGAAAACCTAAACCCAAAAATAACAGTCATTTTTTAAAATGGCTATTGGGTTAAAAATACCTTTTTTTGAAGCTTTGAACCTGCCCAATTCCTTCAATATCAAGGTATGGACAAAACTTAAATTTTTCAGTTGTGACAGGATCAGATGGATGGAAATCTACTGCATATGTTGCAGAAACACATCAGTATTAACAGACTAGACTATGGAATTACTCCTGTCATATAGAATACTCAAGAAAAAGGAATAGTTAAAGAAATTATGTAGTTGACTTAGGCATTGTGATTTGTTAACACTGCAGGCTTTTCTCTGATGCTTCTTTAAGAGACCTTACTATCAAATGTCACCTGTGCAATATTTATAGCTCAAGTACAGGAGTCCTGTTTCTTGTACACTTTAGATCTTTTCTGTAGTTATTTTGAAGCCTTGATCACTGTCTTTACCCTGAGTGCTTGCTAACATGGTTGGAAGATAAACAAATCACTCAAACCTGTAATTGCAAGCAACTTTTTGAGCCATAAGAAGTACAGCCTGAGGATCTGCTATCATGTAGTATTCTAGTTTCTTCCCTCCTCGAGCCCTTTTCATGGCTTTTGTTCACATAAAAATTCAAATCTGATTGCCAGAGGAAATTAAGCTCAAAGTAAAGGGTTTATTCTCTACAGGAGACACTTGATAACACTTGATAACAAATTTAGACAGTTGGATTCTACTTTAAAAGAGGCTGATGGGAAAGTTTTAGTCCTAGAAATCAGTGTTCAGGATATGATGATTATAATACACTGTAAGTAGCTACTCTGAAACTGAGACTTCTTCTATGGCTCAAGTAATTCAAAGGAATTTTTCCAAAATACTCTATTTCAAACATGCTGGTGAACAAATTCAATGGAACAATATGGGCTGGGCTCTGGAGGCTGGTCTAAGTAATTTAATCATACTGACACTTGCAGTTTTGGTTCAGCCCAAAAGTTAGTGTTGATCAGAGATTGCACTGAATAGATGTCTGGATGAAAAAATTTAGGAGCAGAGAAGGGAAAGGGGAGAGTTTGCATTCTTTCAGAGAAAGGAGCGTGTAAAGCTTTTATGCTATTTTATATGAAAGCATGGCTGTTCTGACTGAAAAGTTATTTACTTAAACTCTCTTACTGTATTTTTACATGCCACAGGCATTACAGTACCTGTGACCTATTAGTTATGCATTTCTGGGGATTGGCTGTCTGTAGGGCCTTTGATTCCACTACAAGGTAGCATTCCAGGCAAAGATCAGTTGTGAGAAGACACAATGCCCTACAGCCTTCTTTTCTTTGTCTATACTGTGAGAAAATGAGTGATAAGAAGACCTGGGTCAAGATGATTGTTCTGCGTTTGTGTCACGGAAGTACTGCTACTTGAAGGAATGACAGCAGAATTAGTGACAGGACTGTTTGAGCAAAAGTCACAACTCGCAGAAAAATGAAGCAAGAATGTTGTGTGGTTGCCTTTAGACGAGCAATGAGAAATGTTGCTGTTAAAAATGTGAAAAGTCACTTTCACACAGAGCACTTTCCTGCATAGTTGAAGTAGTATTGTGTGGGCAGCAGCAGCTAAGGGATTCCCAAAGCACTTGTGTTCTATTTTCCCACTGTGTCATTTCTAGTAGACAAGAAAGGCAAATTGCATGGTAGGTACTACATTTCTTATTGCTTTCCTTATACAGAAAATTCCTAGAAAACTAGTTTCATGTTCTACTCAGAGGCCAGGTATTATTATAAACTTGTATAGTTATTAACCCATCATGCCAGTTAGTTGTGGATTAAATATATCTTTCTCCTCTGTTTAGATTTTAATACAAATCAATAACTTCGTAGGTTTTTAGTGCAGACAATAGATAGGCGAGCTTTTTTTCAATCATCAACAATCTTGGTTATATCACATTAGATGTCTGAATAAAACTGAATGGTACTATAGCTGTCCTGTTAAATTTTTTTTTAAAATACCTCTGTTCTTCCCAATGAATTGTGGAAAATGAGAGATAGAAATGTTTTTCTTTGGCAAGGGAAATAAATACATAAACAGAAATTTGTTAGCTTGATTTTTGTTCATTTTTTTAAGAATGTGGATAAAAGTGGGATCTGGGTGTGATGACAATAGTCTATTACTATTTTCTATCCCTGAAAATGTCTTGTGAAAATTATTTATGATGAGTTTTAAATACATTTTTATATGCCTAAGGCTGGTTTTAAGTGACTTGGTCAGGACTAAAACACTAGGTCATGTAAAGATTCATGAACAGCATGTACATTTCCTATCCCATAATCCTGTAAAACTCAAATACGTTCCATATTAAAGGCTTTCTTTTCAAATAATTATTATGCAACAAATTGGTTTTGATATTCTCAACTGAATAAAAGGCATGGTGAATATGTTTAATTCTGAGAGAAAGAAGTGGAACTGAATATTTTTAATTTTTTTTTAATGTGAACTTAATTAAAGTTAATCAAGAATTAAAAGGAGATGTTATAAGAGATATTGACACTTCTTTCTCTGAGATATGTGTCTTTTAGTCACTTGGACACATTTAGATTTCAAGTGTTATAGTTGAAAAGAAGAGAAAGTCTGAAAAAACGCAGGAGGATACCATTTTTGCCCCTCAATGCTACTTGTCTCAAAAATACAGTAATTTTAAAAGTTCACTCCCTCCATCCTCCATCGTTCACACAGGTCAAGGTTGATGTTTTCACCAAGACCAAGCCTGGGCGAAGAGTTGAAAAAAGATACTCATCCAAAAGAGCTTTTATTATGAGTAACAGATCTTTTTAGCCAGAGGCATTTTTAAAAGGGCGAGGGGGTTTGGTCAGAAAGCAGATATTAGAGAGATGCTCATATTTCTTCTAATCTTTCATGCTGCTTTTGTCTCTTGCCAAATTAAATAAGCATATAGTACTTACAGATATTTGAATTTAATGTATTAACACTTTATTGCCTTTCTTTGCACGTTTCAACTTATCTTTCAGGTCAGTTTAGTTATCAGCAGTATATTAGCAAGGCTTGTTATATAACATTTGATCTCTCTTGGAATATCAGTTTTTCTCCTTGCATCCCATAAAGACATTTCTGTTGAACTTCACGCTTTTGACGGTGTCCATGAGTTGCCATTTCTGGTATGTTCAACAACAGGGATTCTGTCAATTTGAAAGTGGAAGGGATGGGGAAATTTGTGTAGAAATGTATATAAAGTGTGCTGGTTTTGGTGGCATGCTTGTCTTATCATTCTTGCTGGTTTTCCTGATTCCATTCTGAATGTGTAGGTCTGAGATAAGGTGTTGAGTTTTTCACAGGATCTTCTCTGTCTAACAAGAAAAATTACTTGAAGATTTTTTTTTTTTATGGTGAAGAAATGTTGTCTGAGTGTAATGATGATGCTTTTTAGAGATTTTAGTGTTGGTATGTGAATGATTAAAGTTAGCAACATATTTAATAATTGCATTGGAGTATTCTTAAAATCTATGCTAAGGAGCTTCAAATCCACTGTCATTTAATAACCTTGAATATTTTTCTGCTAAATCTTAATAGAAAATTAACAGTTAATCACAAGCATTATTACACTGTTAGTAGTGATCAATTCATGTATTTCTTTAACATTGAAACAGACTTAAGGACCTACATGGTGCAGCTTGAATGCTGGTTTAATTCTATGCATAAATCCTTTCCCTTTAAAATGAGTTAACTGTTTGTTTGTCCTTAACCACTGAGGCATGAGGGCTGTATTTATCCCTTGTTTGCCTAGGAGGTGATCCACTTAGCTATGCCCAGGGGAAGCTGCATTTTTCAGTTTAGGGAAGTCAGCTGCCCTTTGGAATAGTGTTTACATCATTGATATCGTGGTCAAGCATCCAGTTTAAGTATCACAGGAAATCCACAGAGAAAAGGTTTGCTTTTGATTGGAATCTCAAGTAGGAGAAAAATATTCTTGAATGGAGAGCATCTTAAAAGAAAATAGTGATGATGACAGGAGCAGAGCCTAAGGTTAACTTCTCGTCTACAAATACTGCAATAGCAGTTCCAGAGAAATTCCAAACATAGAGGAGACAGAAGAATTTGCTTGTCTAAAATGTAGGTAGCTAGTGGAATGCTTTTGTTTTATTTATGTAGTTTTTTGCCATAAACCCAACTCTACTGCAAGAATTTGATATTTGGGTAATAATTTTCTCCCTTGGATCTTAACAGCTGTTTAGGTTTCAGTGTTTGCTTAGCAAAGCCAAACCATGCAGAGTAGCAGTCACCAAATAAATGGTATTAGGGGATGCTTACTATGCTCAGTACCTGATTTGAGGTTCTTGGTGGCATCTGGTGAGGTGCATGGGGGAGCTGCCACTATTTTGAGCAAGATATCTTCCAGTAACCAGAGCTAGTCAAAATACTATTGGCTCACAGAAGAAAGTGGAGCAGTCTTGTGTATGTAATGCATTCACGAGTCTATCACAAAATCATTTAGGACTTAAATCTTTCAGAGTTGCTCTTTGGCTGTACAATCTTCCTCACATTAGTTAGCTGGTGTAGTTCTGACACTTTTTATTTATGTACATTTACAAGCAGTGACTTTTCTACATGTGAACAGTGATGTTTTAGATTCGTTTGTTTTCATCACTGGGATATTTCTATGGCTTGGAATGCCACTGCCTGTAGTTCTTCTGAAAACCTGATGGTGTCTCTGCACAGAGTTAAGCCCAGTCTTTCCCAGAACATTCCAGAAGAAATATTTGATTCCACAGCTGTTCTGAAGTGAGTTTCTTTCAATCTGTCCCCAGAGTCACTGAATATCTACTAAATTTTTCAGTTTCAAAAGCAAATGAATCATTATCACAGGGGTGTGCCAGAATGGCATTGAAATTTTCTCTTTCATGGGGATAATTATGATGTTATAGTTGAAATGAGATTTAAGTTTACTGATCATTTGAAAAAATTAAAGCCACACCTTCAATGGCTATAAAACATATTCATAAATGGCTTTGCCTATCAGTCCTAAATAAGGATGTGTGGGTGATTCAGGGGAAAAATAAGGCTCTCACCTTCTTTTGTAGCTTATTAAGAAATGGGAATAAGAAATCTGGCTGAGCTTCCTTAGTTTAGCCAACTTACACAGCACAGAGAATAAGAAGCAAGGGGAAGAATGTGTATTTTTATGTGTATATGTTGTACACCAGCCAAGGTGCAGGCTATCTTGGTGGTACTTAGCAAAGGTTAGTGGTTTTTTTTCTCACAGTGTAGTAAACTGGACTTGAGAACATGTATCAAAAGGGTAAAGTTTCTTCTAGGCCTTTTTCAGACTGCCTTCCCCCTGATGGTTTGTGTATGGCTTTGATCTTACTTATGATGGTTACTTGACCATATAGAAGACAGTTCAGTTATCATCAGCAGTTAGGGGTATGTAAACCCCTGCTTTGTTTGAAAAGACAGAGTTTACAGAGAGAGACTTTTACTAAATATCAAAGAAGATTGAGGGGTTTTTGAAAAATTTGACCATTTTCTTCTTGAGTTTCATAAAAAGTAGCCGGCATTGACCATGTATCTTTGAACCTTTTCTTCCCTCGTGCACTTTTTATGATGTTGTGTGACACAAAAACGATAACAGCAGTGAAGAATATGACAGAGTATGTAAGAGTGATGCCTGCTCCCTTCTCTGAATAACAATCTATCAGATACACTGCCAAAAGGAAGACATTTATAGTGTTAAATAGAATGTTCACAATTTCATGGGACCTATGCCTTTAGGCAAGGAAATGATCTAAAGGTGTTCACTGCAGTAGAAGGTGACCATAAAACTACTCACTTTTAAAACTAAGAAAAGCAGTAAATTTTGTGTCAGCTTTTGCAGTAATTCCATGACATCCTTACTCATTGCTGAACAGCAATGCTTACAGTCATCAGAGAGTTTTTGTACCTTACCTAAAAACACATGTGCCGAAAGGGGGAATAATATAATTTCTTCTATGTTAAAATGTTTTAGAAGTAGTCAGATTCTTTCTGTGTTATTCTGTAAGTTTTGAGAGGTCTTTTTTATTATAAAGTCAATATTAGGAAAGTACTGTCTCCTATAGCCTAAGTTTAGAGACATTTTGATATCACCCTTAAGAAGTAACTACTGCTTGTATGAATTTTACAGTTTGAGGCTAAATTATAGAGTCAGTCCTAAATTGGCCGGCTCCTAGGTCTCTACACCTGTTCAGAGATTAACACTGGAACAAAAATAATTTGGATTTAAAAAATCCAGCAAATTTCCCTCCTTAGGCTACCATACACGGCTGAAAGACTAAATAAAAGAATAGCTACATTTACATGCCTGGTGAAATGCAAGGCTGAAGAGTGAGAAGTGGCTACACTCCTCCCTCTTATATTTTGCTTTCAGTAATTTCATTGCTGGAAGCAATTGAGAAGCAGCTTATGCTGATGGGTTATCTGTAGTGATATCTTCATAGGTAAATGCCCTGGCATAAAAAAGTGTGTTAAGTTAAATCTGGTAGATGTAACAAATAAATACTTGTGGATTGTGTATTTATGCAATGTGCAAAACCAGGGAACATAAACTTTTATATGCAGCTGGAAACGTAATTGGTTTCATGACTTTTAAAAGCTTTTAAACAGATGGAATGTGTATTACTGCAGAAAAAAAGAAATATTAAAAATGTGGAAATGAAGTCCACACTACTGCAGAACTGTCAGGCACTCAGCATATTGCGTTTTTAATTCCCATTTCTCTCTGTACTTCTGAACTCCCAGCTCAGCACTGAGGTCTCAGACCTCCAGAGAGAGACTATTGCATTGCTTGTGTAGAACTCTGCTTTGTGTGGGTTGAAACTGTTTGATTTTCCAAGGGTGTGCTGCTAGTCTCAACATATTTGTTATGAATAACTCTTTTATTCTTTAATCTTCAGGATTTATTCTGAAAAAAGACTTGACACATAATCTTGAGGGGGTTTTTTCTATATTTTTAATGAGCCCTCTATTCTGTTTGTATTTAATATTAAGATTTACTATTTCTTTAATTGCACTTTAGTCAAGCAGGGAGTCTTTCAATGAATAGATTTGGAAAGTGGCTAGATTTTCTTTTGTTATTTTAAACAGTGTTTTCACATTCCATAATGTTCTCAATTCAGCAACGCTGAAGCACATCATAAATTTAATTAGAAGAGTTTCCTTAAAGCAGTGTTTGGGCTGAACAGAAATATTGAGAAGTAATCTTCCTAATGATATAGCAGAAGCATTTTGGGACTGTAGCACAAGACTCTTGACTATTTTTCCTTTGCTGTCTGTCTGTCTTTCCATGGAATAAGAATTCCATAGCTTTATTTACCTTCTTCATTAATTACTTTTCATGACAAGAACTATTATGAGGTATTATCAAAAGCAATTAGAATCACCAAACAGATGCTCATTAGACAAAAAAAGATCTAAACCTATTTCAACTGGTCCAGAGCTTTATTACTCTTTTCATTTGTGACCCAAATAAGGTTTTATTATAACATTTAAGTACTTTTATAAAAAAATTTTTTTTTATGTTTCCTTGCCCATCGTTTACCTGTTCTGGAATTGTGAGTTGTCAATATTCTTTTAGCTGTATGCAGAAGATGTACTGGAGCAAGGAAATGTATATCTTCTGCTGCACTGAAATAAATCCTTCTTAACATTTAATTCAAACAAAAGCTAACTCAAATTAAAGGGCAAAAAACTCAAGCTCCAAAACCTATTAGCAAATAATAAAAAGATCAATGGATACATTTTTAAAGGTTGAAAATAAATTGGAGTTACAGGTTGTGTAAGGTTATCATGTATTCCGGATGAATGTGTAGTTCCACTGACTCATTTGAAGCTGAAATTCTTCCAGTTAAGCCGATATTTTAAAATTGTGTGTGTATCTGTGTCTGGAACAAGAGAAAAAACTTGGAAAGTCTGAAGTCTTGTCTAAGGATGACTTTAAGGGTATTTTCTTGCCTAGGACTACTTCCTGATGTTATGAAATAGGACGCAAAGATAATTTAGCTGTGTATAAACATGTACAGGTGACTACTGCAAAAGTCTTGTGAACAATTACTTTAAAAGATAGACTTGCCTTTAAACTGTCCTTTTGCTACATAGGTCTCTTAAACTGCTACTAAGACATGCTTTAGGCGTTGTGCCCTTCACTTACAGCGGGGTATGAATATACTGTTGAATGGATTGCATGTATCAGTGCTTCTGTGAGAAACACAAGTGACTAACCTAGGAGGAAGGTTACATTAATACTTCTCATACCCCAGTTACCAAATTCCACCTTAGAGTGGCACAGTACTGCCTGGGACTGGATATGTCTTATGTGGAAATACACACTATATAACTAAATGATCATCATCACTAAAGAAAAAAAAACCAAAACAGTAAATGACAGCTGTTTGGCAGACAGAGAATTCCCTACTGCAAGGCTGTAGGCATTGAGAAAATAAGAGATTCTGTCTGGACTGCTTTTAGTACAGTATTGCAGTAGATTTCCATGAAAAGCTGTAGAGAGGAAAAGGGGATTTTATATTAAAGAAAACTGATTTTTTTCATTCTCATTTATCCCCACATTCTCTTTTACTGGTGTATTAGTGAGTGCTATAATATGTGTCCACATAGTCTAGGTAGGACCTTGGAGTGGCACTAGCAAACACCTAGCATGTCTTTTTCATGGCTTTTGGATTCTTCCTAATGTTGAGGCCTGAACATGACAGTTGACAGTTGCTGTAATTTTTTTTCCTTCATCCCATCTCACCTTCAAGTGTCATTAGGAAGTGCTGCTGTTTTATTTGCCTTTTTTTTTTTTCCTCTTGCTGCAGTTTGTTTGGGGTTTTTTTCTGTGTTTTCTTAGGATTTTTTTACCATGGCCAGGTTCCTTAAGAATAAACTTTGATCTTAGTATCTTGATGTTGTCAACGATTGTCATTCTTTTGTGCTTTCTTATCCTTTCTTCCGATGTTTTTATACCCTTACCTTCCAATTCACATTTCATTTATACCATGTTTTCGTTACAAACCTCCACAATTTGTTACCGGAAAGAAAATCATAGCAACAAAGAAATTACAGACTTTAATCTGTGGCTCCTATTGCAAAGTATGTGTCTTCAGACTGCTTTTATTTACGTATGCTTAGAGTGATTTGGACACTTAGAACAATTTCTTGTAAAAAAATCTTATCAAAGAATAGTATGGTTCATATGGCCTTCCCTGGGGTGCAGCTGAAAAGAGAACAAAACACACATTTGTGTGAAAAGTATTATGCTAATGAAGGCAGTCTAAGAGGCTAAGGCAACTTGATTCAAACACTGTATACTTGCAAATGTAATATGGGCTCCAAGAGAGCTAGAGCTTGCCTTTATTATGATGGTAAAATTGTATCTTAAAGATTTCCAACATCACAAAAGCATGGCCAGACTTCACTATTTCAGGGCTCAAATTCTGTGTTGTAGAGTTCAGAAAATGGTAATATCTGTAACAAGAAAAGATAGTGGCAATATTAATGCATATTGAAATTGGTTAGTATTTTGCCTTTGCTGACTATACTTAGAGAAAGTCTAGATGAAGTGATTATTATTTTTCTATAAATCCAGAAGATCACAGAATGTGTCATACTGATAGTCTTTTTTAGGAAGGCACTGAACAAAATACACACCTAGACTGGTATTTTTTCAAGGGATCCCTTGTAAACCTTTCCTAATGATTGTCCTCCTTTGCTGCTGGCAGCGGTGATTTGTCTGTTCTCTCAAATGTCAGTTACCCAAAGATAAAGGAAGGACATGGGCAGCAGGTATGTAATCTTCTCTTTATCTCTCCTTCAATATTTCAGGAGTTTTACTTTAAATGTGGAGCACACCCAACCGCTGACAGTGAAACATCAGTGGCTTTGAACCTCGTTACAACAAACAGTCGCTGTATCACATGTATAACATGCACAGATATTAGGTAAGTACAACAAAAATTGTCAGAGATGTACAGTCTCAGTGCTTCACAGAACTTATCGCTTCCAAAGAGCCTCTTTTTCTTTGTTCATTTTCCTTTTTAAAGGCTGGGATTTTTTTTCTCTGGTACCATGGTGAAAAATGGGTCATATTTTCAGGTGTGTTATTTGTTTTGCTGGTAAAATTGCAGTTCATATTTTTGTACCTTAGTCATATTTCAGGTGGAAATCTGACTGCTTAAGCTCTAACTAAAACCTCGAGTGCGCAAGATAGTGCCATAAGTGTGTAGATACTTTCTGCTAATATATATTGAGGAGCCAGGGAAAGAGCTGGATTTTTAAGGGGGACAGATTGTTCCTGAAGAAATTAACTTCTTGGTGTTTGTTCTATAAATCAAAGTAAAATGCATCTGTTCTCGTGTTTGTGTTTATTGTAGTTTGAAATACTGTAATCCATCTTTGCATGTGGTATTTGGGCACATACGCTGAAGAATATCCATTTACTTGCAAATGCGTGGATTAAAAACTAATTGCCTGAAAAAGACAGCCACCATTGTAGTGAAGAATTACCTGAAACACATATATCTACTGATTAGGAGATATTTTGCATGAAAGTGTAAAGAAAATTGTGAAATGGTAGTTGTTGGTCAAAAGGGAGAAATTGGAAATTGAACTCTGTACTGATTCATATGGTGTGTCTTCTGGAAAGAGCTGGTTTTGGAAGCATCCTTTGTGGTGTATTTACAGAACTGGCTTCTAGATTAAACAAAGACCAAATATTGGTCTCTGTCAAATTGGTATGTCAGCATTTTGCAGCAAGGGTGCAGACTCGGCTACTCAAAAGTGGCTAGTTCTCCTGTACCTTCTAAAAATTCACTGGGCAAGAGGAATGATTTGGCTTACTGAAGTGCAGAGCCCTAGTGTGTGTCTGTACTGCTAAACACAAGAGGGCCAGTGGCTGATCCCTGATCCCAAGGCAGATGGAAATGACTGACAGCTGTCCTGCACAGAACTGTGTAACCTGGCGCTTTGTCATAGCTTGGGTTAATTGTGAAGCTGAAACCCAAAGGCTCATTGTTGAAACTAGATCTGCAATGAAAGTATACTTTTTATGCTAGCAGTAAGATGGAATGGGAAAGGGTTATTCATGTCCCAGTATTTCCTATGTGGGCTTCAGGAAGCATCAGAAGAGCTAACTGAACTACATGAAGTACAACAAAGGGGTAAAACTTGCTGAATAGCTGAGCTTTTTTGGGATAAACAGCACCTATCTCTGGGACCTGTGTCTACCAGGGTTCTCAAGAACTCTGAGTGTTTCTATACTGCAGGAAAAGTTGTCTGTTCCTTAGAATTTACTATGTTTTTGTTAAGGTCTCTTCTCAATTAAACAAAAAGCCAGAACAACCATCCAAAAAAAAAAAAAAAAAAAAAAAACCAAAAACCAAAAAAAAAAACCCCACGAAACCAAGAAAAAATAAGGAAAGAAAACTTGTCTAAAATCCCCTTCTCTGGGTAACATTAAAAGAAGCAAAATGTAAGAAATGTGTTCTGTCTCATCATGTCAAAATATTGATACTAATTTCTGTGATAACTCTAAATTTTTGAGAATGTATCCATACATTAAATTCTGATTGTCTTTCAGAAGTTAGGTTTTTTTAAAGCCAGAAAAGCCTACCATTTACTTTTGTGTAATACTAGACATTTGTAGGTGATACCAAAACCCAAGATACTATTTTACTTTTTGTATGGCAGGTTCTGCAAGTTGTTAAAATAGAATTTCACATGTATCTTTGGGTACATGAAATAATTTTCCACTTAAAGCTGTGCAAGAAATTGGTTTAGTTTCTGATTTTGTCTTTTACCAGTTGCAAGGATGGTCAAATGTAGGTGTTTGACCATTGGAAAGAGAGAGATCATACAATGGAAATGTTTCTCAGTTATGGAAAGATCATTGTAAAATCTTGGGCTACTTAAAAAATCTCTACTCAGCTTTTTTGAGTTTCTAATTCCTTTCTCCAACCTAACATTCTTGTAATCTTTGTATATAATTCCAAGAAATTATATAAATAGCCATAATCTTTTTACTTCAGTTAAGTATTTAGGTGACTGTACTGGCAATTACTTTCTAATACGCTTATGGAGTTGAAAAGTGGCATTTAGGGCACTCTGCAGTTTAGAGTATTTTGTGAAACCTACCTTTATCCTTCTGTATCATTCATGTGAAAAAGAAGATTAACTGTATTCGGTACATTAGCTATTGCTTTGTATTAGCTTCACTATAGTAAAATAAGAAATTTTTTTATGTTCTTCAAAGTAGATTTTTCTTTGCTTTTTTCTAAAAAAAATGCAAACCAACAACAAGACACCAAACAGGAAAATATGACAATGAGGTACTACTTGCATTTTTCTCAAATGTTTTTTGTTTCCAGCAACATATGCCATATCTCTAGGTGTTTCCATCAATTTATCATTGACAGTTAGTCCACCACAGGCAGAGCAATTAAGTTCCAAGATTGTTGGCATGACATTTGTAGGGTTTTAGCAAGGTTAGCAAAGCTCCTAAAAATCTTATTTAAAGCAGTATTGTACTCTGCTATAGAAAAAAATACAAAGTGGAAGCAATTTTAGTCTATTGCCAGTTTTTTAAGTCTCAAGTTTGCATTAGATACACTTAGTTTGCCTTAGGTTTATATTTTATATAAATATTTTCATGCAGGTCTGACCACCAGAGTGAAATAGTTGAAAGCCAAGCACTCCTGTAGGGCTATGCTAAATCCATAGGCAGTATTCCATGTAGTGTAATGCCTTCCAATGTATTCTGCTTATCTACAGCAGAGTTAGTGTGAATTGGCAGCCTTTATGCGTTTATTTTTTTTCTGTAGCATTCAAGGTGATGGGTTGCTATTCTGTGTCTTTGAAGAAGCTTTAACAGGTTGAGCAAACGGCTGAAAGTTGAAACAAATACTAAAACTGTGCAATCCTCGAGGGAAGATCTGCTTTTGTCAACTGTTTCCAGTAGAAATAACATCAAAAGGGGTTAGGAGTACCCCAGGGTACCCATAAATCAGGCTCAGAAATAACAGCAGTTTTAAGCAGTGTAGAAATAAAATGTGTAGAACAGAAATGCCTCACGTCATCTTTCACGAACTCGGTAGGGTACAATTCCTAAAGGCACCATTATTTTTAGCTTTCAGCAGATACAGATAAGTGTAAATGATATATAGGACATACTGTCACTTAATAGGTAGAAAGAATTCTCCAGAAGGAGAAGTATTTGGTGTTGTGTTATCAGATTTTTTTTTTTCTAATCTAATAAATCCCTTCTTCATAGTCTTTAACAAAGGAATGTTTTGCTTTGTTTAAACAATGGAAACTTTTATATGTTTTTCTCCGATTTGGACTTTCTAATACTGGAGTTGGAAGTGAGAACTTCTGCTAGTGGTGATAGTAGTGCATATGCTAGTTATTCTTCAAGGGTAGGTGTGATGTCATGTCTTTGTCATAGCTCTTTTCAGGTAAATCAATTCAGTCAGTGATCACATTAGAATCTATGGGCAGGAGAGTAATGGAGAAGGTCAGTACTTAGAGGGGAAAAAGTGAATGTACTATAGGAAGTCCTGCTAGAAATTCAATGGGCAGCTTCTTCTCCTTCAGACAATAAGGAATAAATGGCTGCATGTTACTGGGAATAACAGTGGGTTAATCTGGTTTGGGTGGAATTACTTTAGGCCTCCTAAGCTTCTAACTAGCTCTTAATCAGCCATCTTTTTCAGTCTTTTTTGTTTTTCTGAAGTAAAAGTACAAGTTAGAAAATTTTTCCCTCCAGCAGCAGTTTGTGACATTCTCTTATCACTCCTGCTTGCTCATTTCCTCTGTTGTAGTCAGGATTGAGACTGATGAGTTATTTGTGGTGGGGTTTTTTGGGTTTTTTTTGGTGGTTTTTTTTTTTTGTTGTTGTTGTTGTTTTTGGGGTTTTTTTATGGGGTAGTGTTCCTAAATTGGTAAGGGATAGAATAGTTTGCTTCTCAATAAATACATATATGTATGATTTTCTGTTTTGGCTTTTACCTGTGGGTTTTATATGCCAAAAGAAGACATCTCCTCAAGTTTATTATGGGGATTAGGGTTTTTCTAATTTCATATTTTGGATTTTGATCTTTATGATGTTATTGTTGGTATAGGTGTTCCATGTTCCTTATCGACCTGCATGTTGTACTGTATTGTGCATTAATGTTGTACATTGCTTTGAAGTAAAATATTTCTTCAATTATAGTTTAAAATATTGTTTAAAAAAAACTTAAATAATTTGTCTTATCTTTCTTCTTGTAAAAGATGTATGGCATTAATGCAGTCTGGGTTTCAAATAAAAAAGTGGAAAGAGTATCAGAGGACAAATATAGCAGCGACTATGACAAGAAATAGATGAAGGATGAGGTGGCAGGTCAGTCATGGTATTCAAAACCTTTACGTTACAAATAATTCCAGAATCTTTAGCTGATTATTTTAATCCAATGCTACAGCTGAAGAGACAGTTTGCAAAATTCATCTTTTGCTAGAGAGCCACCAATTAGCTCAGTTGGTTAGAGTCTGGTGCTAATGCCCCAGTTGTGGGTTTGATCCCTTACAGGCCGTTCACATGGAAGTTGGACTTAATGATCCTTGTGAGTCCCTTCCAAGTCAGAATATTCTGTGATTTGTTTGAGAACTGTTCACATCCTCTAAGTGAAGAAGCTGTACTACAAATTTGATTGAGGTCAATTTTGCTGTTATTTGAAGAGACTTTTACCAGGGACCTTCTGTTGTTTTCGAAGATGAAAGTGCAGACCGTGTCCATTAAAAGACATTACCCATGTGATGTTTCCAGAAGAGTAAATAGCACCTTATTCTAGACTTATAATTGGTATTTCTCTTTGCTTCTGGGGCATAGGATCCTAAATTTGCCCCTTGGGCCATTATAATCCAAGCAAGTTATTAAATCTATATTTAGCTATTCTTTTTTGAAGTACTTTTTCTCCTCTCTGTGACCTGTCTTGATAATGTGGTCTCTGCTCCAAATCTCTCTCTGTTAAATTCTGTTGTCTTTATAGACCTTGAGTAGCTCAAATAGGAGTGGGAAAAGATTGTGCTGAGAATTAAATCTACTTTGTCTAAGCACTATGACCATCAGGGACAATGTCTACTGCTTTATTCCCTAATGTTTCTTAAATTAATGAGATTTCTTAAGAATCACTTATTTAAAGTAGGAAATTGGATATATACCTAAGAACTGTTACTAATTGATTTAGAGCTTTTTTTTTTTCTTTTCCCCTATAAGGTAACCTATAGAATACTCTTGTTACAGCTGTAATATTTGAGTTCTGATACAAGCAAAACCATGCAGAGAAAACCTTTTTTTGAGACTTCTGTTGGTCTTTTGAAATGTGAACCAAGTCTAATAATGCCAGTAAGTGACCTTCATTTCCTCTGAGGTGCACATTGTGGACTTCAGACTCAAAGACTTGTACCATGGGCTACTGGAAGATGTGCCTTGTGCATGAAATTCAGTTGCCTTAACCTTTTTCTCTTGAATTATAATCACTAGTATACAGGAGTCCCCGATGGCACTGACAGGACAGCAGTGCAGTTCTTACTGCTTTGCCTCTGAATCTGTTAAGATCTGCACTGCAACTCCATCTCAGTGAGACAGCTTCCAGCTTCAGCACATCTGGGAAAAGAGTGCATTGGCAAAGCCATTGTACGTATCCTTTGCCAGCAGGGGACAAGGGAGGAGGATTTTGTGCAACCTCACTTGTCTCCTTTGCTGAACAATAAAGCATTAATTTCCCTTCATCTGGGAGAAAAAAGCCTGCCTACTTTTCCTTCTTCATGATGTGGAGCTTTTTTCTATGTTATCCCTTTCCTTGGCATATATGTTAGTGTACAGTTAACAGGAAGGAAAAATGGAAGGGAATGTTTTAACTGCGTGCTGATTTTTTTTTTTTTTTTTTTTTTTACATTTGCCCACGTGTTTGAACATAAATATAATCACATGTGGTATGTCTGTGTGTGTTTGAAACAGCCACAGGTGAGATTTTTTATGTCATGAGTCACAAGTGAATTTCATTTCTAATTTGAATTTATTTCAATAATGTTCATCTCCTGATCCACGTGGGATACAATAAATGTCATGAATTTCATTTTGCTTTTGACATTTCACCTGCAGCCTGAAGATTGCAGATGATCAATAGGGTGTATATTATATATTGTATCTTCTCTGCCATTCTAATCTATGGCATGATTAAAACAGTGAGCTCTTTTCGTAGATTTCTTCACTTCTTTACTTCTAAACTATATTTTATTCATGTTGCAAGACACAGACTTAGAAGTTTAAATGGTTTTTGATGAATCAATAGTTTTAGTCTGTCAGGTATCCAAGTGTAAGATATCCAAGATTTCATGAACCTCAATTCCAAAATATTCTGAGGAAACCTGAGTATGACTACTTGCATATAATCAATGAAAAATGATAGCTAATGAATGTAATTTTGTTCAAGTATTGTAAATTTAAATGTTAAAGTTAGAATTTATTTGCAATGTCCAAGAAAAGCAGAGTAGCAAATGTTCCTAAAATTTTATTCAAAGAGACTCATTTGAAACTTGCAAGCCCACAGTATGCCTTTTCTCTCATAGATGTTTGCAGGTTCAGGTGTCTTTCCTTTCTTTCTTTTTGAAATGAATTCCTTAACATGAAAGACAAAGTATTTTCATCTCTGGTTAGTTTTGCTTCAAGCAAGGTTAGTAACAGCTGAATATTTTCACCATCTGATAGCAGTGTGGTGACCTATGAGAATTGTTATTGGAGCTCACAATCCAGTTGTCTTTGGAGAGACATCTGTATTGCAAAGGCACCATCACAGGGGCTACTAATTAACAAGCCTCGTCCTTTCAGCAGAGACCTGAGGTCTGAAGGAACAAGGTAAGCAAATCGCAGAGACATTCCTTTCAGGTCTCAATTGAGACATTATGGGAAGGGTTTGGGAAGGAACTTCAGCTGTTGCTCTCTGCTGAGCAACTAGTGGTTTGGCTCATCTTGCACTTCAGTAAACCCTTGCCTTCTATTGTCTCTGACTTTCTTTTATCATATTTTTAAAATTTGCAGCAATAAGGAATTAAATTTGAATACGTGACAGATGAAGAAAATTTTACAAAATCAAGTGCAACAATGAGAAGTCTGTCCTATAAAAAACTTCAATGCTTTAATATTTTTAATGAATTGACATTTAGCAACTAATACTTGATGTGTCATTAAATGAATCACTGATGGAAGATGGGAGACAGATAAACATTCTTTTGAAACAAATTTAGAGAATTAACATGCCTTTGTGTGAAAATCGTTTTCAAATATAGTTCAGGCAAAGCATTGTATTTTGGTTGTGTATATATACACAAAAGTGTATCCATACGCATACAGATTGATAGCGTGTGAAAAAAAGTAATGTTTTTTTAACTTACATGTATTGAATTTATTTCTTTAAGAAGCTGGTTTTGTGAAAAATATGCTCTGCGTGCTGATTTTTTTTCAGTTATGTACTGTTTCTACTGGGCAGATTTGAAATCTAACCCATCCCTGACAGTCCGTAGAATCAAATGAGGAGTGTACTTGATAGATACTGCCAGCTTTTCCAGCCATGACCCCTCACAGCCACTGTCCTACTTGGGGGCAGAGCTACTCTCGCCTGATAAACTGAACCGCAGCAGAAAAATTCATTTTTCTGCTTAACTGAAAGAACTTATCAAAGGTGTGAAGGAATCATGGTACAGAGTGTCTTGACTCATTTTTTGCAGTTATATATATGTTTGTACATATAGGTATAGATGACTTCTGGTGTATATAATTGTTTTTGAAACAGCCACTGGTAGGAGTGTTTGAAAAAATTACAATTGAATTTTACTTCTGCTGTGGATTGGTTTATGTAATAGGCATTTCTAACATCACATGAGAGAGAGTACATCTTCTCAATTTAATTTTCCCAATTTCAGTTTTGTCCAAATTGCCTTTTTTAAAGTCATTATTTTCAGAGTCAGAGAGAGAATGAATGTATGTAGAAGACAAACTATTTTAGTTGCTACAAAGGAGTATCTATTTAATTTGGTTTAGTTTTGAGAAATTCATTTTTAGTTTATCATCATCAATTTTTGTTTAAAAAAGAAGTGCATTCCACTAGGACAAAAGAAGCTCAGAAGATACAGAGAACTCAATGAATTGAAAAGTATGCACAGAGTGTAGACTGTTATTGAAGCAGAAGTCAAATAAAAATAAGTAAATTCCTAAACACTCCTATGAAGGGTGTATAAAAGTGATGAACACTAAGTCCATTAAAGGCTAATTTTTGGAAGATTACTTCGTTAGACAATTTTTTAACATGGAAGAAACAGAGATCCTAAATCTATTTCTGACAGAAAGTCTTAAGGAGTAATTTTTTAGCATTTATATTGATAATTGAGTAGTTCTTTTAGGATGCTATGCCTTGGATAAAATCCTATAGAACAAACTGTAGTTTTAGGTACACAGAAATATAAATGTTCTGTATATTTAGCTTTATGAAGCTCTATATAGAAAAAGGTTATATGGACATTTATTTTCCATTACAATTTACATTTTCTAGGTTATTTTTGAGTCATAAAAGATCATTGCAAGATCATTGACATCCGCTATAGCAGTATTGTCAAACTCTGATCATTGTAACTTAGCAAGAATTGGAAAGCAGGGAGGAATGGAAAGGGTTTGTGAAAGATGTGGTTGGCTTTTACAGCACAAAGAAACAGGAGTGAAAATATCCAAGAAAGAATGAAGCTGCCCAGCAGCAAAAACCCTAAAAATCCACACAACAGAATAATTTCATTTGCAGGAACTTAGGAAAAATTGAAAGTAGCTGTACTGGGCAAATGTACCAGGATGTAATTTCTGAAACCAAATACGTGAAGGACTATTCATAATACAGAGAACCTGTCATAATATGTAGAGAACTTTATTAAATGTTACTTGACACTTCATAGAGTCACTTAATGATCTAATATGGAACAGTGACTGTTGTCCTGGGTAATGTCTTGGAGAGCCATTCTGCTCCTCACTTAAATAGCTCCATAGGAATTGTTTTCAGATTTCAAAAATGCCTAATTCAAATAAACATTTTGATGGAATTTGATGGCAAGTGTTTACACACTGCTTTCAACAGATGTCTGGGGCAAGGTACTACTCTTAAATTCTATAATCACATTTTTGGTGTGTATCGCATTCAGGGGCATATGGGTACAAAATTTTGGGAAAACAAGGGATGGATTGAGGAATATGTTGGAGAAATATGTTCATTTGTATAAATACAATAAATAGAGACACTTACTGCTTTATTTCTCTCTAAACCATGATGTAGAATGACTTGTCATATCAGTGTACTGACTGACATCGATATAAGGAAAATATTTCACACATTTTCTATTGACAGTTGGCACTGAACGTGCAAAGCTCTTGGTGCATTACAGTCTTGATGGAACTGTAATGGAATTTAATAATTAGAATTACTTTTTTGCTTTTTAACTTAGCAGCTCATGATCATTGATAGCTCTCTTCCCTCTTGTTAATTTTTTGGATGTTGTTAAAGGTTTCTTCTGAAGGTGAGACAGTTTCTGGAGGCAGTCTTAGAAAGAGTCTGTTATTTATTTTGTTCTGTAAGCGAAACCACTAGGGTTCTAAATTTTTTAGATCTTCAGAGAATTTTCTTCTTCCTCCAGATGAATGTATTTTTATAAAACTTCATTTAGTAAACTTAAATATATGTTTACTTTAAAACATAGCAATTTTGAAAGAGTAAAATATTGCAATAGCAGTATCATTGTTGTATAATGATAAGTTATAGAAAAAATGTTATTGTAAATTGCGCTGTTATGCACTAAGTTCTTTATCAACTAAGTTACCAGTACAATTAAATTTTTCTTATAAAGGGAAAATCCAGGACAGAGTCAGGCAGGGACATAGAAAGTAAATTCAGTCCCATAGTGGAAAATAGACAAAATTCAAGTTAAATTGTTAATACGTAACTGTTATGATCTTTGGTGCAAAAAGATGCTGATTTGCAGTGTGGTTTGAAAATGACAAGAAATACATCATAATCAAAATCAATCAAAATCTGTTAAGTTCAGTCAATATCTGTGACATGTTAAGGGAGCTGTGTGCAGACATTTGAAAATGGATGAAAATGTACTCAGTTAAGGGAATAATAATTTTCCCAGTACAAGTTTGTAAATGGTAGTGATATTGCACTGGCATGTCAATATAAGAATACTACAAGAAAAGTGACACCAATAAAAACACATTTTTATATTGGTGCAAACTCCCATGCTAAGACTTGTATTTTCACTTGACATGTTTGTTTTACTTTTTGTTAAAGTAATTCCATATCACTGTACACTGAAGTGCAGTAAGCAGGGTGCAAACAAGTATATTTGTCCATAGAAATTGTTTGAATTTTTTTCATAATATTTCTCCAATTACACTAACATACCTTTCTCTTGAAGAGAAAATAAGTCTTACAGATGATTTCTAAAGATCGACTGTGACTGTGGTTGGACATGCTCCTTAAAGAGTTCAGTGTTGGTGAAAAGTGATTAAAATAGTAGGGCAAATATGCTTTGCTGGATAGCAAGATAAGGGAGAATGATACCTATTCTATTGAATATGTGAGTTAGCGTAAGTGTTGCTGAGATTTCTGAGTTTTTCTACAGCAGCAAACTTCTACAAAACCATCCTCTGAGTCACTTTCAGTTTTGTTTCCCTTTAAGGGTGTGTACTTCTACATGTTTATTAAGTAAAATGGAACTTTGATTAGTTTTTCATACATATTGATATATAGTACGTGTGTATATACAATATACATTCTTATGTATATGTACTTGTTTCTTTCTTTGTTTTCCTTTCTTCTCTATAAGCAATCATCAGTTATTTGAAGTGCATTACATTTACAAATGTTTCCCCCACATTATTATTTCACTCTGCACAGGAGACAAATCTGCCCATATTTCTGGTGAAAGTAGGAACCAGACAGTGCTCTTGTGGCATGCAAATTCCATTTGCATTTTACAAATTCCTCTTTCTTTTTGTTTTGTTTGAAGCAACAAAGAGAACAGTCATACCACTTCCCATAAGGTATGTTCTCTGTACCCACTGAAGGCAGTGTCAGCCAAACAGCTGCCAGGAGAACCAGGGCCAGCCTACTGATACACACAGAGCAGGAAAGATGACTGTACTCAGAGATGTCACCTCTATGAATCTGGCCAACCTGTTTGGAAACAGGCTGACAACACTGATGTCAATCTTGAGTTGTACTCATGAGCAAGACTGTGCCTTTGCTCCCTATGGATTCTCTAACCTTGCTGGTGTTTATTGGATTTCCTGACAAAAGACGTTATATTTATTCGCTTTTGCTATGTGTGCCTGAAAAGGTGTCAGAGCATGTCCTGATCAGAAAGCACGTGGTGAGAGTGATGCTGCAGTATGGTTCAGTCTGGTTATATAAATATAAAACAGTTTTCAGAAAGTCTTTTATTCAGTTCAATGCATTTGTAATTTAATTTTGATTTTAAAGTGAAATACCAAAACAAGAGAGAAAAAGCGTTTTAAAGACCCTCATCATTGAGCTTTTGAAAAATGGTTCTTTTTCTGTCTTGTCCTTCCATAATTTCAGGCAAAACAGTCATTATTGTTTTGTGGGGACATATCTATGCATGTATCTGCTAAAGTAATTGTAATTAAAAAGACACTTCTCTCACCTTGACCCTTTTAGACTGATTCTGCAAACAGTTTTGTGGGTTTGGGTGGTTTTTTTATTATATAAGTGTTTGCAGGTTAGGACTTACGTACTGCATAACTGCAGATCATTTTCACATAAATAGAGCTATGACTTTTCCAGAAATAAGTATCTTCTACACATGCACAGCCTCTCCCTCTTGCATTCAGCTGTGACCTTGAAAACTGATTAACAAAATTGTACTCTAAGGGATGCAAGGCTTCACATAAAGCAAGTGAAGCATGTACAGGCCCTTGAGGGGTGCTTAGAGTATCTCATAGACTCTAATGGTAATTCCTTTCTCTTTTAATGCTATTAGGTGATTCTGCCTTGAGGCAATCTGTAGTACTTTTCTCTTTATTTAATTTTTTTGTGCCACAGATTTTATGAATTATCTCATTACAACCCCCTCTTTCATGTTTTAAAGACAAAGTGCTCTGTATGCCTGGTGTGCTAAGTGTCTTCTTCAGCTACTCAGATATTTTGGGTTGTTGTATTGATTTTACATGGCATAAACTTTGGCACAGTAAGAAGATGAAAAGTTAAGTAGAGTTATGATTACCTAAACCTGAAAACAAAGTGGTGCTTGTGAAAAGCATGCAGAGTGCCCTGGATTTAAGACCTCATTTCCTTCAACGATAAGGACTATTTGAAGATACACCATTTGCTGCATTCCAAAAAGTAGTACATTTATTGTTATTTAGTAATATTGGCAAGCTGTGAAAACCTGGTTTCAAAATTAATTTATTCATTAATTAAAGGCTTGTAAATTATTGTACTTTTGACTTTCTAACTCTCTACATTTGTATTTGAATTATGTTTTTGTTAGTGAAACACCACCTCCTGGAAGTCTGAGAATTGAGAAATAAAATACAATTTAAAGCATTCTACACATCCCTCTCAATCTTGATGCCAATTTTTGTGTCTTTCAAGTCCAATTCGTATTACATGAATGGGGATGTCAGGTATTGTTTTAATAAGTCATTAAACTAGCAGAAGGCATTAAAAGAATTTTTGCTAGTGATAAGATAAAAACAGAAGGCAAGACTGGATCTGGTCTTAAACATCTGTAATGTGTCAAGATACAGAAGTATAAAATGTATCATTCCCTCCACCCCTGCCTTTTGTTTTCCTTGTTAAAAAAACTGAGTACCAAAAGTGGAGACATTTTTCTTGGGTTTATTGTCTCTCAAAGTTAAGGTATTCCTATTTCTGAGGCTAGAAAGAGCGGGGAGAATATACAGATATTGTTTAGTGTGCTACAAGTGCTCTACACCGGTGAGAGATGATGGCTTCACATGCCACTGGGGCAGTGTGGCCACTTAGCAACTTCTGCTTTGGCTGTAGTTCATTTCCCTATCCAGGACAAAGAAATTGAATCTCCTGAGTTTTTTTTTCCTCTGATATCTTTCATTTAATAAAAGGTGTTGTTTATAATAGCAAGGAATGAATTATTTCTATGGAGGTGTTCTTATTGTGGTGATAGGGTCTCTGTGGTGGTTTGAGTTTCTGCAGAACATTTCGAACCAAACCATGACCTCACCTCAGTATGCGGTTAAACCCGTGTTTAGCTTGCTGCATCTGCATAATCCCATCAAAACCAACAGGATTTAAATGCAGGTGTATGTGCTTCGCTCGGTCAGAGCCTAGACTCATCCAATCTAATTGTTCTGCACTTCCTGAATCATATCCTTACATCCAAGAAGCAGTCATGGAATGTCTTTAATGAGTCTCTCAGTGTGAGGGAGGATTTATAATGCTTTTCGTCACAGGGAGCAGAACTAATAGTGAATATTCAGGGGGTTTTGTTTTTGTTGGTTTTTTTTGGTTTTTTTTTTTTTTGTGAGAATAAGATAGTTCTGGAAATGTCTGCTGTCATGAGAATGAATATCACTGGAGAGAGCTCTTTTCTCAACCCTTTGCTGTCTTTACTGATTATCTGTGCTAATCTGTATGCATACAAAGAATGTATTTTATATGATTTATCTTTCACTTTGCTGTGTATCCTAATGCCTTGTAATGACCCCTGTTTTCAGAGAGATATTTATGGTTTTGATCATACTGTCTCAGTGCTTCCTGTTTTCTAGAAGATACATTATGCATATTTGCAGTTCAGATGGTATTTATCTAAGGGTTAAAGTATTAACGCTAGAAATATTTTTAACATGTTTTAGTACTGATGAAAATGGTTATTTTTCTCAGCATGTTGAGCAATATTTTTGGCCTTTCAAAATATGTTACAGAAAAGTGAGCATTCCTTTGGATTCTAGTTGCTGATCAAGAAATAAGATACTATTACTCTGTCTTTGTGTTCCTTGCTTTTTTTCAGTTTGTTTCTTTTCCAAATGTATGAATATGTTATTTCTCCTTTTTCTACAAGATTCATAAGATTGTATTAAGCTCCTAAGGAAGCCAGGAGAATATCCTTTGAATTCTTTGCTTCCCTTGTCTCCTTCCTTCTCCCTGCTGTGTCTAAGAGATTCTGCCAAGAATTTTTTTTTTCAGTCGAAGGAAAAAAGGAAAGGGGGAGGAAAAAGAAAATGAAGTCTTTACATTAGATCTGCCAAGAATGTTAAAGAGGTCATTTTTGATATCAGCAAACATCTTTACTTCATTATTTTATTTTAGAAGAAAATTCTTTTCTGATTGTTTTATACAAGCAGTAAGCAGTCATGTAGTTGAATTGTACTATAAGAAGATTTTTTTAAAATTCAGTATGAGGCAGATTGGGCAGTGTTGCATTGACCTCAGTTTTAAGCACTAATGTTATATAACAGTTTTTGACACTTGGGCAGATTATTCCATTAAAATGGCTATCTTAAAAGAAAATTTTCCACTTAGCATTTACTGATGTCTGTCTTATTGTTTGCCATATGCATGAGTGAAAAGCATCCTACAGGTAAGAAGTTTTATTTTCAGAATTGGGGTTTTCTTAGCATTCAGTTGACTTTTTAACCTTGCATTGCAGTTTTATTTATTTTATTTTAGCATGGCTTTTCCTGCTATGCATATAATCAGATGCCAATGAAAGATTGATTCTGCAAAGCTGTGAGTACTCAAGTTCTAGAACAGGATGTTATTTAAACATATGCTTGACTTTGAACATGTGAGTAGTGGCTAAATATGCCAACAGAAGAATGCTTATTCACTTTAGCTTTTATTCTCAGTTTACCTCTTACCAATCTTTTCTTCTCTAATGACTAGCCTTGTCAAGATTAGGCCACAAATCTAAATTTTGAGAGCCATGAACAAAGGCACACAGATACCACAGGAAGAGGTATTTGCAAAATCTCAGTGGGGGTAACTGTCTGTCTTCAGGTGGATGAGTTTCAAGACCTGAGGCAGATGAAGAATTACTTTGTTAGTGGTAATAAAGAAGTTTAAAATACAAAACTGTTTTGGGAACTAAAAATTGGAACCTTCCTTCCTTGTTTGGTTATTGGAGGTTTTCTTGTGGATGTTTCTTTTTGAAAAGTAACTCTTGTTCTCCCTACAGGATCATGTTTCTTTGATATTTCAACCTTCTTTGCTACTTTATGACACCATGCTTTTCTTAAGTTTAATTTGGGTGGGGTAACAGTGCCAGTTAGTACAATAAGCATGAAGTCAATGATTTGTAGGGAAAAATAAAAAAAATCTAACAGCAGATAAATTAAAAAATAATTTTAAAAAATCTAACAGCAGAAAACAGAGAAGTAATGACTTGGTTAAGGCTCAGTTGCTGGTAGGTGAAATATTCTATAAGTATTGACACACACTCCACTTTGTGCCTTGGATTTCTGAAAGGCTGCTTATGTTACTGGCATTGCAATAGCTGCCTGTGTAAAGTAAAATAAATAAATGAAGACTTTGCAAATTCAGACCTCTACTAACATTTTTTGAGTGTTCAGTGCCTGTCAGAGAAAAAAATATTTGGACCACTGCAACAAAGATTAAGAAAAAAAAAAAATTGAACAGTGCTGGAGAGCACAGATATCTGGAACCACTGCACATGTATGAGGTTTCTTCAGATACTTTGATACTGCTTGTGAAAATTGAGTCATTCGGTGGTTAAGTGTTGAATACTGTGAGATGGAATGACTACCTTTTGCACGTTGTACAGGTTGTCATATACTGTGGCTTGACTGACGCCCTAAACATTCCAAACTTTTTATCGCAGAATGTTGAGCTATCTGGTTTGGGTCTGATTATGCCAGCTGCTTCCCTCATGTGTTGATAAAAATGTTGGAAGGTTCGCTTGCAGCACAGCAAAGTGAGGAAGCCTACCTTTTCTTAACTGCGGGTCCTTGCTAAATTATAATTTTCCCGTGCAGAACAGCTGCTTCTTTTTCAACATTTTGCAGATGTGAGAAGTTTGTCTGTATGGTTACAGTCATTATGTGCTTTTTTTCATTTATGCAACTTTGCTGTTTTGCTCAGCTAGTGGGGTTAGCACAAAATTGGCATGACTTCACTGAATCAGCTAACATAGGTGGCTTGCTGCTTTCAAATTTTTGGAATAGGCAAGCAGCCAGTAAGGGTTGTTGCACAGCCAAGAATATGTTATATGTTCAGGTTCCAGAAAAATATTAGGTTTACAAATAAGATTTGTCACTGTGAGAATTATTTCATGGTGAAAATTAATATCTGGTCAAAAGTCGTTAAACAAATCCAAGTATCCGTAGAGCAGGATGCAAATAAGTGTTATTCTCCCTGGCTTTAGAAGATTTAAGGGATCTCTTCCCAACGTTGAGAGTAGGAATAAAGTATCATATTCAGGTGAGAATGTTTCATTGCTGCCATGGGTAGGATTTTGATTCTGGGTTTAAAACCCAGTGGAGGGAGTTCTATAAGGTTTTTTTGTTGGGGTTTTTTGTTGCTTTTTTCTGTAAAAAGAGATAGATCTTTTCTGTATTTTGATACATTTTTACCAGGAAGTATTCAGAAAATATTTGTCTGAAAAACTGTGACTCCTTGGACAAAATTGCTTACAATTTCAGACAAGGAGATTAAAAAAAAAAACCAAAAACAAAACAGTCAACACCACCATCCTTATGCATTCCAAGACAAAGAATTTTAAAGATAGTGGAAAGTTGTTTTCAACTATGCTTTTATATACAACTGACAGTTCATGGATTCAACATTGAGCAATCTAAAGAAAAATACATTTCAGACCTTCATAAGTTTTAATTCAAGTGATAATATTTTCCTTAGCCTGCTTCACTGTTATCGAATTCTTGATGCTTTGTTGCTTATGTCTGCTTACGCTTGAGTATGTTCTCCCTGTCTCTGCCAAGTACCTACCTCTCCAACTCATTCTACCACGAAAGTCCTGACTCAATTTCTTCTTAGATCTGGAAGTGTTTCCTTTTTATAAACCACCCCAGAGCTCTAGTGTATTTTTATTTGATTGGCAACCTTCCGTTTTGTTTTTTTGACTAAAAAAAAAAGGCAATTAGAAAGTTTTATAGAGTGAAATATTTTATGTGCTGATTTTACGAGAGTCGCTTTATTGTCATAATCTTAAATGGCAGTGACATGAATTTTCTCTGCTTGATGAGTTATTAACAACTTCTTAACTCCTGCCTTCAGAAT